>VZRF01005189.1:532604-653370 GCA_013396875.1 Vireo altiloquus | reverse complement strand
GCTTAGAGAGCAAGCTAGATTTTGTTATGTCTATCTTCACATAAGAGAACAGCACTTAACAAGCTACAGGAAACTTCAGAGTTACACTAGCAGTACAGGATTTGAAAAATATAAAAGTTAAAACCTAAGGCATCACCACCACGTGTGGAATTTCATTTGTGCCACTGCTCCCAGTGCAAACAAAGAGGGAGGGAAAGATGGTATTAATATTCACATAACTTTGCTCTTTTCCACAGACCCCTAGGGAAGACCTTAGGGCTTTTCTGTGAAAGGGGAAAGGTTCATCATTCTCATTGGAATGAAAAAAGAAAACAGTGCTGTGGACACTGACAAGTTTAGTCAGGGAGAAATTTTCCAGCTCTCGGCCCTGTTCATGAGAAGAAGTTGCTTTCTCACAAGCGGAGCTGAGAACCAAGAGAAGTTTGTGTAAACCATCTTGTGTGTTTTTGTAAACTGCATGTTGCAGGTAGTGTTTTTTAAATTTTGTTATTCCATCTTGTTATTCTGTAACTAGCCAATGTTGCTAAAAAAGTGTTGACTTAAGAACCAGTGATAGTGTCCTGCTCTAGCGACCCTGGATATATAAAGGGCAAGATTTTCTTAATAAATGGCTTCTTTCATCTGAAGTTCATGCCACAATTTCTTGCCATCCCCGGACTCAACTGAGACAGAGTGCTACTTTGGCTCAAATGGTTTTCAAAAAAAAGTTATACCTAACAGGAAACTGTCAGTAGAAATAAGAATTCAGGGTGCCTTCATCTTCCATAATTTTATCTTTTTGTATTTGTAGGCTTGGAAGTGAATTTTGGCTGTTGAGAATTGAAAGGCATTGTCCTAAACTTCAGACAGGGAGCTCAATGAGCCTTTCAAAAAAAACAAACCCATGTGCACACAAAAAGCAATAAAGTTTAAAGGTTAGGATTTCTTCTCAATTTCAAGGTTCCTCTGTATCTTTGCCCTGGTATGATTGTGTTTCTCAGCTAACAGTGTTTACTCCCCAAATACTCTACTCCTGTGAAAGTCATGCAGCTCCCTGAAGCTGAGGCGCCTTTCATAGATTTAGGTCTGATGAACTTGGTAAATTAACCCTGTTAAACATGAAAGAGGGAAGAGAAGCTTCTTAAAAAAACAAAAAATCCAAAGAAAAACCACCAAAAAAACCACCAAAACACAACAAAAAACAAACAAACAAAAAGAAAAACCCCAAAAGACTTTTCTGTCCCAGTTGTTCCTGTGTTGCACTCAGCATTACAGCTGGCCCAGGCAGAGTTCAGAAAATTACAGGATCTCTGCCAAAATGTGGAAAACAACAAACTCAGAAGTTTTTAAAAAAAGCGTATTTGGGCTGTGGCTTGGTAAAATCTCTCCACGTTTGCTGTCGAATATAAGCAGGCTCAGTGGAAAGCACGATGGGTGCAAGAGGTTGCTGCCAGGTGTTGAGGTATAAACTGATCCTTTCAGGCAGGAATGCAGCTCTGCTTGACAGACTGAATTTGTCCACTTGTCATGGAGGGGGAAGATGTTGTGTTACAATTTCCCATCCTATACTAATAATACCTAAGCAACCTCTACTCACATTTGTATTCAGTCAAATACAATCAATAGACATCTGTTTGTACATGAATGACTGTACACTGGTACCTGTTTACTGCTAATTAAGCTTCATTAGTGATTAGTTTGTCTTCAGAAGGAGAAAGAAACAACTGTAATTAAGGGCTAGCATATTATGTGGTCCCATATTTTCCCTTTTCAGAACTTGCATTCTAATAGGACCATTAGTCTGCAGTGCATTTGTCTGTATTTAAGTGTAACTACATTTCCTTGAAAAGACCATCTGTTCATAAAGACCATCTTTTTCATGCTCCCTGCAGTAAACTTTAGAGAGTGGTAGAATTAGCAAAGGACTGTATTTAAATGAAAATATATGTGGATTGAAACTAGGTAAAGCTGTTCCGTACACAGAAGAATAGTTCTGTGCAGGAAAGATTGTAATTATCTTCCGCCTTTACTTTTACAGGCTTTTTAATCTGCACTGAATTTTGCCACCTTTGACTGAGTAATTTTGCTCTTTCTACCTGCACCTGAATGGAAAGAACCAAGTGGCAAATTACTTGAGTAGTGATTGTGGTGAAGGTGGTTTTGCTTTGTAGAAAATGAAGCACTTATATTTTCATTTTGCTTGGATTGATCATAAATAGTCACATTTTAAAGTCTTTAAAATGTCTGGATTTCACCCTACCACCTTTATTCCACAAATTGTGCTGTTGTAGAGTTAGTTAGTATTCAGTTTTAGAGTGGCCTGGATGAACAGCAGGTTGGTCTCCTTTAAATAAAAAATTCTGTTTAAATTAATCCTATGCATAAACTGGGAGAGTGGACTAAACTGAATGTTAGTGAGGCAGAATACTCCACCACAGAGATTTCTATGAAAGAATGTGAAATACCTAGCAGTATGAAAAAAAAATACATGGGAAGTTTGTAAATGTAAATGTTTTCAAATTGCACAAAACAGTTTAAGTATTCCTGCTACTTCAGTGTAGATTATGCAAATACAGCCCTTGAAGACCTGCACAAACAGAAGAATGACAATAGAGAGCAAACAAGATAACATTCTCATCCAGAATGCAGACAAGAGGATAAATGTTAACTCCATGAAAAAGTTAAGATAAAGTTTTTTTGTTTTGTTCAATGGTTTATTTCTTATACTAAACAACTAAAATGTGTATCCTGGGCTTTCTTAGAAACCTAAGCAAAACACACAATAATTTCAAGCAGAAATAATGAACTGAGCAATGCTGAAATACTTGGAATGTGATTAATTTTTTTCCCCAAAGATGAAAGGAAGATTACAAAGGAAAATCTTCTCATTAGCTAATAGCTTCTTCTCATGCAGTACTACCAGTATAACCAACAATAAGGGAATCCTCTGGTCATGAGTTCTATTGAACTCATGTCTCACAGAAGTGAATTTCTGTTTAGCAGACAAAAATGGGTCTGTTTTATGTTGCAACCAAGTGACACCTCTGCTCTGTGGGAGTTAGCAATCCTTCCATATCAATATGACCTTCTGTGTACTCTTATCAGAAGCATGTGCATCTCTTCCAATACAAGATAACTGTATGGCAGAGAGGTTGTCAAACAATCTTATTGTCTGTGTTCTTCACAGTGTTATCTAGAGGAGCATCACATAATAGATGAGTTATGTATAAATGCAAAAAGAGTTTCCATTTTACTAGGAGTTACTTCTTCCAATGAAAAAAAGACCTGGGATTCTGCCTGAGATGCAGCTCAGGGGGATGCAAGGCAGCACTGGTCCAAAAGCTCTGATGCTGTGTTAGCCCTGTGGTGAACAGCACTTAATGAACCTGGAAACCTGGGCCAGGTACTCTCTGAATTGTGGTTGTGGTGCTTGGATCCACCCTGGCCTGCATCCCACTGTCTGGACAGACAAACAGTGAGCTCCTGTTTGTCTTCAAAAGACTGCAGACAGACCCAAAGCTGGAGTATGAAGGGTTTTTTAGTGAAAGAGGCTCTGATTTGTCCTGATTGACAAGAGGTATTTTCCCTTTTTTCATCTAGAAGCATTTTCTAAGCCTTATTTTCTGTAAGTGGGTTGATAAGCTATGGTAACAAAGTGTATGTTAACGAGGTGCCATGTTACTACATATATTATGCAAGAGAGAAAACTTTCATCAGCATTCAGATTTCCTTCAATACCCTCTACCTCTCTATCAGTACTATGCCAGGAATGCAGGGGAAGAAACAGTATTAGAATCCTTGGATTTGTCCAGATTTCACATCTATGTTTTGAAGATACATAAAATAGGCCAGAAAATTGAAAATTATTAGGGGTTTTTTGGTTTGTTTGATTGTTTCTCTTTGCAGATTGCATAGTTGGATCAAAAGTGGAGAGTACAGGGTAATAGTCCTTTGGAAGTGCAGATGGATCTACTGAAATGACAAATGTCTGTATCTGAGTATGCAATTTTAACACTGTGGAAAAGCTCAGGAAGTGCTGAAATAAATTTTGCATTACAAAGATAGTAGGCCCGACTGTGGATGCTGCTGTTCAGTCTGTGCCTGCAAGGAGTGTATAAACAAGTGAGTTTAGTAGGAATATGTCCTTGAGCTTGCTTTCAATTGCTCAGCATTACTAAAAGCCACATCCTTTCTCTGACATGAATTACAAAAATCTAAATCAGCATAAAACAAACTATACAGCTTTGATTTCAGTTACAAAACTGTCTATTTATTTCTCTTTATGGCGCTGTTCTGCTCCCATTGTGCCGGTGATGATCTTGAGAGTGTTTTCTGTTGTGATTCTTGCTGCTGTTTGATGCCTTCTTGGTTCTTCAGACTAGGAGATAACATTTGTTTAATGCCTCTGAAGTTCTCTGTCAAGTGTCTCTGCCTGCAACTACAAATGGGATTCAGTCAAAGATTGCTTCACACTTGGCTTATTGCAAGTCCCATATCCAAAGACTCCCTGTTTTTCTGTATCTTGCCCAAATGGGTTGCTCAACTTACACTGCTTGTTTTCATGCTGCTCAGGTGGTCCTCTGTCATTCAGCTACACTGGTTGTCCATATAGCTAAAGTCTAATTCCAGTGGTCTGCAGATGCCTTTTAAAACCCCTAAATAATGGAAGCACCTTGCTTCTGTGTTCTCACCTCTGGGCATTTCCAGTTGTTTGTTCTGTTTGTGTGACAGTTTATTGCAGGTCTCTGCATCCTCTTTTTTTTTAAACAGTTTTTCACAAAGGGTGGACAGCTGTTGAACTTTCACAAAAGAGAAGCAAGAGCTTGTCAGAGCTGGTGAAATGGTGCTTGTTGAAGAAGCTCCCCTCACTAACTAACTGCACACGTTTATTAGCACTGCTTTAGAGGGGTAAGAAACATGGAGGTTGTTTTGTACAAATGTGCACCAGCAGCCACCTTGTCTGCACTCTTTCTGTCACCAGAGGAGTCTCCATCTAGGGCAGCTTTGCACATAGATGAGAATTGCAATTACATGCCTCAGAAACATCTCTGCAAAGTTAACCCTGTGCTCTACATATCAGCCCTCTATCTTAAGCAGAACTCTTTGCAACTAAACAAATCCTGCCCACCATTTCTGTTTTCTTTGAAGTAGTAGTGGTGTTGCTCAGAAAATGTGTAACAAGAAAAGAAAACAATATTATATCAATGCTATTGTTATTAGACTCAGCTTCTTAAAGCTAGTGTGAGACTAACTGAAACAAATCTGAAAGCTGAAAGTTTGATGTTGGTGTCCTAAATCAAATTAAAATTGAGCTAGAATCGAGCACAGCATAAAATCTTATTTATAAAACTTACATATTCTATTAAATCTTATCTTGTTAGTTTAATCTTACTTGATAGCACCTCAAAATTTCTAATTTTAAAAAGATCCAATGTTCTTATTTAATGAATATAGCAATTAAATGCAATGCTATGTTATGATTCATGGTATCATTCCATTAGGATTTACTGTGCTAGTATACTGGATGTAAATCATTCTTGCCAGAGGTGGGTGAATTATTACTGATGTGCAAAAAACTACTATGTTTAAAGAAAGTTAGAACTGTAAAATTAAACTCTGAAGGATTAGGAAAAGGCAGAATTAAGGCTGCCTGTGTGCTTTAATTTGGAAGATGAATGTGATACAGTCCTAAAGACTCAATCACAAGCTACTACTTTATTCTGTGCACAGGGTGGACAAGATCAAGTGTTTATTTTTATCTGCATCGTTCAGTGTGAAGTTCCAGATGCCATCCAAATTCTGCCCTGGATACAAGGTTATTAATGTCCTCTGAGCTTTCACACAGAGCCTCTCAGCAGAGTATCTGAATTCTCTGAAGCATTAATACACATATTTTATACTTTAAGTAATGCTCATTCTCTTTGGGTGACAACTTAGCTTTAGAGCTTGACTTCTTTTGCATACTTAGCAACTTTAATGACAGATTCAGCTCATGGCTCTTAGAGACTACAGTTAAACTTGTCATTGCTCAGGATTTCTGTAGAGCAGTCCAGTGTGTTTCATGTAGATGCCCAGAAGGTGACCAACTGTGAGAGGTTCTGGCTGAGGTGACTTTCCAAGCAGTGCAAAATTGTGGCAAAGAAAAGTATAGGCTCACTTCTGTAAAGTGCTGCCTGATTATCTTATCCATGGATTTATCCTTAACCTTTTTCTTGTAGCAGCCTTATGCACAATTTGCTGTGCTTTCTGCAATGTCTCTACCAGATAGAGCAAGGACCCTATCACAGAAAGCTTCACTTAACCTGTCTGCTGCTAGAACTCTCTTGAACTTTGCATGATACCACACCTTTCTTGAAACAGTATTTTTGCTGTTCTTGCCTTTGATTAAATGTTTTAACTGATAATTAAGCATCTATACTGTATTGCTTATCATCATATAGACTGATGTAAATTTAATTTTCCAAGGTGAAGCTGGTTTAAAGCCAGTGGGGATCCTGGCACACAGAGTCTCCATGGAACAGCCCCATTATGAAAACCTCTGCACTGCAGCTGTTGAACTGGATGCTAAATGGGTCACAAGGCTTTCTTGAAGTTCTGCTCATCCCTGGTGTGAGCACCTTGAGGACCTAATACTCTGTAGGATCATCTGCACCAGTGTCCCCTCACTAGAGGTGTCTCTAAGCATGTTGTGGCTCCTGGAAATGCTCTCGTACAGTTTTTTTTCCAGGGTTGGTGGGCCCTGGATCTCTGTGAAAATGTGTCTCTGCTCTTTGGGAGGACAGGATCCCTTTGGCTTGCTTTCCTGCCTAGCTGTGATGCAGGGCTGGTTTTGGCTAATTTGATCTATTATGCAGCTCAGGGGGAACTTAACTAAGCGGCACATTTTTGCTGTATTTCAGTGGGCAGGGGAAGCACAGTCAAAATTTCCTTCTGCACTCTGTAATGACTGAGGATGGGAAAACTCCAGCATTGTATTTGAGAAGCATTGGGATTAAATGATGTCATTTAAGAACTCATTAGCCTGTCTTTCAAGTGTATGCATTTTGGGGAATAATCATCTTTCTTCTCCTGCTTTGCCTTTGAGTTGTTCATGTGTCATATCTCTCATGCCTGGGAACTACAGCTTTATGGCACTTTGGATTGGATAAAACCCCTTAGCTTTGAAATGTTAAATCCTTCAATTAGTTCGAGTTGAAGACTAAAGGCCAAACATTTCAAATGTGGGCACCTGAAGTCGACAGGAGCTGCAGGCATTCATCGCCTTGGAAAATCAAACCAAATCATTTAGGGAGCTAAATTTAGATGCAGATAACTTGCTTTTGCCAGCCCAGTTTAATCACTGAGCCCTATAATATTACTCTGGATCAGATAGGATTTTTTTCTCTACCCTTTGGAGTTCTGCTTTCCTTTCCCTGGAGAGAAAAGGCTGGAATTTATGTTTAGATATTCATGTTATAATGTCCTCTTGACTGTCCCAGAAAGCTGCTCCCTAAGAACAGCTTCATCCCACTCCTTTAGCTGAAAGTATGTTTGGGTTCAGCAGTCTAAAGCCAAAGTAGGCCCCTAAAAAATTGCTTAGAAAGGTTTGCATTAACCTACCAAAGACAAGTATTAGTTTACATTGTCTGAGTGAACCTGTGTCCTGTTTTGCTGTCATCAGCCACTATCCCTCCAAGATGTGCTTTCTGCAATGCAGAAAAGCAATGCATGTCCTCTGGTCAGGATGGTCCAAAAAGAAGTCTGTCTTTCTAAATCTTCCCTTTGAAATGTATTTGCACACTATTGAAAACCATTACCCTGCTCATAAGTTTTGACTTACTCCAAACTTGTGAAGGAAAAAAGTGATCAGTTGAGGGTTGTGTAATTTGGACACCTGCACATTTAACTTTACACATGGGAGGAACTGATTTTTCAACTGAGTTTTCAACTGAGTCAGGTGGCAGAACATGTATGGACAACTGGCCAACAGTGGCTTGTGCAGATTTAGGTGTGTAGTGACACAACTGCCCAAAAAAGTAAACCTACATGCAAAGAGAGTTTTTTAGAGATTTGTATTCATAAGATGAAGAGCTTCTGAAAGAATGTAACAACTCTGGGACTAAAGTGCCTTTCCATTGCCATGATCTTCTGCTTCTGCTGATTGTGAATGCTGAAAGTTTGCTCTGCTTCCCCAGAGTCCTGATAGGAAATTCATTGTCAGAACTGGAAAGGCAGAAATTGCAGAGACAAAACCCCAAACAAACAAAACTCTCAAACCCCCAAACAAGGAAAGGAGATTTCTTAATTATAGTTTACCCTAAGCAGATGTTAACAAGTCTATTTAAAACTGTAATCTGCTGCTGGCCTCCTGTCCTCATCCATCATGGTGTTTCCCTGATCAGCTAATTCTGCCCTGATCAGCATTTCAGAAATTGAGAGGTTTTGTCAAACACAACTTTGGGAGCTGCTTTGGAATACCCCTTTGGGTGGTTGGTTTTTGTGAGCTGCAGATTACAAATGATGGTTTCCCAGCCTACTCCATTATGTTTATTCTTGCTTTCATTCAACATGAGAAATTATTCATGACATTGAGATGCTCCTCCTTGCTGGACCTCACACAGTTTCACTGCCCCCGTTTGGATGGAATCAGCCTTGCTCATTATCCTGCTGCCATCCCAGCATCAGCCCCTTGCTCCATGTCCTCCTTCCTTGACAGGGCAGTCCCTGCTTCTCTGAGTGAAAAACCTCACTAAAGAGGCAAAGAAGAGGTTTGTCTGTCCTGTTTGTCCTGTATCTCCCCACCTTTTCCCTCTTGTGGAGAGGGCACAGATCTGGTTCCATACTTGGAGAAGTACAAACTTTGAGAGTTTGTTTCCTCATAGTAATGGGGGAGGGAAGTTATTTAAGTTATTTTCAAATTGTTAAACTGTTGTTTCCTGTTAAAATCTGGGAAAAAACCTATTCTCTTAAAATTCCTGCTAGATGAGGATTTTGATGTAACTTAGTGCAGTTTTATTTTTTTTGTGGACAAATAGGGTCCTTTTTTTCCCCGGACATATTTTGTATGGTGCTTTCCAAAAGGCACCTTGGACTTGCAAATATGAACTTCTTCCTTTCTCATGCCTAAGAATATGGAATACTTCATCCCTGTCTTCATCTTATGCTCTCCTTGTGTCAATATAAGAGTATTGTATGTCCCTGAGTATACCATGTGGTGCTTTCCCACACCTCCTGCTAAGAGGTGCTTGTGGCAGTTCTCCTTGGAAAATATATTCTTATCATCCAAGAGGAACTTCTTTCTTTTCCCAGAGTTATCAAGATTCTTTTCATATATACTAGTCTTTGCTCCCTCTCTCCAGCAGTAATGAGAGGAGGTTTATTTGCTCAACTCAGTTTGGTACAGTACAGAGGTAAATGTTCCCAGCAGCTGAGTTATCAACAGGGGAGTCTCTGTAGTGCTATTTTTAACTTGAAGCTTGTCTTCATTTTACTTATCTGAGATGAAGCTCCTGTGATGATAGAAGGTTTTTGATAAATAGACACAGTGGGATTGATCCCAGTTTCTTTACAGATTTGGATAGATTGAACTAGAAAATAATTCCCTGTGAAAAGGGTCTTGACATTGTCTCTAAAATATTCAAAGAATAGGTTTTGAAGTGCCTAAACACCATTTGGAAAAGATGTATAGGTAGAAGTTTTCATGAGAGCTTAACATAGATGAAACAGGGTTTTCAGAACTGACTGGCACTAATGTAGGTGGCTAATTTCTTTGAAGTGTGCTGAACATTGAAATGCTTTGAAAATCTGACAAGACAGGTTGATGTCAGTTGCTGCTCATTGCTGAGTGAGTTTAGAAATTTGGCTTCAAATTTGGATGTTTGATGATGTGGCTTAAGAGCAGCGGTTTCCTAAGAAGCAAATAAACAGACTTATTTTGGCTTTCTTTTCAGATGAGATGCCCAAAGGAAAGCTCTTAAGTCAGCATTTCTAATTTCTTAATTTGTGATTTGATTTTCAGAATATCATTTTGCTTGCTAGTTGTCACTTTGCACATCCTAACTTCAAAAACAGAGGCTAGTTCTGGTCACGTTGTTCAGCAAATTCTGATGTAGTAGGAATGCCAATGGCATCCACTCTCTGTGAGCATGGCTTTTACCTCAGGTTCCTCCACTGATTAAATTTGAAGCTGAAATTCAGTTTTATTTTTATGTTTACAACCTCAACTATGAGGCTTTGTATTTATTGCATTCTTAATCTGCTGAGATGCCAAGAGACTGCCATGATATAATTCACACAACTGGGGTTTTGCTTACTTGACTATGTCAAAATAATAGCAACAAAGATCAAGTTCATCCCTGATGCACCTCCTGGAAGTGGGGACCATTCTGCTGAGGAATAAATAGAGCTCATTAGGAGCATCCCTATGTAGCTGCTGCTGCTGCTTATTAGAGAGTCAGAACTGCTGCATCCAGCAGAGCACCCCAGGAGTGTTACCCTTCACCTTCCAGGAAGGTGCCCTCATGTAAAAATCCTTGTCTTCAGGTGGTATTCTGGCACCTGGCTGTAGGGAAGCATTGAGCTTCTGATGCTGGAGAGAGGAACGAGTAGTTAGTTGGCAGCTCTTAAATTCAGGCCTTTGCTCCAGGTGAGCTGAAAGAAAACCAAAGACTGCAGACTGATCTGGGGAGCTTCGGATTCTTGGAGATAACAGAAGGTTTGAGGGGAGTTTTGGATCAAGGCCAGTCTTAGCTGACCTGATTTGCTTATTCCTAGGCAGCACATATTGCTCTCTGAACATCCTTGTTAGGAGTGCAGGCTACATTTCTGGAGCAGCAGCTTCACACTGTACAACTAGCACCTTTTTTTTAATGTGTAACTGGCCTGAAAGTTGGAGTTCCCAACTCTGCTAATTATATGAAACTCTTTAATGTGATGCTGGAGGTGTTAAACAATTGTACCTGCATTAAATATGCTGTGCTTATGCAAAGTGGCTCACAGATTGCAAGTTCTAAAATTTATCAGGCAGACTAATTATTTAAATGTGAGCTATAGGTTACATAAATAAATAGCTCTCCCTCAGTAAATGGTAAGGTGTCATGGTGTTAACCACGTGGCTTGTAGCAGAGTAGAATTAATGTTAACACTTCTGTAGCTTTCTTTCTCTGATTACTAATTCTTTCAATGTTGGTAGATGAATTGAATTTATGAAAGTTTTGCCTGCCCTCTAGGACCCTATTTTGTATTCCTTGTGCATTGCAGCCTGCTTTTGATTCTGGCAGCAATGCTGGATACTAAAACCATGGATAGCTCAGGCTGCCTGCTCAGCTTGTGGGGTGAGGCAGATCCAGACCAAGCTGGGAGCTTTACTGGGGCAAGATCTCCACTCCCCCAGCTCCTGTAACCTTGGTCCTCAGCTACAGAAGCAGCCCAATTGCAATTAGCAGCATTTATATCTTAGAGCAATGACACAGAATTGCATATATGCCAAGAAAATAGAGATCACTCTGGTAATGAATGAAGAGTTTTCCACAGTGGGCTCCTCACATTTTGCTGTTATAGGTGTGCTGCAGGAAAGGTGCATTTGTGTTCACAGAGGCACAAAGTGATAATATGTTGCCTGCAACTTTTGAGACTGGTTTTTGAGTGCTTATGAAAGCTCCAGAAAATCCTATATGAGAAAAGCAGCTCTAGCTAGTCAGAGAGACTTTCATTAAAGTTTCTTGCCGTTATTAGTTTTAAATTCACTTATGTCTCCTTCAGTTTCATTTCCGGCGGCACCTGCTCTGGTGGTTTTCTGGCAGAAACACTGCAGAGAGTGGGGAGTGTTAAGTGACAGGTTACATATTCCTCCTTGGTCTCCTAGAATTGCCTTTTCTTTCCCCTCCAGTCATGCTAATTTATGCACAGCTTTCATAATGAAACTTGAGCAGGCATCCTTCCCCATCTGCCCCAATTCCCACTCCTTTTCTGCTGCACCAGCCGAGTTGCCTGATTTCACAGAAGTGGAAATTGGGTGAGTGTTTCACACTTCACTTAAGGGGAGTGTGTGGGTCTGATCCTGACACCTTCAACAGCTGTTCTGGCAAAGCACAGGGAAGGAGCTGAGGAATGTGCTCAGGCACTTGCAGGCTCCCAGCCCAGGCAGTGCTGTGCTCTCCTGCATCACAGGGAGCCTCTTGCCCATCCATTTCACGGTGGATTTCGGAGGAGAATCACTGTTTCACGGCAGTCATTCAGCAGCAATCCCTGTGTTGCAGTGTCTCTGGAGGAAGCAATCGGATCAACTCCGTTAGTGCAAGGGATTAAAAGAAGCCAGGTGTTCTCTCAATGGACAAGCATACATCGAAGTTGCAAACTTGGCCTTTTGGGGAAATTGAAAGCAGTTTAGTTCAGGTTCAGCTTAAAGGGTTGGGAAAGAAATTGTCTATTAGTGTCAAACCAGGCTGACAGTGCACCCACACCAAGCTCACAGATGCTCTGGAGCAGCCTCCTGTTACCCTGCTGGGGATGTGGGGCCAGTGCTTCCCCCCAGCTTCCCCGGCCCTGCAGCCACAATCCAGACAGTCCTGAGCAGTATCTCCTGAAACCAGCCCTCAGACTGGTGCAAGCAGGGCCCATCTGTCCAATGTGAGGTCTCTGCAGTCCGAGGCAAACTGCAGTGCTGCTGTTTGCACCTCATCCCACCAGCGCTGGGCTGGGAGCGCAGGAGGGGCAGGATTCAGTCACCTTAGCAACCTCCTGCCGTCGCTTCTGAAGAACACACTGCACCAGGTTTAGGCCAACCAAATACTTTCCCAGACCCCAGAGAAAAGGGAAAGAAAGAGTAAGGCTGTGAGCCCGAGTTACAAGCTGCTTGCAGCTCTGATCCCAGGGCAGCAGATCAGCATTCAAAACTGATGATAGAACTGTGCTGTAACCCCTCACAGGTAACCTTTGTGTTCAGTGAAAATCCAGGTTGCTCTGCTAGTCTTTTCCTAGTCCATGGAAAGGGAACAGACAGTAATAGTGACTTCAGCTCCTTCTGTTTTCATTTTTTTCTATGAACATGAGACTGCTGCTAGGGTACAGTTTCAAGTCCTGCATAAAGTTACACTGTTAAAATTTATTTAAATTCCTTCATTACTAAATATTTCCTTCCTTCCTTCCTTCCTTCCTTTTGTTTTCTGAGCAGTTTGTATACCATCAAGGTGTTGAGCTGCAAGCACAGAAGGCCATGCAAATAAGACCAAGGTAGCTGCACAAGTTTTACACACTTTCATTAAAGTTGTAGGGCTTCAAAGGAATCTGGCTCCGGTTTCTGATGCTTCCATGCCCTGTCTTCTGTGCCAGTGTGGATGTTAAATCGTGCAGAGATGGAGCGTGACCTAACTTTCATGTCAGTTGATCTGGCTGTAGCTGTTTTTGTGTAACTGATTTAAAAAGATTGATTGTTGGTTAATTACATTAATGAACTGAACCAACATGGGCACAGACCACAGCTCAGCAGTCTCCTAAATAGTCATTACGAATAGACATCTATCTTTTCACCTGCTTGTACAGCTTCTTGTTGGGTGGCTGTAAAGAGTGTGTGGAATAGTAATTCTGAAGGTTAAATGACTTAGGGATGTAATCACAGACTGCTCACCTCTGCTACCCCTCTGCCCATATGGCCCTGGTTCATCACAGTCAAAGTCCATTTGGACAAAGTGTCTGTTGAAAGGCCTCCAGGACAGCAAGCCTGGTGGTTTCAGCTGGGCTCCTGGCAAACGCCAGTGTGCATTACAAATCCACCCAAGTTCCCTGTTGAAAGGATTCAGTGGATTTAAACAATTTTGAAATAACTTCTTTCCCAATTATGGTAATTCATGTTTATCAAGGTGAAGATGTAATAAGCAGAACAGTTCACTCTTCTCTCTAGACAGCTCATGAATATGAGGAAAGATTGAATCAATAATACATTTCTGTAATTAAATTGGTAAGTTAAAAGGATCGAGTTCTTGTTTTAGCAAGCAGTCAATGGAAGATGCATTTCTGTGTGTTTATCAATGCTGGCCTTTCAGCCATTCACCACACTTAGGTGGGAGCCGTGAAAATGTTGCCTGCCACACAAGGGCTTACAAAAGTACTTTAAGAAGTTAATAAAATGTTTGAGAGAGTGATATTGGTGTATTTTCTAACCTAACTTGAAAATATTACACAGTGAATAAAGGCAATGGATGCATTTTATTTCATGGCTAAGTTTGTGGACATACTATTTTATATCCTTTGCCATTATTAGCATATCTGTTTGCCAGATTTAGTCAAACCAGGAAGGACTTCAGCTGAAGTTAATAAGTGTGTTGCCACTGGCTTGAGTGAAAAGAGACCTGGAGAAGGGCTAGGTATTATGAAAGATGGTGAGAAAAATGCTAGTTATTTGGGAAGTCAAGAATGACAGTACTTTTGCACAGATAGCCTGGGAGAAGTTGTTAGTCTGTATAGGCTGTTGTCAAAATCTTCAAAGGTGTCAGTGCTGCTACCACAGTGTTCTGCAAAGCCTAATCCAACAGCTGCTGGAACCAAGGCGTTGTTGCAGGGATTTCAGTCCCCTTTGGGTGATGTTGTAGGTGCCCTATGAAGTCTGAGTTTCAAGGAGGCTGTTTACTTTCATGAAACCATTTTGTATCCCAAATTCAACACTGAGTGGGGGAAGTAAGTCAAAGAAAAATGGGATTGACCGGCAGTCATATGCTGCATGCTGAAAATCTGCTTTCTTTATTTTCAGCTCCCTCAACGATATATCATTGAGATGGTTTGAGGTGACAAGGGAGGAGACTCAATGCCGAGGGGTTTTTGGAGACTGGTACTTCTTCCCCATTGTCACAGAGAATTCTGTGGACAGTTGAGGGGTGAACACCTGAGTGGTTGCACAAGGGATTTCAGGCATTGGTTCATGACCCCTTAAAAATACTTTAAATGAGAGGCAAAGAGGTTGTGAAATTACTCACATGCAAATGGCGTTAAATTATGGTTTTATGTAAGATCTTCTGTTTCAAGCTAATTGAAAGACAGAGGCCACTGCTGCAGGAGGAAAATATGAAAAGAAAACTATAGGGAAACATAAAAGTGTTTCTGATCAAGTAAAATTCTGTTTCTGTTGAATGTTTTATTTTGTTCCAGTCACATAAATTACCATCTTTGAAATACTAAAACTCCCACAATCAGCTTTTTATAACAGAAAATAATTTACATTTAAAAGATTTAACTGAAGCAGCTAAACCTTAGTGATGAATGTGCACATTTGGCAGTAAAACAGGGAAACAGCCCATGTTTTGGAACCCATAGCTGCTATATATAATTTTAATATTATAAAGAACTAAATAAAGTCTAGTGAGTGGTACAGGTATGCACTGAGATATTTGCTAGTTCCTGGGAAATGTATTCTTAAGGGTATAAAGTACTGTCACAGAGCCTTGGAAATCTCCTTTAGCACTGATGGATTCTGTGACGAGAAGCAGCGTGGCTTGAATGCATTTCATCCTCCATAGAAACTTATGAACTTGGTCACATTGCCATCATCAGCAACCATTTCTTTCTCAGTGCAGTAGCACCTCTCTTCCATCTTGTGGTGGGTTGATCCTGGCTGGACACCAGGTACCCACCAAAGTCACTCTATCAATCCCCTTCCTCAACTGGATAGGGGAGAGAAGATACATCAAAAGGCTCGTAGGTAGAGATAAGGATGGGGAGAAATCAATCATCATTTACTGTCATGGGCAGTAACCTGATTTGGGGAAATTAATTTAATTTATTACCAGTCAAATCAGAGTACGGTAATGAAAAATAAAACCAAATCTTAAAACCACCTTTGCCCTAACACCCCACCTCCCTCCCCCGCCGTTTTTCTCAGGCTTTACTGGACTCCTGATTTTCCCTCTCTCCTCCCTTCCAGTGGCGCAGGAAGATGAGGAATGGGGCCTGTGGTAACTTCACCCTACATGTCTCTGCTGCTCCTTCCCCAACAGAGGAAGGACTCTTCATGCTCCTCCCCTGCTCCATTGTGGATTCCCTCCCACAGGAGACCAGTAAACCTGCTGGGTTTAAAAAAGCATGGGCTTCCATCATGGTTTGACACTGGCCAAACACCAGGCACCCACAAAAGCTGCTCATTCACCCTCCCCTGCCACAGCTGGGCAGAGGAGAGAAAAAACTAACGAAGCGTTCATGAGTTAAGGGCCAACAAAAACCAGTCCAAGGGCAAAACAGGCTCAACTTAAAGGTACCAAGTGAATTTATCATAGAATCAGAGGAGGATAATGGGACGTAAAATAAGCCCTTAAAACACCTTTTCTTCCCCCAACCTCTCCCTCCTTCCCACCAGCACAGGGAGACAGGGCACGGTTTGGTCAGTTCATCACCCAAGGTTTTCTTACACTGCTCAGGGAGAGGAGTCCTTCCCCTGTGAGACCATGGGGTCCCTCCCACAGGAGACAGTTCTCTGTGAACTTCTCCAACGTGGTTCCAATCTCATGAGCAGCAGTCCTCCCAAAACTGCTGCAATGTGAGTCCCTCCCACAGGCAAACAGTCCTCCCGAAACTGCTGCAGCGTGGGTCACTCTTCCATGTGGTGCAGTCCTCCAAGGACAGGCTGCTCCAGCCTGGAAGCAGAGGCCTCCTCTCTCCACTGGGTCTCCCACTGGAGCACAGCTTCCTCCAGCATCCACCCACTCTGGTGTGAGCACCTCCTCTGCGGGCTGTGAGTGGATTTCTGCATCCCTTGTGGATCCCCACAGGCTGTGGATGGAGCTCTGCATCCCCTGTGGATCCCCACAGGCTGCAGGGGCACAATTGCTTCACTAAGGTCCTCACCACAGCCTACAGAGGAATCTCAGCTCTGGCACCTGGAGCATCTCCTGCCCCTCCTTCTCCACTGACCTTGGTGTCTCCATGTTGTTCCCCTCACATGTTCTCACCTCCTCCTCTTCTCTGGCTAGGAAAAAACTGTGCCTCCTTTGTTTTGATTTTCTTCTTAAACATGTTATCACAGAGGTGTTACCATCATCTCTAATTGGCCCAGCCTTGGCCAGCAGCATGTCCATCTTCAGAGCCAGCAGGGATTGACTCTGCTGGACATGGTGGAAGCTTCCAGCAGCTTCTCACAGAAGCCACCTCTGTGTCCTCCCCCAGTACCAAAAACCAGGCCGTACAAAACCAACGTGTTCCACTCCTTGCCTCTGTGAATCACATATTTAAGAATTATCATCAAAACCAAGGACACACAGTTCTTTTTCTAGCCATTACAACAGCTTTCCATGAGGTCTCAGCCTTCTTTGGGCATCCCCTGCCCCACTGTGTTCTTCCACGGGCTGCAGAGGCACAGCTCCCTCACCATGTTTTGCAAGAGGGGCTGCAGCAGCTCCTGCCCCTACTCTCCCTTGGTGTGTGCAGGGCTGTTTCTCACATTTCTCTCTCTGGTTGTAGTTGCTTTTACATAGGGCTTTTTTCCCCCTCCTTAAATCTGTTTTCCCATAAGCCCCACCCCTCTTGCTGATGGGCTTCAGCCTTGGCCAGTAGTGGGTCCATCCTGGAGCTGCAGGAATTGGCTCCACTGGATATGGGGGAAGCTTCTGGCAGCTTCTCACAGAAGCCACCCCTGTAGCCTCATCTGCTACCAAAACCTGGCCACACAAACCCAATACATGTCTTTAAATAATGGAAGAGGAGACAGAGACAGTATTTTCATTCTGCAGGAACCTTGTCATCATCCTAGACGAGATTGCAGCAGTTGTCTAAAAGGTCCACAAAAAAGCCACAAATATTAGACATAATGATTTCCCTCTAAAGATAACTGGTATGTAAGGCTTGTCTTCCCCCTGTCACATACATTCCTGATTTATCTTCTCTTCTTCTCCCCCAGTCCCTGCATGAAAGGGGGAGTGGGCCATTGCTGCTATAATGCTCCTATTCCCTGCTAGAGCAGAGAAGATATATTTTAGTTTTATGCTCTCCTCAAATGTACTCAGACATATGGAAGAAATATGTTACAGGTGTTTGTATTCTTGCAGAGGCTCCAGAGAACTGAAAACTCTCTGTATTCCAACAATAATCTTTCCCTCGACCTTAGTTTGCTTTTATAGCTCATGTGGGAGACTGAGTCCTGCCATTAGTGGAGTCAGTGAGAAAATGGGTGGAAGTTTCAGCAAAATGGGGGTGAGATCCTGGTTGTTGATTGTGGGGCTTTGGGGCCCCATCATGGGAGAAGCTGTGCACAGCTTTGTACAGAACAGTACTTGGCCCACTCTGATGGAGCTGGATGTTTCTTGACATCTTCAAGATTTGCCTGGGAGATTTGGTCCTTCCTCTTATTAATATCAGAAAGTAAATTAGCTTTATATTGCCCTTCATATCAGACCTTTCAGGTGTCTTTTATCCTTTGAATTTAGCCTGGGTCTCGGAGGGAAAAACCCAGTTAAAACACACTGGTGTGATGATTAGTAAGCACATTTTATATAATTACAGTGTTGGCATCTCAGGGGTGAAATGAAAGTTTGTGCTGTCCCTTTAACAAGACAATTTGATAATCCTCTTAGCATTTTCTCTTTCGGCTGATAATATTTCACACAATTTTACTTTGTAAAATATTCCTAAAGGGAGGCTTAAGCAATAATGCACAGATTATGGAAATGACTTTCATTAAATATAGGGAGAGACTTCAGCAAAGCCATGAACTGCTTCGAAACATGTAACCCCCATTAGGAGCTTCATTTAAATGTTTATTCACAGAGCAGTAAATGTTTATTATAGAACATTTTATTGAAACATAAATTAAAGAACCCTAATTATACATATCTCAAGTGTTCAAACAATATGCATTTATCAAGACTTAACTAAAGATCAGAGGTGAGGGGAAATGCAGTTGTGCTTTCATTTGCATTTCAGCAACACCAAATTTGCACAAAAATACCTGGGTAAAGTGACCCTGATGGAAAGGGGTAAAGTGACCCTGGCAAAGGCACAGGGCCTTAAGGCAGGTGCTCTCCAGCTATCCCTGAGCATTCCTTCCAAAGTAACTTCAGAGACACCTCCTCTGGTCATTCCCATCTGTAAAGAAGGCTGAGGGCTGCCAGGGTTTCGGGTTCTTTTTTGCAGAGTAATGGTTGCTGCTCCTGCAGGTCTGCCCATCCTTCCCTGTGAGTGCTGAAGAAGGGATGGACAATGAATAATGGCAGGTGATGGTCCTTGGCCTGACCTTCCTACCACCATGCATGGACCCTCATTCCTAGACTTGGAGACCAGCTTAGAAGTCAGGAAATAAAAGTTCAAAGAATTTTTTTCCATTTAGTTTATTCATTTGTTGCCTTTCAGAGGATCTCTTAAAGATGTTCAAGAGATGTACATTTGGATCACCACTTCGAACAAAAAGGCTTATTCCCCTCATTATTGTGCCAGTTTTCTTGGGTTTGGGGCTGAAGGGGAGGGGTTGGCACTTTTCTTGCAAATGCTAAAGTTGCCTTCAGCCGTGGAAATTCTAACTACAGATATCAAGTGGGTTTAAAAATCTTTCTGTGCTTGTTTTCATTAGGTCTACATCCCTTTTCTAGCTCACCCACAGCTCATTTCTTTAAACTTCATAAGAGTTGACATATGCATTATTTATTGAGGATGCTGAATGTGCACATTTTTGAATCTACCCGTTTAAAGATGTACTCTGCTGCAAGTCCCCCACTTGGTTTGGCTTCTGATATATTTGCAAATTCTCTTCATTTTGTTGCTTTCCAAAGTAGGCGTTTTTTGTGTTAAGCAAGTATCTTGGTACTTACTCTTCCAGAGAAAAATCCATGGCATAAATATTGGTAGGGATCATTGCAAAGCTTTCTTTTTTCTCCTAAGGGTGCATGTACAGCACACTGAGATACAGATTTACACAAATGTCAAAGGGCCTTCACACTCCAGCTTGGTAGCACATGGACAGCCTGTGTGACCTCTCCCAAGACTTGTTCCAGTTTCTTGTTTTCTTTCTTTGCAGTCTCTTTCTGCACAACATTTCTGATTCACAGTTTTGACCACGACCTTCATTCTATCAATAGCTTCAACCCTCCCTGTTCTACAGTGGCTCTTCTCGTCCATCCCCATATCTGCCTCTGTTGTTCCCTCTGCTGCTGCCCTTGGCTTTCTGAGACAGACGTCGATTTCCCTGTCCTTCCCTTGCAAGCATCAATCTGATCTCCTGCACATCCTGCTCCCAAGCCTGGCACTCTGTGCCACTCCATTCAATCTGTATCACATCCTTATGTTCCTCATGGTGGCAGAAAAGCAAACCTCAGCTTTATATTTTAATAAACCAGAGCTAAAGGTGTTACAAGAGTGTGGCAGTCCATGCAGCCTCCCTGTATTCCTCACCCCCAGCACAGCAGAGCTGCCAGCTGAGGCGGTGATGCCAAGGGCCTACATCTGTGCAGCCTCATGCACAAGGCTTTCGTAAAGGTGGAAAAGAAAGTGCTGATTCCTTGAAAAGGGGCATTTTTGTAGGAAAGTAATGGTTTCAAGTAGTTTCCTGTCATACTTTATTATTTTATAAAAATGATCTCCTTTAAAGTGATCTGGTTTTGATGAATTTATAACTCCTGAAATGAGGGAAAGGCCAGTACTAATGCTGGCAATAATTTTGAAGACTATGAAAAGTGTTTTAATTGTCCAAAACTCTTTTCCTAATGTTGGATAGGACTTCTTAAAAATTTTTAAATTTGTTTCTCCGTCTCAAACCAATCCAGGATTTGGAAAAACATCAAGAACTCATAAATACTCACTGAATAGGAACTGTTTTCCCACAAAGATGTCTTTGCCAGGACTTGCAAGGCCAAGGGCCCTGGAAGTGGGATTTCAGTGCCTAAAAAGAGCAATTGTACCAATGTGCCTGTGGCTGGTGATATGCTGGATTTTCGGGGACAGCAGAGGGAGCGTTTTCTGCTAATGAACTGTGGATATATAGGCAGGGCTTTCCATGGAATAACTTTGTAACAGGGATAATTGAGCAGTTAATCAAGAACAGCAAACAAGGGCTCCATGGAAGCCCAGTTTACAGGGAGGACAAAATTGCCCTATTTTTCATGGCTATCTCTGTATTGTGGTTGATTTTCTTTATCTCCCACTAACAGTCTTACTTGCAGAATGGTTATTAGTTTGGAATTTCTACAGTTAATCTGGTAGTTTAGAAGAAGCATTATCACAGCCTCCCATAGGAAGTCCCTGTCTCTGTAATGGACAGGGCACTTTGCAGGAAGTGAAGTCTTATCTGAAAACCACCATCCTTTTTCCCAGCAAACTGGTTGGTGGGGGTCCCCTGGACAGCTGGTCTTGCTGCCTGGAGCTGCTAATTCCCTTCCTGCCCTTCCTCCTGCCTGGCCACCACCACAGCAGATCACAGCTTTTCCTATCCTTCCTGCACCATGAGACCATGGAAACCCACAACTGCCAAGCCTTGACTGTCAAAAGAATGAAAAGTAACAAGGGAAAGGATTAAGCTGCTGAAAGGCATCTGGTTTTGCTGTGTGAAGCACAGCTCAGCCATGTTCTGCTTTTGAAGATGTAGGGAGAATAGCCCTTCCTCTGCCAAAGTTTTGGCAGCTCCCCACACCGTGCTCAGGGTTGCATGACCCTTTGCCAGCTTTTATGTATTCATCCTGTAAGAACATTTATAGCTAATAGACACTGGGTGCTGAGGAGTCCATGTACAGACTATTATCTCCCTTTCAACTGGAAGCTGAGCTTTGTTGCTTTGCACAGCAGCTGAGTGAACACAACATGATGTTCATGAATTATTGCAGACAATGTCTGTGTCCTGTGTGGCAGGGTCATCTGCACTTCACTATTCTGGTCTACCTGGGAAATCTCTTTCAGTGTCTATTTTTGTCTAGCATTTTCACTTTAAATCCAGTGCAGTGGTGACACATTGGTTATTTGACCATAATTCAGTATATAAAACCAGCCGTAACCAGGAACATTGCTTTCTGCATGGCCTTGAGTGCTGAAGTAAAACTCACCTGACCTGAATGCTTGTTTCTCCAACAACTCATGCTCCAGGTCATTTGGCCGAGACTTGATGGGCATTTTGCAGCCCTGGTTCACTGGAGAGTGACTTTAGTCATGTAATCCCACAAATGCCTGTGATTTTGGCAGCAGTGGATGAGGGTGCTCCAGAGTGCCCATGAGCAGCCCTGTGCTCCCACAGTCCTGACTGGAATGCCATGGAGCTCATCAGAGCATCCTCTTGGTGCAGTGGGAGGCCAGAGACATCACACCCCGGTTCTGTCTCATTAGTTCCCTGTGCCATTACAGATTTCTTCCTTTCAGTACATTTTCTAATGCTCTTGTTCTGGGTATAAAGGTCTTGAAGAAACTTCTCTTACGAGTGATTTTGCATTACCTGATAATTCTCACTATTAGGAGTTCCTCAAACTGGGATTTTATTTACAATGTGAAGCAGAGGGAGCTGCAGTCCCAACCCTAGACAACTGTCAGTCTAATAATTTTAATTTTGAAGGCCTTATAAAGTCAACTCCCACAGCCTCCTTCCAGCTACTGCTGTTCTAGATATCCCTGGCTGGAAATCTTGCCCCCAGTATCAGAAGCAACTAGTGGGGCTCAGGCATCTTTAACTGACATGGTGCTCCCCCCCCGGGGATTTCTGCTGCATCCTCAGTTGTCACTGTTGTCACACCCAGCTCATCTGTGTCCTGCTTCCTCTAAGCATTTTTCTATCCTGATGTGGGTGATATTGATTGGTCCATTAATGTAAATGTCTTGGCTGTTGAGTGTTACTTTCCTTGGTTATTAATCAAAATAATGCAAAATTAAGGAAAAGCAATTTCTTAGAAAAAAAATGAAATACCATCAACAGTGATTCAATACAGCCTGCTGGAATGTGATGGGGCTGTCTGCCACCCTCCAGGCATGAAGACCACAATAACTGGGGAGAAAAAAATTGAAATGCTTTATTTTGACAATTTTGGTCAATGTTCAGATGTTTTCTGTTCAAGCAGTGTTTTGATGGAAGATTTCCCTAAATCTTTTTTTTTTTTGGTGATAAAAAAAGCATCCCAATGTTTTGTTAGCATCTGACATATTTCAGTCAATTGCAAATGTTTTTTTGGATGTGCAGGTTTTTGTTTTGCTTGGAAAACAAATGGAAGGAAGCAATTTTAATTTATGGGCACCTTGAAGTTATTTTTGCTACTGCCATTTAGGGAAACCTCCCTGTAGTCAGCAGTGGATGCAAAACACTGAGACATAAACAAAACATCCAGGATGTGAATATTCCCACTGAACCAATTCACAGGTTGGAAACTGAGCTGGTACTTAAGTGCCTTGGTGGATTGAGGCTTTAGCAGTAACAAACAGTACTAAGGAGTAAAAACGATCAATTAAAGATCTCCTAATGAATCAAAATATCAACCACTCCGAGCTGAGAAGGCCAGAAGCTGAAAGGCAGATTAGAGAAGGTGTGAAATCTCCCTGTTCAGTGCTTTTGACTACGTGGTAGCCACAGCTCTGTGCTGCTTGTATTTCTTGGTAAAACTGAAAAGCAGGAAAATATGTGAGACTGTTGCTGATCATGTTTGTTTCTGTTGCACAAACAGTGGGGAGAATCCAGATATTTATTTATTTTCCCTACACAGAATTTAAAAAAAAATAAAAAAGGATGGCTGGAAAAAATTACTCTCTTTTAAATTGATTGCTGTTACCCCAAACCTTGGGAATATTCATTTGTTTTGTGATACAGCTGATGGATTCTGCTATGCAGCCTGGCAATGTGTGAGAACATAATGCATGTAGTAAAGGTGACTAACTCCTAAGAACGTCCCCATGGATGCCAAGTGGCCCATATGCTGCCTTAAACACTTTTTCTTCTTCTTTTTTTTTTCACGCTGATCATAAGAGCTCATTTCAGGTAGAAGATCACATTAGGCTCATTCATTACCTGCTGTGCTGGTCTGTGCATCTGCAGTGCAGCATCTCTGCACTGAGCTTTGGACTACATCCCTGCATGTTTTCTGATATTCCAAATCGTTTGTCGTGGGTATACAGATCTTCTCCTGTGTACCTCCTGGAACATTCTGTACCAGAGAAAAAAATTACTCTTAAAGGTGGCTAAACTTCTGGGGAATATGGTTGTTGATAGCTGATACTAGATTTTATATATATCATCAAGAGAAATTCCTGAAAATTGATACTTGTAGCAAAACTATCATTCCTTGTAGCAGAAGAGAAAGAACCTGACTGACAGATGAACTGACTCTATTCTGATGAATAAATTTAAAATCTAATGAGAACCACAGGTGGAAGGCAGTAGTGAAATTTTATAGTACCCCTGCAAACTTTAATCTACGCTTTTATTTTTCTTGAAAGTCTGTCCAAAAGTGAAATTTCAGGCCTAGGGCTACTGAAGACCATCTTTAAAGTTGCTTTGTGATTTTGAGCAATACATCATACGAGCAGTGATGTTCAGATGATACATTGCACTAATACATCACAGGAGCACTTTCACTCTTATGATATATTAGTATAATACACTATCAGAGCACTATCACTGATATATTACTCAAAAGCACAGTTTTTGACCCTCAAGATTCACCCTCATCTCTAGTCTGAATACACTGAAAGCTGTGGATAATGATAAGAATAAGAAATCACATATTCGGTTTCTCTAGGGTAAAGCTGACAAAAAATAATAGTGTGGTATTCAGAGTATTTCATTAACTGAAACATCCTTGTGTTTTGATTTTATTCAGTGAGCAAATGTTTTTATGGATAGAAGCTAACAAAATATAGGTGTATTTGAATTTTCTTACAAATATCTTAAGAAAACCTTTTTTGATTTCGTATTTCATTATAGACTTAAGCTATGTTTTGAGAATGTTTCAGTGAGGTGCAGGAGTTTCAGCTGATTTCTACCTCATCAAATTGAATCAGGTGCAAGCTGTCTAAATTCTATACAAACCATTTGGTGCTGTTTCTGATGCAGTCTTTTTTTTCTAAAGGACTTAGGCACCATCTAAAAAGATCTGAAGATGCATAAATGTGATCTGTCACTCAGATTATTTGCTGCCTCTCCTCATGGAGGTGTTGGGGTTTTTTTCCCTGAAGAATAATTCTCAGTTGTTTTTCTTTACTCAAGAGCGAAAGACAAAGAGAAAAAAAGAATGCTTTGCAATGTTGTTAGTAGCTGAATTTACTGCAGAAAAGTACTTTTCCCAGTAGAGTCTGGGTCTTGAGTATCTTGAATTACCCTTCCTTTATGATATGAAGAGAGTGTCAGAAAAAAAACAAGGTAATAGTAATAACACAACATCAAGGTGCCAAGTCATATATTTGTGTTCTTGCTCATTGTTTTGTTTGTTTTCCCCAGTTCACATCAGCACTTTTGACAAAAATATATCACCATTCACCTCCTTCCTGAACTGGATAACCCAAAGCTGCCTGTGCAGCTCAGTCCTCAGCTCTACTGCCCCGTGGGCAATGGCCCTGTGCCGGGAGAGGGACGCTTAAAATTCAGGCTCTTCCAAACTGGGCTCATAGACCTTGTGCCTGACAAGGCACAGGCACTCTGTCCCTGCAGGTGTGTCCCCAGCATGAGTCTTGTACCCCTGGGGGCTTCAGTGTGTTCTATTTGGGCTACAACCTCCGGGGGAGGAAAGGAAAACATTAAAGTCCTTTTAACCCTGTGAGAGGCATTGTCCTCTTCTGTCAGCCTTTCTACCCACGTGCTGTCCGTGGTGTGGCAGCAGCTCCTCTGTCCCCAGACAGTGAGCCCTGAGCCCAGGCTGCCCACACGAGCTCTCCACCACATCCCATCACTGGCACCTTCTTATTCCCGTCTGTTCCGAACACACAACACTCAGCTCCAAGGGACATCGTTATTTCAAAGCTGTGGCTAAATATGTCTCTGACTGACAACTATGAATAATTCCACAGAGCCCCTAAACTTCCAGGCATTTCACTCTGAAGCTCATATAATGCACCAGGGCTGCTCTCTCATGTTTTTCATCTTTTATATTCTCCAAAGAGTTGAGATACAGTTATGGAACAGGTTAATGTGTTTTCCTCTGAAAATAATGCTGTGGGAGCCTGTGCATGGTTACTTGTGTGTGTTGAGAATAATGCTGACAGTTCAGAAAAGGCAGTCACGAACTTGATAATCACCATTCTTTTGTTTCATGTTTCCAGCATGTTCATGTCCATGTGCTTCCAAGGAGGGCTGGAGACTTCAGCAGGAATGATGATGTCTATGAGGAGGTAAGAGTTACATTCCATTTCTTCAGAGTTGGTTTTGCTGTTAGTAAATCACCTTAATGGTCCAGGCCCTCCCATGGGTGGAGGTAGTCAACAGGACCTCTGCATTTTTGTTGCTTGCAAAGGTCATGTGATAGCACCAAGATCCATACTGTGATTTGCTCGTGAGCTCCCTCTCTGCGGGAGGATTCAGTTGACGTCTTTGGTACTTTGGTCTGTCACTGCACACAGGGTGCATCTCTACCAATAGTCACGTTCTGTTATTTTTAGGGCACAGGGAAAAAGGGTGACCACATGGTCAGCCTGGCATGCAGGGAGGGCATCCTGTGCCAGCTGCTCGCCTGGGGTGCCAAACCTCCCCCTTCCAACCAGAGAAAACACAGGCAGCTTGTTACAACTCCATCACAAATTGCCTTCTGGCCTGATTTTTGTAGGGCTCTGCTCAGCTCTGGACAAATCCCATTGTAGCCCCAATGATGGAAATTAAAGAGCAACTCTGCATATAGATGGAATATCTGCATGTGTGCAGATTGTGAAGCAGGGCTCAGCTCATGAGCTGTTCCAATGTGACTGGTTTTTGTTTAAATGAACAATTGTACTGGCATTAACAAAAAGTTTTCCCTAGTTTGACAGCTGTCACAATGATTCTATGAAAAAATCTCACTATTGTAAATTTACGGCTTGTTCTTAGTGGGTTTGGTAGGATCCTCTATCTGAAATATGACATCTCTTTCTCCTTCTGAAAGTAATTAATATAAACTTGCTCAGTGCTACTGCAATACCATCTGCTTGAAAGAGACATCATGACATTTTCTGCTTTTGTATTTTTTTCTTTGTGATATCTACATGATGACAAGTCCCCACTCGCAAAAAAAAAAGATAGTGTGTTTTAAAGTTACAATTACTTAAATGTGCAAAAATGGTGAAGAAAGTGTATTACTGAGATTTATGAAGTGTAGTGCCTGAAAACCCCACTAATAAGGGTAAAACCTTAATGAGACTGCTGAGCAGGGAGATCCAATGGAAATGAATGATGGAAATCTTTGATGGTATGGTGGTTAAAAGCAGTTGAATGAGATTAAAGTTAACACCAAAAGGGAAGTCAGGCACTGGAAACGGCTGTTCAGGACAGTGGTGGAGTCACCATCCCTGGAGGTATTTAAAAGAGGTGTACATGGGGCTCTCGTGGGGCACATGGATTAGTGATGGGCTTGGCAATGCTGAGTTAATGGTTGGACTCAATGATCTTTCAGGTGTTTTCCACCTCAATGATTGTATGGTTCTATGATCTTTTCCTTTTCACGTGTGTTAAGGGGATTCAAGTGCTGCATCAAAACATAAAATCTCTTTCCGGTTCTGTCATATTTACAATTCCATTTGCTTCTTTTTAAACAAATGTATTTCTCCCTTGTTATAGCTAAACAGAAACAGGCAAAACTCTAATGAACTAGGCTAAATACTTAGTGTTAAATGCAAAAGGATGGCAAACTGGTGAAAAATTTCTTTTTTATTTTGTCATTTTCAATTATAGCAATTGTAGGTGTTGCTTTTAGCAAACAGGAAGCATAAATATTTAGACATAGATGTGATAATGTATCTTTTAGAAGACAAATGTATAGCCTCAGAGTCTAACTAGCTATTCTTGAACACCATAGAACTAAAATGCTTTTGTACAGATTGTAGCTGAAGAAAGATTTAATTCTTTTTAGGATGCCAGGGAAACAAAACCACATTTCCTGCTATAAAAAGTTTGGTGCAGAGTTCTATCACTGGACTGAGGATGGAGGGACTTAAGCAGTTTGTTATCATAAGTGAATAAAGCTATTTTGAAAAATTAAAAAAGGACAAATTATTGAAAATACAGCTGACTTTGGAAATAATTTGGAGCTTATGTCAGTGCAGCAGAAACATTTTGATATAATGCATCTCTGTGTGATGTCAGCAAGTCATATCCTTTTGACAAGAAGATCCTTTAAAAGATTTAGGAAGATATGTAGATCATGGTGGGGCAACAGACTGGAAATCTACGGGGGATAAATTACCATTAGGTGAGATGTGGGTGCTGGAGAGAGCTTTAAATCTATTTTTCATGAAATTTGTGCTTTAAAAATCCAAAACCTGTTCATAAACGACATTTCATTTCCATGTATTTGAGTGATAGATGGAGTTGTAGAAGGCAGCAAAGACCAACCTTCCAAAATCATCCCAACAGCCTTTTCCTTGTAAAATGTGGCATGGAGGCTGATCAGCCTCCCTCAAACAGTCTGTGCAATTGTGAAGCACACCCAGGATAAATTGTGCATATTGCAGTGCCTGGTTTAACTACCACAGCTAAAGGTTTAACAACAATTGGGAGCAATTTTCACAGACTTTGGGACTCAGCTCTGGCTCAACGTGTGTTTTGCCAACCCCTTTCTATCTGTAAATGCCTTTGAACTCTCCAAGCTCTGCAGCTGTCATCTGTATATGCTCAGCAGATTGCTGATAAATCCCACTGCTCTTGGTGTCTGACAGTGAAAGGAATACCCAGATGCTGAGACATCAGTCCTCTTAGGAGACTTCTGGAGTTGAGACAGCCAGAAAGTACTTGCAGTCTCTTACTGTGTGCTTAGTATCTCCCATTTGGTTTTGGAGTGACCTCTCACCTGATGGGAAAGGCAGGACAAAGCATATCGGGTTGTTCCCTGCTTAGTCTGTTTACTGGGCTCAGATCTTCAGGTTTTTGGCTATGAAGCTCTGACACAGCCCTTTTTACTTTTTTAAAAGTAAAAAGGATAATTAAAGGTAAGGTATTTCTTAGCTATTGGGGTTTGAGGAGTTACCTTTTCCCCTTTTGTTTTTCTTTTTCTCTTAAAGAATTTTCCCTATACTTTGTTCCTACGGAACAAATTGCTGGGTACTTATGAGAGATAAAAGACGGGGCCACAGTGGGAGGAGTGCAGCTAGCTTTGCCACGAGGTTGGAACTGGCGAAAAAGGAGTGGGGTACAGGCCCTGCCCTTCTTGTTCTCCTGGCATCTGGACAAGAGAGAGGCTGCCCTGATGGTGAAGGGAATCCATCACCGTCTGCAACCTTCTGCCTTCTGCTGCCTCCTTCTCCTGGAACCCCGGGATCTCAAGCCCACCTTGCCCTGCCCCCACTGTTCCTCTGCTGCTCCTGTGAGCTTTTGCTACCCTGTAGCCTCACATCCCCTTCCTGCCCATACCTCCCGGGGTCCTGCTGCAGCTCCAGAGCTTGATACATCTCATCTACACCCCGGGATTGCTGTGCCAGCCTGCTGTTCCCAGGGGTGCTGCCGGGGCACCGGGATCGGCTGCCCCAGGGCTTTGCGCAGCGACCTCCTCATCGCCATCACCGTGTGGGGCCGAGCTCGCTCCGCAGCGCCCCCTGCCGGCGCGGGGGAACATCGCACCCGCCCCGCCCAGCGGGAGCCGCCAGCGCCCCCTGCCGGCCGTGAGCGTCACTGCAGCGCAGGGGAAAGGCCTGAGAGCCGAGAGAGGCTGCACTGGGGCCTGCTCTGGCTGTTAGCGCTGCCACAGCTACTGCTCTTTGCTTGCCTTGGTATATATATACATATTAGTAAAGAACTGTTATTCCTGTTCCTCATATCTTTGCCTGAAAGCCCCTTGATTTCAAAATTACAATAATTCGGAGGGAAGTGGGTTGCATCTTCCATTCCAAGGGAGGCTCCTGCCTTCCTTAGCAGATGCCTGTCTCTCAAACCAAGACATTAGCACTTGTATTTTAATCAGGTATCTGATGGAGACAAATGTCTGGTGATTTCTGGATGTATTTTTAGAACTTTAGTAGTGGAGAATTAATTGTAGAAGGGATAAAAGAGGGGCTGACACTTATTTCATAGTGCCGTCTCTAAGGCATTTCTTGGTAGAATGTGTCACTTAATATTTTAGATTTTTGTACCTCAGTGCATATGAAAGAAGTCACTGTGATTTTTCCAAGATACAAAGAGAATCATTAATAGTAAAAAAAAAAATCTGCATTTAATGTTTGATGTATTTCCTCTGCATCTTTGCAGGACTATTTCTTGAAATGATATTTCCTGGGAAGTGTTAGCTATCCACTCTCTGGGCTCACTGTAGTGGAAAGCTAAAGCTATAGTTTATCGGTTCTTAAATTTCTCTGCAATTAGTTGAAGCCTAATCTTGCAAGTGTGCACATGCCACAGTTAAATTGGTCTCACAGGGTTTTTATAGGATCAGGCCCTTCATCTTTTACTATTGCTAGATTACATTCTGATCTTCATCTTGAATAGTTCTTATTCATTGATTCAGTTTACTTCTTGGACAGCAGAACAATAGCAGCTAAATATTAGGAAAACTTTCCATTAGAATAACTCTTTATACTTCTGTGTTTTCTGTTTGGTTTGAATGAGATTATATTTCACGTTTATTAATCAAGGAACTTAAAAGCCTCTTATCGAGTAGTTGCTTGCTTTGAAGTAGATGAGTTCTTTGCTATTATAAGGGCATGTCACAGTGACTGATAAGAATTTGGTATGAACTAACATCTTGACTGTAAAACAGCCCCCTGTGTTGTTGCAGTCAGCACAAGTACTGCAGTTGTTGGAGGTCATCATGTCCAAGACATTAAAGAACATTATCCTGAAAAGTCTCAGCACTTCCAGGCATCTGTGGGCAGCCCTCATTCAGTGGGTGCTTGAAAAGTCCATAGCACAGCCTGTCCCTGGTCTCCACTGAGTGGTTAGCCATTACAGCAATATAAACAACATTAATCATCCTTTAGGTTGGCAGGTAATAGCTGTACTGGGCCAGAGACTATGGGATTTTCTCAGAAAGGAAGACTCAATCAAAACTCCACAGTCCTGTTATGAGTGCTGACCTCAAAAAGTTAATTTTGAGGCTGACAGACTCAGATAGGTAAGGGCAGCCTGGCCTCTCAGTGAAACCCTGAGCATCCCTGGCATGCTGAGCTGTGTTTTGTGGTGCACACCCCTGTTCCTCCCCAAATTCTGGGTTTCACGTGGTGCCTGCAGCCTCCTGTAACAGATGCAGCTGCCACAGCAATGCACATCCAGGGCTGTGCACACAGGGCAAAGAGTACCCAGCCCCTCACAGCCTTGCTCTCATGCCCAACTCATTTCACTGCCTGTCTCCAGTTCCCAGCCAAGACTGGAGAGCACTGGAAAAGGGGAAAGCACTGGAAAGGTGAAAGAGAGGGATTAACCTAAAGCCTCGCGTCTCCAACCTCCTGTGCCTGCCAGACCTGCATCATGGATCTCTTGTAATGAGCCTGAGTGAAACTTCCTAGTGTGAGTTCTTCAGTAATTTATGAGATTTTGTAAAAAGCCAGCAAAAGAATTCACTTCATGCTATCCTCCTTCCCCTCTGGCATTCAGGCAAGCAGCAAAGAGAGTCACTTAGGAAAAGATACTTTGACTTAGTGATCTCATTCAGCATGTTATGTTAAATCATTTCAGCAAGAATACCTATTAGTAATCATTTCCAGTTCCAGGGAGGATGAAGAAGGCGTTTTGGCATATGAGTCAAGAACCTGCTGGGCTGTTTCTCCAGACTGGCAAAACAGGGGAACTGTGGTGAATTCAGAAGTTTAGTCAAACAAGCCTAAAGTTTAATTCTCCCTGAATGGCTTTGACTGTGATGTGCCATCACTCTGACCTGCAGACAGCATCCTGCCTGCTGCTGGGCACTGAGCCTGGCAGAGGGCTGGAAACCTGCACAGCTGCACTGAACTGCTTAGGCTTAAAGGTAAGGTATGAAGTAAAAAGATGAATAAGCCCTCATCCAGGTCCTGCAAGACAAAATGGAAAGATGCCCAACAGCTCCTGTGAGCATCAGATTGAACTATTCATGAAAATTAATGGCATGCAGAGCTAATAGGCTGTTCTTTGGCCTTGGAATGATATTGTACCTTCTGGGAACATATTGTAGCCTGCTGGGAGATCAGTCTGCTGAATCTGAGCTTCCTTGGGGCCAGACCCTGCTCTCTCTGCACCCTTTTGTGGTTAAACCCATAGAAAAGGACAGAAACAGCACAGAATATAAGTAGTTTTGTGGGGTGTTAAAGCTCTGGTTTTCCCAGGTAGAAGTTTATTTCTCAGTCTTCTGATGTAGCAGCAAATAAATTCTTCCCATTAGGCTCTGGATTTACCCTGGTCTTGTCAGTGTTGCTTTTTCTGACTGCAAGCATCAGAAGAGGTTCTCTTAGCCAAGGACTATGAGCCTTTCCCAGTTGCTTCCTGAGTCTTAGGATATTTTAGCGACTCCAGCAGGGCAGGTCAGATGAACTGTGTGTGAATATTTCCAGCTGAGAGTATTGCAGTAGAACCTAGAACTGTGCTGATAATTATGGTTTTGATGTCATAGCTGGCTGAGCAAAATACCATTTTTAGTTAACCTGAAACAATGTTTTTTTCTCATCAAATGAATTTCCTTTTAGTTTTAAACAGGATAATTTATTTTCTGGACCATAGTATTTTGTCTGATTAGGACTGGAAACCCCCTGGATAATGCTGGCATGCCATGCAAGCTTATTGCATGTCCTCGACCTACATAAGGTAAAACTGACAAATTTTAGTAGCAATACTGAGAGATGTCCCATGGTCACATTTATCTCCCTAGATGAAAACCCCACTGTTTGTGGTATTTTCTGTCCTTTCCAACCCTGTGAGGTCTTTCTTAATTTGACATCTGAAATCTCTGATCTGAATCTTCCTCTGTGCTGTCTGTGTTGTTGTGCTTAGTTTAAGATAGCAGGATATAATAATTGGATCTGACTAAGAGCCATTTCATTCATTGTGATATCTTTCATAAGATCTAGAGAAATGGAAACAGCTGAGCTATAGAAATGAAGTGGAGGTGGTTGAAGGTTTCCCATTAAGGCAGCCATCCCTCATGATCAGACACATGCCCTTTACACCTAGGCTTTGTCCAGATGGCAATGTGCATTTGGCATTTTACATACCATGGAGAAGCCTCATTGCCCTCTACTCTGGCTGTCTCTGCATTCCATCCCTGCTCTTGATGCATCTTACCCTTTCCTGCCTCAGGGTTTTTACAGTCATTTTCCTCCCAGGTTAAAAAGATATTGGCTTCCAGAAATCACCTGAATTTCATCTATAATATAGTAGATGCAAATTTTTGTGACCATTGCAAAGGATTTCTTGGCTTCTTGTGTAGGATGTTTATTGTCTTTAGCTCATGGAGTATTTGTTCTTTAGTGTCCTTGATGGTACTTCATTGGCAAGTGACTTTGTGACAAAGAGCCTCCAACCAAGGACAACTTGCTGATAAAAGGATTAAAGTGAACATGGTCTCTGAGGCCTGTTCACACTGTCAGTGCTTGGATTTGCTCTTATGCTTCCTGTGTATTCCCAGTCCTGAGGTAAAACTGTCTTCAGATCTCTGCTCATCCTTTGAGGAAGTGTGAGTTGAATTCATGCTGGTGGGGAGAACATGCCCCATTACCGTCCTAGGTACTCAGCATTTTGGAACTGATGATATGGAAAGCAAACAAACCTATCAGGGATTTCCTGTTTTCTAAAGCGAGATTTTTCCTTGCCATATTAAAACGCTGCCTTAAACTTCAAATGAAATGCTCCCCTGTGTTCTCTTTAAGGTTCAGGATATTGGAGCAGGTAGTTGATAAGCACAAACCAAATCACACTGAAATCCAGTGCAGACCTGGCCAGGGATTAAGCCCATACAGGAAGAGAAGCTGATGGTAAAATGAGGACAGAATGAGAGTGGATGTTACCTTTTCTTGCAGTAGTTTTGCCAGGAAAGCAATGCAACATGACTACAGAACTGTTGCCATACTGGAGGCAAAAAAGTGTTATTTTAGTTTCCGAAAGGAGATTTTAAATAAAACATTGCAACAGAGAGAGAATTTAGTTTAACAGAGTGTTATCATAATTGTGCACAATTTGGTTTTATTTAAATATGTTAATCACCATTGTTTCTTTTCCATGTTAAGGATTGACTTCGGTGCTAGGTTGCAGCAGTTTTCCTTAATTGCTTTAATCCTTGGCCTTAAGAAAATGAATACTTTAAATTTACACTTGTTAAGTACACTGCTAATGAAGAAAAGGCTTTAGCGATCATTGGCGGACCCAAACTATATGTAAAAAAAAAAGAAAGCGAAGATAAAAAAAAAAGAGAGAGGGAGAAGCTAATCACCAAACCATTCTGTTAATGCTTATTTTAATCATCTTGCCTGCCCTTGCTGGCAGACAGAGGCATTTGGCTGCAGAGGCAGGAGGCAGCGATCGCAGTCAAATGGCACTGATGTTTAGAATTGGGCCCAGGAGAACAATTTGACTTGTCAGTTTATATAGACATAAAGCTTCATTGTTGTGCACAGACACAACTGGCTTTTTAAAAGCCTATTTCCCTCCTGATGATGTGAGAATCTGCTCCCCTCTCTCCTACTGTTCTCCAGCCCTCAAATTTATTGGATAGCATTTGTAGCACTGCTCAGTGTTTCTGTGGTGCCGTAGGGGCAAGTGGGGTCCAGCAGTGCCATGAGCAGGCCACAGTGACCAAATGCCCAGCTGTAAACCACAGGTACCTGTCAGGGCTGGGGGAGTAAAGAGCTGTGACTGCACACTGGGTGATGTCTCCTCAGAGAGTTTTAACATACTTATATCCCTGATAGAATATTCTCTGTGGAATTAAGTGTGTGTTTTAAAGCACACAGGATGCTCAGAAGAGAGGAGCTAACAGCATTTCCTTGGGGTGCAAAAATGAAACATTTCCAAAATTCAATTGATTACCAGAAAGGTATTATCTGTTTTCAAAAACAGCTCATGCTGCTATTTTGCATGCACAGGAAACTTTTATCTTTCTGACAACTAAGAGTTGCAGTTAGCAAAGTGTGCTTACGACTTCTTTTGGCTGCCCATGCCTCCCCATGCTGCAGGGAGCCCCTGAAATGGTTTCAAATTGTGCAGTGCAGCATTTTTCTCATTTCAGCTTTCGCATCCTGCAAATTGGAGAAAGTGACAACGGGTGCCCACATCAAGCAGTGGCACTTACTGCTTCAAGGAAAAGAAAGCTTCAAAATCCCACTTGGCTGATTTACAGCCTAATTTTATATATATATATATATATAACTATCCTAGTGCAGCTATTCCAGAAAAACCAGAGAAACAGGGAGGTAAGGCAGCCTTTGTCCCACTTTGTCTGGATAGCTGCAGCATTGTAAATGAGGCTACCAAGAATCCCTTCCTGCATTTAATTGCAAAAATTGATCATATGTTTGTGGTAAACACATAAGCCAATCCAACTAAACATTCGTGTCTCCCTTTCGCCTATGTAAATTACTTCTGTGTACTGGTATCTTGCTTCTAGGGATTGTAATCTCTGTGGAAGTGGGAAGGTATTGCAATAAATAGAGTTTTAATGGAATGCCTTTTTTAGAATTTATTTTTTCCTTAAACAATCACTTTTTTCTTTCTTTTTGTAAGGAAAAAGTCTATTCTCATTCATCACATGAGTGTCTTTGAAGGGGCAAATGCACACAACTGCCAGGTCACGTACAGCACGGGCTCTATTCAGGGCGAAGCATGATTGGGATCAGTAATTGAGATTAGCTCCCCAGGAGATGGGCCTCTGCTCTCTTCCTGGCTTTTTTTTCCTCAGTAAAATAGTTGCATATAATGCATTTATGAGTAGACTGTTAGTGCTAACATACTTTCTTCCCATACCACTGCCATTTCTGTGGCAGGCTTACTGAAGAAATAACAATAGATAAAGCTGCATAAACATTTAAGGTCTTCAGTGTCTGCTGCCACTGGCACTTTCAGATTTTCTATTTGAAGATAATTTCATTTCACACTTTTACATCTGAGGTGCCTGTTTTTGAAGACCTCAGAGTATATGTATTTTTTTTTTTGTAATGTCTGTAAATGAAGTTTCCTCCTGCCTCTGTGAGTACATTAAGTAACAGTAATTGCAGGTCTGATGCAGAGAGGTGTAGGGACCTAGTCAAATTCTGGAGTTAGTCAGGGCAAAACTGCTGAGTGCAGATGCATCCATGAATCCCTGAACCAGCAAAAGGTGGATTGATCACCCATCTACAGCTACATGGAGTAGTACAACATATGAAGCCCATGCTTCCCTGTAGGAAAGTGTGACCCTGAGGCAGCTGGCACATATTGCAGGATGTGCTCCCCAGCTTTGAGCAACACTGAAAGCTGGAATGACTCTCAAGAACTTTGCTTCCATTTTTGGTTTATTTTTTCCTGAGGAATAATACTACTGTCATTTACTAAGTCAGATTGTCACCTGGTAGTATACTGGCTTCATTCAATCAAGGCCTGTGAGCATCAGCAATTGCTGCCTTCTGAAGGTGAACACCTCAGGTATTTTAACAAGAGGTGACATGTTCACCCAGCCGTAGAAGAGGGAGTCAACCTTCACTGGTATGGTGTCTCCTGGCAAATGCTATGGGGAAAAATTAGAAGAATGAACATATGTATGAAATGTCCCAGCTTTTTGTTTCCAGAAAGGCAGATTCAGGGAGCCCTTTGCCATAAGTCTCAGGTGGTTTTCTAAAAAACGATAAGCTAAAGAACCATTGACTTTCAACAAGAGTCAGATGTCTAAATGCCTTAAAGACTTTGGAAAAGCCAGCCCTTTATCCTCTCTATTAGGTTGCAGTGGCAATATTGGCACTCAGTAGGATATTATTGGCATGTGATTTTCTCTTTTCATCTTGCACAAGGGCATGAAGCAGAATTGCCCTCTGCTGCTGCGTGAGCAGAGGAGTTGTGGATTGATGTATCAGCACTTCGTGTTTCTGGGTTGTTCTCGGGAACATAAGCAAAAGGGAAATAACAGTAGAACAAGGACACTTCCCAGGTTAGATAATGTGCTCCACTCACATCCTTTGCTTTGCTTTTAAGAGTAATAAGCATAATGATGCTGAGAACAATCTGGTGTTTTTCCACCAGTTTTAGAAACCTCTTGTCATTTTAAGCTGCTGATGTTTCTTCTCAGGTGCTACCTGGTGATCCTTTTTACATTTTTATTACTGTTGCTTCTTCTCAAGAAATAAATTTGCTGAGAGTAAAGAAAGTTGCTCATTAGGGCAATGTAATTAAAGGAAAAGTAGACATCATGCCAAGTTCTGTTTTCTCTACAAAGCGCCACCTTGGAGATTGCCCGAAACTCAATTACTCATTGCTATGCTTATTAGGGAGAACAATATGCTGAAATGATCCTTACTTCTAATAACCTTGTTTTCTACATGTGAATCATGTTAATACTTTTTGCTTTGGTGCCTTAATCACCATGTATAAAAATGGGTCTGTTTCTAGAGGGGGAGTAGGGAAGGTGGGCCACATGGTGGCTGTTCTCTGAATTGCCACTCTCCATGGAGAGTTTCCTGTTTCCTGCCGATCCACAATCATTTCGCGGCTTTTTTTTTTTTCTCCTGTTGTTTTCTTTTAATTACACGGAACAGCATTTATTAACAGATTACATCTTGATAACCAGATTTCCTCTGGTAAAATGAAAATGTTCATCCTCTGCTTTGCTCTCTCCCTTTGGGGGAAGGACTCTTCAGTATTTTTCGTGTCTTGGTCTCTTCTTTCTTACCTCATGGCTTCACTAAGACAAATAATATCTGCAACAGAAAGCTGACAGTAACACTTACTAGATAACATTGTTCTGATAATCAGTCTGGTGCCCAATTTTTTTCCTTGATGTGCTACCCTGATACTTTCCTGATATCCTCCTAACATGATCTTCAGCTTCTGTGAACAGGCTGTTCCTATGGCCCAAAAAAACCTGTGTGCCCCTGCAGGTGTGTTACAGGGAGCTGTAAATACCAGTACTCTGTCCAGGGCTTTGGAAGAGACCTTAAGCCGTGAAGTACTTCCATCTAGCCCACAGCATAAAATCCCTCCTTAGCTTCATGCTCAAGCCTTCTCCTGTAAATGTGCAGGAAATCTTCATTAATGGGATATTCCATCAAAAGTGAAGGACAGAAGTCTTAATCATGCTAGTTAATATGGCCAAAATTGCCATGAGCATGTGGGGAAGTTGCCTGAGGTTCAAGCTCTGTGGTGACCAAGTCCATTTGAGTAGCAGTAAGTTCCCCTGAAATTCTTTGTCAAAAATGCCACAAGCACTTATAAGATAGTTGTGTGCAAACTTCACTTTTGATGAAAATTGTGGATGGAAGTAGCTGAATGTTGAAAATATCTAAAGGAGAGAGAGAGAAGTCATTTGTTCCTAAGCAAAATAGCTTGACTGGCAAAGCTTCACTCCCAGAGTGGAAAAGAACTAGAGAAATGTAAGGCTGTTCTCTCTTTGGTGCATGTCTCCATCCCTGGAATTGTTCAAAACCACATTGGATGAGGCTTGGAACAACCTGGTCTAGTGGAAGGTGCACCTGCCCATGACAGAGGAGTTGGACTAGCTGATTCTTAAGGTCCCTTCCAACCCAAACCATTCTATGATGCTATGACAGGAAGAGGAGACTAGTCCAGAAGATTAGTTCAGGTGCCACGAGTGTCTTATATATCATGTAAGACATGTATCATCGTTACCAACTATGTCATATGAATACCAAGAAATCACTGTTCCTAAGAAATGCTGTGTGTTCATCTCAGAAGGAAATGCATGGCTGTGCAGTTAACCATTCCTTCTCCTTCTTTCATGTCAGAGTATTTCAGTCCTTTTATGCAGAGTGCAAGCAGACATGATCGAAAAGGAAAGTCTTACCCTTTGATGTTTATTTGTTGCATTATTCACTTTTCATGGCTCTATTATTTCAGAAGCCCATTGAGCCATTCATTGGCAAGTGGAAATTTCCACTACTGTCAGTAGGGTATTACTGCCTCTAAATCACTTAATTTGGTCCCTGATACTTGACTTGGGGCCAGATTATCGAAAGTGTTGAGCACCAGCTTTCTGAAGTCTTAGCACCTCCCACTGAGGACAGATTTTCAAACTGCTCTACACAGAGCAACTCCTGTTGTGACCCTTTAAGGACAGATTTGCAAAAGAATTCAGCAGTTCCCTTTCACCAAGGAGCTGAGCCCTTTCCAAAATCTGTCCAGCTTTGCTTAGTGCCAGGATGGAAGACAAGAACTATTGAAAATGCAGCTTTTAGCAAGCTCTATGATATGGAAAAATACTAAGTTCCAAACATGAGGAAGGACTTAAAACAAATGCTTGAAAAGAGAAAATCCTCCGTGTTTCAAGGTGTGCCAATTTTTATTGACTGATAGAGAGGCTGGAAGAAAATTTCTGATCTGAACAGGTTTTCCCATAATTGCCCACTAGGAGGTTTCCTGCACGTTCTCCTGCAGCAGCTGCCAGGCAGAATGCTGGAGTAGAGCACTGCTGTGCTGAGGCAGCATGGCAATTCCCGTGCTCTCAGAAATTCATTCTCTTAGCAAAATGTGATTTGTAAGCAAAGTAGCACAAAGCAGCCATTATTCTTCAACCAGCTTTTCTGGGGAATAAAATACCCAAAAAACCAACAAAACAAAACAAGACAGAAAAAAAAAAAAGGCAGATTGATTTGAACCTTAAAAAAATGGATTGAATTTTCCTTTTGAAATCTTATCCCAGGATTCCCCTTGCATGCACTGCACTGCCTTGTCCTCCAGAGAGGTTTTCCTGGTGTGGCTAGCAGGAAAAGTCTCCACAGAACAGGCTGTGTAACCTTGGAATCTTTTGGGTTTCTAGATGAGTGTTATCTTCATTGGAAAGTTATTGTAGGCAGGTGGCAATGGAGGGTGTGATGCAGAGAGGATATTTCAGTATCTAAAATTCAAGACTTCAGGCTTTAACCCTAGGCAGCACTTGAGCTCCCAGGAAGGTAGTTCTTGTGTTTCAGAAAACTGAAGCTGCACATCTTGCATGTGTGTTCTGGAAGGTGGATGTTTGCCTCCCACACGGAAGCAGGCAAAGGAACACTAAAGCCTCAGCAGCCACTTTGGGACCTGGCACAACCTGGTGCAAAACAGACATTTGATTTTGGTCTGCTGTGCTGCAGAAAATACCTAGAGAGCCTTGGCACATACAGACTTCAGTCCTCTGAGACCCCTTGTAAACTTAGGATGGGCTTTTCCTTTGCTTATCAAGCCCCATACTTTGACATAAAGTACTTTTTAAAATAATGAAATAGATGTAAAAGAAATAAAGAAAAGGAGGAGGTGCAGGCTTGCTAAAAGCCTTTATTGCTGTCACAGGACTGTGCAGCTTCTGTGATTATCCCTTGCCTTGTTCAGCAGTGTATAATTTAATGATTGCATCCAGGGCAGGCTATTAACTTTCTTTTCTACTTCTGCGACCCCAAAGCTCATTAATTCTTTTTAGTATTCCCCACTTGACGCGTGTGTATGTGTATGGGGAGGGCAGTGGCTAAAGAAGTGTTATGGATTTCGTATCTTTGCTTCGTCTACCACATTATAGCAAATGACAGTTGATTAGGTCTTTCTATAGATCATTACCAATTGTTTTCTACCTTGCAGATGCTGCTATTACGACAAATCTATCATATCCTAGAGATCCTATGCAGGTTGTTATTTCTGTGTGATTTATTACACTCACAGTAGAAATGTTGTTAGCGAACATTGGGGAAGCAGTGAATATATTGAGAAATATCAATGTATCCTCATGTTCTGGCTTGCAGTGACAGTCAGTGATCCATCTCACTGACACTTACCTTGTTAACATTTTGATCAGATGGCAAATTTGTCATTTTTCCTGGTAACAAGTATAAGTTTGTACAAGAATTGCAGAAACATGGGGAAGATAAAGGGCTCCTCTTTTAGTTTTTTCCAATGTGATGTAATCAGTAATCTTTCTGGAAAATGAAATAATTACTCTCTGAAAAAGCTTATCCACTAGAAAATGCGCCAGTGTTAGAAAGCTCAGATTTCTCTTCATTTGAGGATTGAATGAGTTCTCTTTGCAGCCATTACTGACACATTGATTAAAACACCAAACCAATATGAAATGATAATATAGAACAAGAAGGTTTACAGTCAGGTTTCCTCCCCTTGATTGTAATGAGGAACACAAAGATCTTGCAAGTAAAAGTGGGCATTATCTCTGGGAACAATGGAGTACAAAATACTACAAACACAACACTGCAAATTTCTTCTAATCCTCACACTCAAAGCTTTTTCTCAGCTGGGCTGTCAGTTCCACAGATCTCCCATTCCAAAGCGTGGGCATGAAGACTGTGCTCAAAACACAAGTGGGCTACACAGGGGGAAATTACAGCCTCTAATGAAACAGAGTCATCTTAAAGAGCCAGTGACTCATCTAACAGCCCACAAACACAGGGAAGGGGGCAAGAAAAAGAGTGGGATGTTGCCTTTGGAGAAATAGAGCTGTTTGCCATCTCTGTGCATGACATTCATAAGGGCTTGTCCATGCAAGGGATTGAACATGGCAGCATTGACACAAAATCATAGAATCAAAGAATCATTTAGGTTGGAAAAGATTTCTAAGATCATTGAATCCAACCATGAACCCAACATTGCCACCACTAAACCATATCCTTGAGTGCCACCTTTATACATCTTTTACACACCTCCAGGGATGGTGACTCAACCACTTCCCTGGGCAGCCCATTCAGTACTTGACAATGCTTTCAGTGGAGAATTTTTTCTTAATATCCAATCTAAATAGGCCTGGACAAAGGATGTGTGTTTGACTCAAGCTTCAGTTCAGGGCCAAACCAAACCAAATCCTACAAAAATAGCCCTTATTTCAGGCCTTACATGAAAGTTTCTTTCATTCAATTGGGTTTTTTTCAGTTTTATCCAGTGCATCTTGGCTGCATTATTTCAAATGGCAAGTGCCAAATGTAAGTTCTCAGTCAATATGGTGAAAAAAAACAGGGGTCTAAGAGTTCTTCATTTTAACCTGATAGATTAAAAAATACAAACTAGGTAGATCTTGAGAGTACTTGGATGAGAGTTTAATTGAAATGATACAGCTTTTCATTCTCATCTTCACCTAAATGACTTGGGAGATCTGATCCTCATCTGGGTTTGGTTTTATTTGTTGCTGCTTTTCTCACTTTCTTTATAGTGTATTGTCAGGGTGTAAATGCTGTGAACAAAGGCTCAGATTGTATTCAGAGAGTGCATATAGTAACTGAACATTGCTTCAGTTGAGTCATTTTGGTCATGACAATATAGCTTGGAATTGTTTAATTCCTCTAATGTTATGCATAGCAATGCAATAGTTCAGGCACCAGAGAAATTGCGGAGTGAGTCTCAGTGTTCTGCATCAATTTAAGAAAGCACAGTGTCATCTTCTAGAAAGTCTAATTGTTATGATTAATATTTAGCATAGGGAAATCTATGTGGAAGGGCACAAGTTGCATCTGTTGACTGAATTGAACAAGTTACTGGTTTTTCATTTCCTTTTATTTTCAGCATCCCATTGAATAGCAGAAAATGTATAAGTACACATTTTCTATAGCAATATCTCTTGGACTAAAGGCTGTGCCTCCTACAAAGCCACTCCTCAGGTGCCTGGCCCCGGGGAGCAGGTGGGCAGCAGCACATTTGTTGTTTGCTGAATTGTGAGCTGAGGACCTTTAGCAGGGAGACGTTGAGGTGCATCAGAGGTGCACCTGGACCAAACTGCAAAGACCAGACAGATGCAGGAATGGGGCTGATGAGGTGGTGGGAGACAGGAGTAAGTTCTGAAGAGGACTAAGGGGTGGCTTTACTTCTTGAAACTGATTGTGACAGGGCATCTCACAGATGTATTGGACCTGATGGCACAATCTTTTTATTTAACACTGTTGCACCATAATTGCAACTTCCTGAAAACTCTGGTGGGGTAGTAAGTGCTTCTTCACAAACAAAGTGACTTAATTAAAAATGAAGAAAAATGTGAAAATTCCAGCAAGTATTGCTGAAGAAACTTGGGCAAAACATATTCGGAGAGAAAAGCTAATAGTGAAACAGGTGCAAGGAGAACACACAGTGAAGTAAGTTTAACAGAGCTGGATGACAAGATATTGCTGCAATTTGTCTTCAGGATCACACAGAAAGCTGACAGATTTCACTAGGTCTTGGTGACATTCATATAAGAAAAGTTTCCTAAATCACCAGCTGAAATTTCGTACAATGGTTTCTGATAAAGGGATGTCGGAAAGCTTCACCTTCTGAAATCGGTGACTCATTTACCATTATCTTCATTGAACAGCTGAGATCTTTCCTTTAGGAAGAGAGATGAAAAATTATCTTTGAATGTACCATATTGCTTCCAATTCCGGAGAGTAGAAGGGAATTAATGTTGAGGATGGTGTTGCAGTAATTAGCTTCAGATGCAAAGGGCTGAAAGTAAATCCCAACAAGCAGCAAGAAGGGGATGCACCAGCAGAGCAGCAGGAGGGTGGTACTTTTTTTTTTTTTAGAATATGCAATCAGTGTTCATCAGTGTTTTGCTCCTTAATAATTAGAGCAAGATTAAAAAAAAAAAGAAAAAAAAAGAAAAAAAAGAAAAAAAAAGAGAGCAGGTTATTGCTGGGAACTCATTTATGGCTGTATCAGGAGTTATTGTTGAATACTGAAGGTGGTTAACGCTTTTGACAGAGATAGCATATGGGGGTGTTTAATGCCTGATGGTGGGAAAGCAGACCACCAGCTCCTGTTCTGTGGTTGTGAGCACATGTGCTCACACAGGCTGCTTGGAGCCCAACCCCATTCCTATTTAAACCAGTGTGAAGATATAAGCTTGATTAGCATTAGGCTTGGCTCTTGAATTAAAAATTCTTCATTGAATACATGTAGCATAGCAGAACCCTCTCTGTCCTTTTCGCCTAAGTGGCAGAACTCCTACTCTTGGGCTGTTGGCATCTCTCTTTTGCTGTCATTGCCACAGAAGAATTTCTTGGGCCTGAGGATTCTTATTTTATCAGGTCATGGGGTTTGCTGGTTCTCAGCAGAGGAGTGTTTTCAGACTGTGTGCTATGAGCTGGCAAATTGCAACTTGTGACTCTCTTAGGAGTTTTGTTCAGTCATTTAGGTTTTACCTGTTTCTAAAACAGAATTTTTTAGTCAGCCCAACTTGTTTGGTTTTTCAAGGAACAAATATATTTGCCCTCCAATTTGCATTAAGGAAGGCTTTAATTGCACTTGCATTTCATTTCACTACCATAAAAACAAAACCCAAATCAAAATAAACCAGCACCACTGATGTACCAAGAAAGAAATGTTGTTTAGTAAACATCTGTGGCTTGTGATGGCTTTGGATAACTGCTTGCTGGTGGCCTGGAAAACCTGGCAACAGAGTTAGAGTGAGGGCTCCATCCTGTGATGATCCAAAATAGCAGATGCAGTGCCTGGCAGTTTTGATATGCATAAAGCTGAGCCACAGCCCACCTTGGGAAGCAGAGATCAAAATCTCAGAGACTTAAGAGAAGCAGCTTACTGGGACCTCTGCATTTGCAAAGAGTTTTCTTTAGATTAAACACTGCTCTTATAAGAAATCTGGTTGGGTGCCTCTCAGTTTCTCAGTTCAGATCAATGTCTGCAGTGCTAGTGTTTCTCCTCACCCTCCCACCTTGAGGGTGTGTAAAGATAAAAGGGAGAGGGAGCTGGGGGCTCTGTCAGGGCAGAGCTGAGCTGGGGGCATTTCCAGGCAGCAAAGTGAGATCAGTCACAACACAGTTCCTTGACTTCAGCTCAGTTTGCTGGGGTCCCTGGCTGACAGCACTCCCTCCCTGCTTCTGCTGGTCCAACATTTATTTCACAGTAAAGTCTAGTTTCATTTAATCATCAGTATGCTAGGACTGAAATGACCTCCTTTTTATTTCACTCGTTTTACCAAGAGTTGAAAGATAAATATCATTTTAGTACAAAGCTGTAAGTAGCAAGATTTCTGTGCTTTCTCTCCCTTCACACATCCTCAGCCTTATTCATAGATACCTGACAAGGAAGCAGCAGCAGGTGTTAAAACAGTTCATCCTGCCGACAGTAAGATAGGCCATCATCAAAACAATGTTTTTGTATGCGGGTTTTTATTTTTTATATCTGGTATCAGTACGGAGGTTTTAATCTGAAGCAGAAGAAGTCTGAACAGGGTCTCCAAAAGCCAGACTTTTACCCAGGTGGGTCAAGAGAACTCTGAACTCAGATGAGGTTATAGACAAATACTGAGTTTTGCTCATTGCAAGCTCGCCAGCCCGCTTAGCACAGTTCACTGGCCCTTGCTAATGGACATGTGGTAATATCCTGTATCTCTCATAGCCATGAGTTTAGTTTTTAATGGATCTGAGGTCACTTTGGCTGAGAAGTCCATACATTGACTTCTTGCTAATAGTGCTTAACATTTCTATGAAACTTAGTTGTGTTTCTTAATTTCTTTATTACGGGAATATTACACTCATGGCACTGCTGAAATGAGGATGTAATGGATTCCCCCCTCCACCTCCAATTTTCCACTCCTGAGCAAACCTTATCTTGGGAGAGATGGACTTAGCTTGTTGTGGGCATGAGATACATAACTTAACCAGGATTCACAAAGAACCAGAAAGGGTTTCGTGGAACTACTGAGGGATTTATGTTTGCTTTTTTACTTTGTGGTGGGCTGGCAACTAGGTAGCATGAGCTGAGTGTCTGCCCATGTCTGTATGGTATTATTTGTCTGCAAATGCCAGATTATCTTGTCAGGAGATCAAACACAAATATACTTTCATTGCCAAGAATTAGGTAAAGTTCCTTTTGCTTTGGGGTTTGGGGTTTTTTTGTTTGTTTTTGATTTTTGTGGGGTGTCTTTTTTGGTTTTTTTCTGGGTTTTGGGGTATTTTTTCCTCAGAATAGGAGTTCTATTTCTGTCTTTGCCTTGCCAGGATCTCTTACTTTCATTTCTATCTTTGCAAGGCCAACCTGACTTTGTTTTGCCAGAAATCTGACAGCACTTCTTTATTGCAGAGTTGTTACAGCAGGTAGGAGACGCTGGTGGATCTTAGGTGCCCAGTGCATAAGCTGTGTCTGTGGGTGCCACAGAGAACCTGCAGGTCCTTTCATGTAAAAATTCAACTTGGTTTGGACAGAAATTTAAGCAGGGGTTTGCCTAGTGTGGAAATACACAAATTTGTCACATTTGAAATTATTTCTTTGATTTTCTTAAGACTGTGTTTATGCCACTAAGATTTATTATGGATTTGGTGCTTTGGTGTAGTCACCCTTGGTTGGCATTCTAGTGTTCTACAAAGAGAAGCAAATCTTCTCTGCCACCATTTTTCAAAATATTTACCACTAGAAAATAGTACTCAATTTTAAAAAGCAGTGCAGGCATTGCGTATCAGAACATGTTGGATTCAAAGGATATGCAGTGTGTACATGGAAAATAAGGGGTTAAGTCAGAGATGTTCACTTTTGCTGCAATTCCTGGGATGGCTGCCTGCATACCCAATGAATACCCCCAATGAATTTCCCCAGTTGGTAAGATTTTAAATAGACTGGGCTGGATACATGGAAAAAGAAAAAAAAAGTTGAACTGATGGAAGTATTTTGTCAGGATGACAGACTGAAAAATACAGCAGGTATTTTCTGTCTTTTAATGTACAAGGCTGTGTAATGCAGTTGGGCTCTCCCACCTGAGGGATGTGTGTGCCAGTTGGCACCAGGCTCCCCTCTGGCTTGGCATGGCTGCCTTTCTGGGCCAGCCCTACTAAAGGAATGTGATTTGCTATGAAAAATGTGTTGATCAGGCTTGGTTTTGTGCCACCAGGCAGATTAGTGAATTGCCTTGTCTGCCTCCCATTGCTTTATTCCAGCCAGCAACATCTAAGCCTTTATGATTTTGCAGGTCTTCATTAAAAATAGCTGTTCCTATATCTGATTACTGAGGCCCATCTGGGGAGAAATGAGCCTTTCATCTGTATATTATGAGGCCATATCCAAGCACTTTGATTCCATAACAGAGTAAAACCAGACAAACTTTCTGTTCAATTGCTTTTACAGCTCATCTCCAAGTCCTCGATGGGCCCAGTCCTGTCCCCAGCACACAATGTCTGGGGTTACAGCATTTTTTTTGTTTTAATTGCTCTTTTACTGCTAAATGCAATTTTTTTAATATCTTACATAACTCCAGGGTTTTATTTTAGATTAATCTAAACTTGCAATCATTCTACATATGTTACTCCTAATATTTGCCTATTATTTGGATTAATTCCACTAATTTGTCACCACTGTTTAGATATGCATTGTTTTTATAATCCGTACAACTAAATTAAAACACACTTGTTGGGCTAAAGGCAAAGTTTGCTTCATTAAATCAAGTGGATTTCTTTTCCCTCTCTCTTACTATATATTTACTTGGATGAGGCGTTTTTTGTGTGTGCTCTGGTAGTTGGCTGTAAAATTGGCAAATAGTCTAGTAAATACATGATTATTATTTTGATAATTATTTTGATTGTAGAGTGAAATTAATGGGTAGTACTGACATTTATTTTTCTTTTTGTCACATTCTAAAATATTTCTCAGTATTTAAACACCTAATTATCGGCCAACCTCTTTTACTTAAGGTTAGCTCTAAAGTTTGGTGGTGGCAGTAGTGAAAGGAGCAGAAGTCTCCATTAGCTCGTATTTTTAGTTGGTGCCTGGCTATTCATCTCTTGAGTGTAATTTCAAATGGTTTGGTAGGGATAACCCAAAAGCCAGTACAGTTTGTCCTCATGCACAAGAGCTGTGCCACCAGGTGCTTTATTTATGCACAGAGCAAATGGAGACATTTAATGGTGGTGCTCATCTCTCCTCTTCCCATTTTCCCCACCACTGCATTGTACATAAGGACCAAGCAAATACATAATATGGGAGTTATGGGCAAATTACTTTCTTAAAGGAAAATTTCCTTTGAAAATGGGCTTTGACTGTGAACAGGCTGTACTTCCATGAGTACAAATACAGAACCGTAAAAGCTAAAATGTTTCACTGGCTATATATTAAAGCTATCTTTAGGGATGTGGAAGAAAGACTTTTTTTTCTGAATGTGCATGAAAGGAACAGCACACAGTTTATTGTTTGACAGCCCCGGCCAAACTCTTTTGTGATGAATACATGCATATATTTCTGGGACTTGGCATGTGTAAAACCCTGGTGGGATATCTCTTTGGGTATGATATAGTGTTAAAATATAACAGGTACCAAGACCAATCTTTTCCCAACTGAAAAATTTCTCCACTGATGGTCAAACTGCAAACAGAAATGTGAGCCAAGGGTTTCTCAGATGTGCAGTAGAGCTCAGCTTTCCCATTGACTGTGAGCATGCAAGGAGGATTCACATAGCTACAAAAGGATGCAGGCTGGATTAGTAAAGAGCAAGTCATATTTTGTCTAAATCGAGGAACAGTCAGGGGTTTTCTCCTAACTGATGAATTCAGTAGATGTGAAAAGATCTTTTTAAACAGAAACAAACCAATTCCTTTAGATTCTACTATTAATTGCATGTAATACACGGTGTATTTATTTTACTATAGTGTTAACAGTGATTGCATATAGTTATTTTTCTTCCAGCATGTGGTGCTTTGATGAATTCTCACAAACTGCAATTTTTAATCTTAAATTGAAAATGTGTCCAGAAATTTAACTAGGCCCAGACTTGCATTGTAGAAAATAAAGAAAAGGATTGCAGCTCTCATAAACCCTTATCCATGAGTAATTATCTTGTTATGTTAAAGTGGTTCTCCTGAATATTAAAATAATTAGGACCAACGATCTCAGCAATACTTTTCTCAGATGTTGTAATTGGCGGGGGGTGTTAACTAATTAAATGTATTTCTATTGCTGGCTGGCTAAAGAAAAGGATGAAGCACTTATAATTGCTGAGATTTAGCAAGAGCACTTGTTTACTACAGTGTAAACATTGAGATTACGGTGTTTGTGATGGGCTAATAGCTGGAGACAGGAATCGAAACACTTCCTGAGGGCATTTCTCGTTGCTCAAGGGGAGCTGGAATAACAGCTTTGGCAGAGGGATGGCTCTCCCCATGAGCTCAGCAGTGGCAGCTGCAGCAGTGGATCTTGCAGGATGGATCCTGAAATGCTGGGAATTACTGAGGGCTGGAGGGAATAGGCACACCCCTCTCTGCAAGTCAGCAAGGGGAAACTCATGATGGAAACAGACTGGCAGGTCAGTCAAGGCATCCATCCACCCCTGAGCAGTGTTTGTGTACCAGTGCTGGGTTAAACACGTCCCCAGCTGTATCCCTGGGATCCCATTCCTGCCCTGTGGCAGCAGGCATTGGGTTGGTCTGTGCTTCCTCCCCTCTTCTGCAAAAAACCACTGCTGGTATCTCAGAAAGCTGGTGGTTACTTGCTCTTATTTCAAAAGTGGCTCTTTCTCTCTTTGGTGTTTTTTGTTTTTTTTTTTTTTAAAGTTCATAGGAAAGACTTTTTAAAAAGAATATCACTCTAAAGCTGGCTATTGTCTGATCTCTGAACTAATCAATTTTGGATTCAGTCCCCTATAACAGTTTGACATTTCAGGGTCAGCAGAACAACTTTCTGGCAGATTGAAAAGCTGTGTTTCTGGCCCCAGGGTAGATTAGAGTAAAACTGGGCCAACTAAAATGAGGTTTCAAAGCATCTCACTTCCATTTCACTGCAGTTGGAAAAGGCAGTGAGAGCTGTTTTTAGGGAGCACAGATGCCAGAAACCTTGCCTCTTTCCATCCTTCTCTGTCTCCCTTTCCCCAGATGTGCTTCCTCCTTTTGGAGTAATCCCAGGCACTGACATAACTGGGCTGGAATAGCCCAGCAAAGGCGGGATCAGTCACAGCTCCTCTCCAAAAAATCCCTGAAATGCAGAGGAGGGACTGTGCCCTCTCGGAGAGGTGGGACAGGGAAAGTGAAAGCAGGGAGATGCATCCCCCATCTCCAGCATTTTCCTACCTCCTCTCCTTCTCCTTCATCCTCCTTTACTTCCTTTGCCCCTCCTGTCTCCTACCACTCCATCTTCGTTCTCCTCTGTTTTTTTCATTCTCCTGCCATTTCTTCTTGTTTTCTCTGCCATCCCTCAGTCTTGCTCTCATGCCCTCCATGCCCTCCATGCTCTCATGACAGCAAGGAGCAACAGCAATCTTTTCCCTAGCTGGGGGGGAAGCTGGAGCCCATTAGGTGCCTCAGCCAAAATCCACCTTCCCTGCTCGCTCCTTGCTTTTAGCCTCCTCATAAATGAAAATTCAGTTCACTGGAAAGGACATATGTTTACAATCCCACAGCTGGTAGGTACATGTGTACCAGGAGTGTGTGCCAAGGTTATATAGACACATGTCACTTTTATCCCAGTACCCCATTTGGCACCTGGGAACATCTTCATTCTGTAATGCTGTGGAGGTCATTACTACTCCCTGTAATCCTCCATGAAGGTTTTCCATTTTCATTTATACACAGTAATAAAATACACATCTCAGCATCAAGCATTAGGATTAGTACTGACAAGGCTTAAGCTGAAATGTTTTAAGGATGCATTTCCGATGTAGATAGAATAGCTAGCATGCAGCATGCAATTATGCTGGCTTCATGGAGGGAAGGATTTATGCTTCAGCACTGTTCATATCACAGTGACACCAACAGCATAAAAGGAATTTTTTTAAAGAATAAAGATTGAATTAATTTTTCCATTGTAGTACTAATCTAGTGTTATTAATTTATTTTAAGTTTCTAATGTCGATAAGCCACCAGAAGTGTGAAGAGAAATGTCCTTTCTGATTTCATCATCTCTTCTTTATTTCTTTGAGGAAGTTGAAATCCTGGGAGGCTGTGATGTGGGATTGGCTGGCTGGCTTCAGAGCAGGGACTGGTGTGTGTGATGGCTCTGGACAGAGCTGCCTGGGGGCAGAGTGGGTGCCTGGGCAAGACCCTGAGCTGCCTTTCTTTGCTGATGCAGCTTTAAGCTCTTGTGCTCAATCTCATTGCATCCAACAGGGCTCCAACCCATTCCTAAGTATGTGTGAGCACGAGCATGTGCCTTGCTGACCTATTTAGTCCCTGTGCATTTAGAGCCCAGCTACTCCTGCTGCCAGCATGCCAGGGTGCTCATCACCAGTGGAGATCACTGCCCCTGAAGCATGGACTGCACCCAGAGGAGGGACAGAGCACTGTGGGCTGGGAGAGCTGACCCCCATCCTCTCTTCCATCTCACAGGCTTGTTTTAGCAGCCAGGAGAAAACTGTTCTCTTCCTGTCATCTTCTGCTATCTGCTTCTCCTCTTCCTCAGCTGGAAGGAAGAATGTAATAATCCTTTGGAGCATCCTTGGAGGATGCATGAGGACTGGATGAATTGGAAAAGAAGGGGAGGTGCTTCTAGTGGCTGATTCCACGCAGCCAATGGGTGTCACAGCCCTCCTGTTGCTGCCCCATGGCCAAAACATGGGGTAAAAACAGAGTCAACCCAGTAATAGGAAGGGCATTGTCCCAGAGGGAGTCCTGCCTCCTGAAAATTCCCATCCCACACCCCAGAGCCTCGCAACAGAAGGCTCCTCCCCTATCACTGCATCGTGGAGGAATGGCTGGCCTCACAACGAAACATAAATTCCTAGTGCAAAATGAATGAAAAGGGGCAAATGGATCAATTACAGGCAATCATCTTTTCCCTGAATTTTTCTGAGAGCCCGTTACTTGAAGTGGAGGAGCCTGGCACAAGCATGGTCACTAGGTTATATATTCACTTCTAGTTTCTGGCCATCCCACACTACAATAAGCGCAACTGGAGCCCAGCAGGTTCAGACTGCTTTTACATTGCTAGATTTACAGTTGCTGGCATACTGGAGATATGAAGAATTGAGAAGCAATTTCGTATATTGCTGTTGCCACTGCTGGCAGCTCCCTGCTCTTCAAGATATTTGTTGTGATAGTATGGAACCACCCTTTCCAAAGGTTATATATTTTAAAAGCCCAAGATGCTGAAGGAAGGCTGTAGCTCAATGTATTTGTCTAGGTTTTAGTATATATATCATTATTTTCTATTTGCTTTTCTAATTCATATTTGGGGTTTAATTGCAGCCTTAAATCTCTCCTTGTTTTAGCACAAAAAAGAAAAAAAATCACTCAGCCTGTCATAAGAAGAAAAACAGAAATCACCTGAGGAAACCTAAGTTTGTGGTATTAATCTTTCCCTCCTGACTTCCCCATCTTTGGGGCGAAAAGATGCAATTTGCCACCTTGCAAGATGTGTACTGTTTTGACAGGAATATGAGTCCTCCCAAAATTTGTGTCTCCCAGATTTTTGGGTCTTCCCAGGAAAAAAAAAAAAAAAAGAGCTAAAACTTAAAGACCTTAATTCACTAGCCTTAGATACCCCTCCATGTGTACCTGCCCCTCACAATGTGACAGTGCTGGGGCCTGAAACTGCCTGAAAAATAGTGTATGGTGGGATTGGCCGCCCAGCAAATAACCCTGGAGTACTTCTCTTCATGGCTTTTGTATTGACCACGTCCCAGTGAGACCCAGCAGCTGCACTGAGCAGTGCACAACTGCAGCAGCAGTAATAGCTGTGAGTGCTAGCTGCATAGTGCCTTTTGCAAAGCACCAGGCACTAGTGTGATGTTTTATGGCTGGTGGAAATTCAGCCAGAACAAATGTTTTTCAGATGTTGTCTCAAGTCAGACTCCTAAATAGTGCAAAGTCTCGTTGTAGTTGGTGGATCAGGTCCCGGAGTAACTTACTTAGCTCTTAGCCTCAGCTTCCACTCGAGCATCAATACTGTTATTACACTGTGATGTAACTAGTTTATGATGTAGAATTGTTATTTGTGGTAGGGCAGTTCCCAGTGCCTGGAGAGGCTGAGAATGCCAGTGTCTGTATGAAGGGCAGAGAGGCAGAGGCAGCCTGGCTCTGCAGGAGGTGCTGACACTGTCCCATCACAGCTCTGCACACTGTCCCTGGCCGTGCTGCTGCTGTCCTGTGCATTTCTGTCACGTTCTTGTCCATTTTGTGGCTGAGAGGCAATGCCTCCCTGTGTAGATGAGAGCAATTTCTGTAGCTGTAGGAGTGGGGGCACACGCACATCCCCTGACCTGGGCAGGTCACAGGACAACCCATAGGAGCTGCCAGCAGCCTGCATCCTGCTTCCCTCAGACACAATTTCTGTGGATTTCAAGGGACCATTCCTCCCAGGACCTATACCCAGACTGCAGGGCCTCTGCACTGTTGAGAGCTCCCTACATAAACCCAAGCACAGGAGCAGAGCACTGCTGATCATGCATCTTCTGAAATTTGAGAATCAAAAAGCACATTATCATTGCAATTCATACTAGTGCCCTACATGTCAGCTTGTGGGACAAAGGAAATCTGTGAGAAATACTGTATAGCAGGTGCCTAGCACATTGAATATTTTCCTGGTATAAAAACTTTTCATGATGAAATGGCCTCGTCTCTGAGCAAAATCATTGTATAGCCCAAACTGTTGTCAAAAACCTTTATGCATTGACTGCTTTTTCCACTAGACGATATTTACACTTCTCCATTCACCCCATTGATCTTCATTTTTGCAGGAAATTTTTTGGGGGTAAAATATAACCATTTTTTAAAAAAAAGGTAAACATCCAAGAATTGTACTCGAGGGAAGATGTACGGTGTAGACGTAGTGACAACTTAATAGCCTGTAGTATATCAGATGTCTTCTGTGCTGCCATCTTCTTGGGGAAAGTATTTCTATACTGTGCATAAAACTATGCGCACAGAAAGCTGTATACACTCCCTCATTTTTTTCTCTTTCAGGATTCTTGGCACTGGTGGAATGTGTATGGTGTACAGGAGCTGCACAGCTCCTCTGCTGCAGGAAATAGAATAAAACATTAATTCCGTTGCTCACACATTCACAACAAGCCTGTAGATTAACTGTCCTTTCACAGATTGCTATTTACTCGTTTCATAGAAAATACATTATTTCGTTGATTTAGCTTCTATTTGGTGTGCTAAGGAAATCAAATTTCCATATAGAAAAGTATACACAAAGGATATGACCTTTTAAGTTTAGAAAGAGAAAATAACTGAGTGAATGTAATTAATATGCCATATAAATGCCAACAAAAACATTAAAGCACCATAAAATCAGGACAGTTAAAATGATATAGTCTGGAAATGAAAAAGTTAAGTTTCTGGTAGCTTCATTAATTTGCTCACATGGTATTTCAGTGAAAGAAGCACAATCTCCTTATCTAAACCAGGAGAATAGATATGCAATGAGAAAATGTATTTTTTAGGAGGAAGCTGAATCTTGCTTAAGGCTGCTCCTGAGTTGGCAGCTCTACTTTGCAGTTAGTATCATTTTTCCAGTGCTTATACCCTTTAATTTTTTCCCTAGAACCTCATGCATGTCTCAAATCCAAAGCGTGTCCACACTTGTAGGTCTGTCAGCAGCAGTGTAGTAAAACACTTGCATTGCCATAGTTATACCATTGCAATGTATCTTTTTCTAGACTAAATAGTTTTCCTGAAGTTGCTTTCTCATACAGAAAATTTCCCTGTCATATTCATAGCCCAATGTCCTCCTGTGGGTGAGGTCTTCATGGGGGATAAATGGTTCCTAAGGTTTATATGGGCAGCTTGTACCTAACTTTAACAAAGAAGTCTCCAGGGGAAAAAGCCTGGGTTTTTTTTGTTGTTGTTCTAGAAAGCAAAAATAACAGCCAAATTAATACCTAAACTTTCCAGCAAGGGGTCAGCCAGGCAAAATGTGATCCCCACCATAAATTCATGAGGATTTTACTCAAGAGCTGAAACTTCAGTGGAAGTCATTCTGCCACCTCTGTGCTGGGGGCTGGCAAATGCTTCCCATCACTGCAAGGGTGTGTTGTGCCTGTCACCATGACTAAGGCATCTGTCCAGCTGTTCCAACCTTGGGTTAGTTATTAAAGATGAAAGAAACAGTGGAGAAAAGAGGCAAAGCTTTAGCTTAAAATAAGAGGGGATCTATTGTGTGTGCCCAGCTCCCAGTAATATAAAATGTTAATGATAGTTATGTATTCACATCAAAGGCAAAGCACAGCCTTTCATCTCACTTAAATCTTTTTCAAATAATTAATGGAAGCAGTTGTCTACGAAAAAAACAATATTAAGAAATTCCTTTGTAGAGCATTGCAAACTTTGCTGCCCCTGGGGAGCAGCTCCTAGAATCAAGGATGCTAACAAATTGTATTTAAGCGCATCTGTCCGTGCTCTCCACCAGTCTTGACTGCATTGCATCCTAAAAAACTGTGAGACGTTATTGGCATTGCAATAGATAATCCAACCAAAATCAAATCAAAAATCCCTGACAAGGACTATGTTATAAAAATAATCATAAATCTTATGCTGTGGTAGCTGTGTGTACCAGCATTAAGCATTCTGCTCGGGCCTGTGTCAACATAAAAAAAATGGGGGAAAAGATGTCATCTGAAGTCCTCATATGGAGTCTGCATCTGTTGTTGTCTTGTGTGCAGGGTCCTGCCAAGCACTGCCACTGCCCCTTCCTTTGGTCACAACCACAGGTCTGGAACAATTCCCCTGGTGAGGTAAAGAGGGATAAGCCCAGTCCCCAGTTCTCATTAGCTGACATTAGAGTCAACCTCATTTCTGATGGCTTTTAGACTTCCTGCAAAGGCTAAGTGGTCCCCTGAAGCTTCCCTCTCTGGAAATGCAATGGTTTCTTTTGTGGGGCTGCTTCTGGTGGTGCTGCCCGAGGGAATGGAGGTGGGAACGTGCAGTGCAGCTGGGCTGATGCTCCATCTGTGGAGGTCCACACATAGCTTATCCTTGGTACTCCAGCCTTGGGACTCAGGAAGAGCTCTCTTCATGGGCAGCAGGACTCCAGGGTTGCAAGAAGAGGCTTGAAGGCAATTCTTGCCAGAAGGAACAGTCTGCTCCTCACAGCTCTGACAATACCAATACAATTTCTGCTTCTCCAGCTCCACTCTGCCTTGCGTGATCCCCAGTCCAAGAGAAAGTCAGTCCCAGTCCTGGGACACAGCACAAATATTGATTTCAGGAAGAAAGTTTGCTCAGTGTTTGGGTTGATATCTGGAGTCTGCCTTACCATGGATCACTGCAGTGTGTACAAAGCTGGAGCAAACAGGGTTTGCTGGAGATGCAGAGACACAGCCTGCCAGGAAATGCTTCCTTGGATATTAGTGGGATAATTAATCTGAAAATGATGCTGGTGTGGATAATGTCTATAACAGAATGTAGTGTCCAGAGGCAGCAGTTTGGTACTTTGGCATTAATTTGTTCATGACATATGGATCCCTGCCATTTGCAAACCATGACTCCTTTAATCTGTGACTTCCTCAAGAAAGACCTTGAAAGTAGAGGACGGTAATTTATTTTAGAACTTTAGAAATCAGAAAGTTTTTTATACATAGATGTGCACCATAGAAGTGCCTATAAATAGATACTAAAACATGCAATTTATAGCCTGTCATTTCATGGCCTTTCAAGACTAGAAATAAAGCCATATTCTACTGGGAAAATGAGATTTGTAGTTTTCCATGGCTTAAAGCTCCTGCTACTAACCCTGATGGGCTGCAAGATATTGGCCAAGATATCTGTCTAGGTCTGAAGTATATATATAATATATATGGGTGTATATAAATTAGGGGAAAATGATGAAGTTTCTACCAGTAAATGAACAAGTTAGGAGATTGTAAGATAACTTGGTCGTGCCTGAGGGAAATACTCCCAGTGAGGGTAATTTTTTTTCCTCAGTAATGATAACTTAACAAAGGCAATTAATCCACTCTCCCCAGCAAACGAAGTCAATGGCATCGTAACCTCCTAACAGCACTCCAAGGTAAAATGAGCTCTCTTAATGCACTTCTGAAATAATTTTGGAGCTGCGGCAATTCCTGTGGCAGTGGGGCAATGGTCCTGCCTGGAGGATCTGGCTCCAAGGTTGGCTCGCTCTGGTTTCCCTGGAGCACGGTGTGGGATGTGCTCACTCCAAGCTCCCGTGCTTCCTGTGGGAAGGAAGAGCTGACATGACTGCAAAGCAAAAGATTAATTAACAAAATGAGGGACCAAATAAGCAAGGGGCTCAGTTTCATCCTTGTACTTGTTTCTCATTTATTTGTTTCTGAGTGTTTCACAGGGTTCAGTGATGTGTTATATTTGTATTAATCCATGCAAATCTGTCCAAGGTGGGTACATGCCCTCCTCAGTCACAGGGACCTCAGTTTGTCCTGACTGCAGGGGAAGGGGTACTGGGACATGTCACTTGAATTCGGAGCCTAAAATCAGACTTGCTGTCCTCAAACCTCCTCCTGTCCCTGATTTTTATGTGGATGTCTCCAGAATCTTTAGACACAGTTTTCCTTATAAAAGATTGGGATAGGAAAGAATGTGTGAACAAGATATAGCTGAGCTGCTAAAAATTTAAGTAAATATTTTAAATAACTTTTTCAATTTATATATAAATTAAATGCCCAGCAACAGTATCCCTCATTTAGCATTACATATTTATTAAAACAATTTGGAGTTGTAAATTATAATCAGTTATAGGTATGTGCCTAACCCTGAATTTTAATCTTAGCTGTTCCATCCTTCCAAATTAATTTTAAAAATGTATGATTTTTTTCATCATCTAAATCTAGCAAGAACATTTAATCAGAAGTGGTTTAAAATATAACTGCTCTGTCCCAAACCAGGATTGCAAATGAAATTCTGTCTTTAGCTAAAGACAGAATTCTGGTCAGAGCATTTATTTTGGTGAGATGATAGTTGCACAAGTGCTAATTTCACTGTAACCTTATAAGATGTAATAGTTTTTGAAAAAAAAATTCCTGCTAATTAAAAAAGGACTGTGGAGATATTAATTTGAACTGTAGAAGAACTGAGAATTACTATGATGTGATTGAGTCACACAACAGAGATGGGAAATTACAGAGAAAACCAGAGACTTTTTTGATATGTTGAAATGCAGCATCCATTGTAGTCTTCTTTCCCTTTTCTTCCTGGAACTCACAGTTTTCTACGAACAAAACTTCCCCTTGGGCATATGGCATTTATTATATTTGGGTTCAGTATAGCATTGAATTTTTCAAATTTAGGGAAATTTCAGTGAAATCCATTAAACCAGACAGCTTCAGGAGAATCTGCATGACTTCCCTGGGAGGGCAGACTGAACAGGTTAAGGTCCTCTGTCTGAAAAAGGTGTGGGGGGGGAATCACTAAAAATCACAGGACGACATGGAGAGGGTGAACAGGAGGTGGTTATTCACTCTTCCTGCAAAGAAAGGGCAGGACAGGACCAGTGATGAAATTCTGAAGCAGTATATTTGATTCAAATGATGGAATTCGGTGATGCATTATCGAGCTGTGAAAGGTGGGAGCAGTTTTGGAGATGTGTTGGATCTCCTGGCTGTGCAAGTGGCAGTGGTGGATGGCTGTGACTCCCTCTTGGTGAGGGCTATCATTTGTCACCCTGAGGAGCTGAGCAGCTTTGGCAGAGTGCTGGGGATGGGCACACTGGGGCCTCACTCTCCTTCAGCTTTGGAGAGCGAGAAAACAAGCCCCCCAAATGATAGACTGATTCCCAAAATGCTGTCTGCTCATTTAGGATTGTTCTGTAGAAGAGAGTTTGTGACTGGGCTTGGGGAAAAGTCCCTGACCCTTGGATAACAAGTGTTGTCAGGGAAGCAAAGCGTTAAATCTGGGGACAAAAGCCACAAAAAAAGACTTTTTGTTAATAACCTCCATTAAGCCTGAGAGAAGAAGCAAAGCAGTCTCCCAGGGGAGCTTTTCAGTCAGACATTTGTCAACAGTGGCAAGGACAGTTCTTTGTCAAGAACATGTTTGCAGTTGAGTTTTTCCCAGGTCCAGGTTTCCCCTCCCAGGCTGGCACAGGCAGTGCCACACGAGGGACCTGCTAATGTACAACAGAGGTGCCACGTGTTTGTCCTGTGAGGGGATCAAAGTGCCCTGATCCACAAGAGACATGCAAGGGAGGGGTTTTAATTGAAACATTAAATTAAAAACTTTGCAAATTACAGGCACATTTTCAATTTCTGACCTCTTAGGTTAGGGTACTTGCTCTGAGACTGCCTCATTAACTGCAATAACTCAGCCTCTAGGATCTCTGTGCTGTTTGATGAGGCTTATATCCTATCTTTTCTGTAATTTGGGAGAAGATATATACTTTTTTTTCTCTGAGGGCTGAGGTCCTCTAGTGTTAGACTGCATCTGAATTTCTCTGTAATGGGGGAGTTCAGCAAAGTCACAGGACTCTGCTCACTGGATGATTGGTATCTTATGGCTTCAGAATGTTTATTCATGAAGCTGGACATTATAAACAAAGGTGGACACTGGCAAGGGGATGTATTCGTTGTTTGGAAACTTCCTAGCATAATTTTCTAATTTAAAAGTTTGTCTCTAGATGATGAAGGCTGGCAGCTTTCTCTCATTTGGATGCTAATGGTTGCTCTTCCTCTTTCGTAATTTGCATGGAAATCCTGACAGCTTTGTGTTAACAGTTACTGTTACTTTTTTTCCCTGAAGCAGAACTTCTTCTGTCAAAGAGAATTTAATTTAGAAAACTTCATCCTCACACACTATGAGTGCAGTTCATTTCCTCACTTCCAGATGTATTTCTGTGTGTACACATACATTTCTGTGTGTACACATATTCTTCAACAGAGAAACACAATTGGTTATTGAGGGGTGTGGGGATGTTTCTATAATTTTCACATCTTGGGAAGAAAGTCAGGCACTAAAGAGATGAAATACACCTTTAAACTGGCAGAGCAGTATCTAGAAACTTCCCATAGTTATGTCTTTTCAAAACTTGTGAGAAAAAAAGTACTGAAAGCACAGGATGAAAAATTAATCTCTGAAAGGGCAGCAGTACCAGTAGTGGGTGAAGCAGAGCTGGGAGACAAAAGCTCTCACAGTTCACCAAGAAGGACTTTGTACTGAAGAACACAATTCACAAGTCCACAGAAATGCCTTAGATGTACAAAGTTAAAAAACCCCAAAACCCCACATGTATTTCTGGATGTTGTGAGAGAAGCTGCTTCCAAGGGGGAAGCAGGACTTTCCTCTTGCAGGACTGACTGCAAAGAGGAAAATAGAATATGGACTTGAGGCTCCCAGAGCCACAATTGCACTTGCAGGGGGAGCACAAAGGACCTGGTCCAGCTGAGCCAACGTGAAGATGCAAATTGAATCCAAGACTAGACTGTGTCTGCTGAGATGCAAGATCAGGCTCCAGTGCCTCACCTGGCTGAGCCATTAACATTAGAGACACTCAACATCACCATTGTAACAGCTTAGGGGATTCATTCCCAGCAGTCACTGACCTTTCCGAGGATGGCAGGGCCATCTGTGCTCCACCACAGCACTGCTGTGTGCTCCATCATCCTCAGGTGTCCCCAGACCTCCCTTTGGATGCCACCTCACCATCCTGCAGCACGTGGCTGGAGCTCCCAAGATGTGACATTGCAGTGACGCACAGTAAGTGCCTCTGTGCTCATAGTTATTAGCCCCGTGCTCAACTTTCTAACCATAAGAAAAGCAGGCCTGCTCTCAACTTTCCGTATTGAACCATGCCTTGGTTCTTTCAAAGCATAACATTTGTGCATTTGGATTTAAATTAATGCCCTCTCCACCCTCACATAAAACTCAAAGCTGAATAAGGACCTGTTAGCAATATGGGATATGTAAATAAAAGAAGGTCCACTGCAAGCAGCCAAGGCATCTCTTGGTCAGAAAGCAAAGAGGGAGCATGGGACTGTTGGGTTAACTGTGTTTGTGAAGGCAGAGGAAGTGACTTTCAAAGCACTTTTTGAAATGTGTTTAGCTCAGAGCCTTTTTTTCCATCATCATTATTTCCCCAGTGTTGTTGAACCTGGGGTCCTTCTGTTACAGCTGTATTGCTTTGCCCCAGACTATTTAATGCCATGGAACTCACAGCCAGTTCCATGGCAGTAAATATTCACTCAGAGTGTGTTTCACAGTGAAAGTCCCAAACATGTCCAAAAACTGTTACGAGTAAAATTATCAATTTGTTTAAATATTTCTTTTTGTTCTTTCCTGGTTTTTGCCTGTAAGAGAAAATAACAACAAAATAGCAAGTATGCATGGTGAATGGGGTACCTAAACTCCCCCCAAAAAACCAACCTCAAATTTTCACTTGGTATTAAGAGATGAAAAGGCAAATAATAAATTTACATGTTCTAATCAACATATTTTTACTTTGCAGATATTCTGAAAACTAATTAAGGTCTGATGTTAGCTGAGCAACTTAATAAATTATTAACATTTTTGTTTAGATGCATAATTTATATATAAATGGAAAAATGAATTTTGTAATGCAGTTTCAATTTTAAGTGCAGCCTGTGTGTATATGCTATCCATTTTAAAAAGGAGCTTTGATAACCATGATTAATCCATGTCCCTGGATTAAAGCTTTTCTCCAATCTCATGTTTTTGAAAACAGTTAATAAGTGGTACAAATCTCAAGAGAGACAGAGAATCACATGAGGTGAAATACAACCTCACCATCCCAGAGAGACAGATTAGGATTTATAAACTCAACAACTGCCAGGACAAGAGTGAAGGGAATGAATATTAAATGTATGAAGGCAATGCCAAAACAGAACTGAAGGTGTAAAGTCTGCAACATATAAATCAAGTTTTTCTCTTGGTGGATAAATTCAGTTGCAAGAACAACCAAATGCTGGATGTTCCAACAATCTTTGCTGTAATATTGTTTGTAAATAGATGATGGGCAACATGATGGAAATGGTGTCAGAGCAAGCTGTGACTGCAGTAGTAGGAGAGGAGGGCTCTGAGAGAAAAAATAAATCCCAGTATGAATGAAAAGCACAATGAAAGCACTGATAGCAGAAGCAGTGCTTGGAGGACATGTCAATTTGCAAATGAATTCCTGGAATTTTTACAGAGTTTCAGGATCCTCAGCAGCTGAGCACTGCTGAAAATATGTATTGGCAATTCTTTGCCGTGTGGCAGACCCACAAAAAGTATGGACAGATGAAGTGTCTGATAGAACGAGGTATCATCCCCTGCAGGCAGAGCTGAGGCTGGAGTCTGTCGGGAGGAACCAGCATTACGTTAAGTGAAGATGAGTTTAGGGCTAGTGAAAGACTTAAATTTGGGAGGAGTATGGGATCATGTAAGGGTGGAATTGGGGTTACTTGGAGCTGCAGCAGGCTGCAATGATTCATCAGGGCCAGAGCAGAGTGGCATTGGCCCAGAGCTTTTGGCTCAAAAAGGCAGAGTTTAGCCGGCAGCTGAATTCAAATCTATACCTAATGTTATGCTGAGGTTTGCAGAAACTATGGCAAGTTCCTGTGCAGGTTTAGGAGAATGAAATAAAAGAGATTATAGGAACATTCATTCTGGAAAGAGGCAAGGTCTGAGAATGGTGAAACTGAGTCTAGTATGAAGGGCAGTGGGGCTGCCTGCATGCAGACCTGCAGGAGTATTACTGGTAAACAGTGTCGACTTTTAAAGATAAACCAGAAGAAAATGCAGTGAGAAACTCAGTTTTAAGAAGTGCTGCAGCTGACATACCAGCTGATACACTGCTCCCCATGCAATGTCTACAGGAGCATCAGAGTACAGGAAGAGAACAAAAAAATCTCAAGATGGAAGGAAACGAGGAGCTTTAAATGCTGCGTGTAAACATTTGTATGAACCCCAGATACCTGGTGAGCTCTGAGGAGATCTTACAGCCCTTCAGTACCTAAAGGGGCTACAAGAGAGCTGAACATGTGACTTCTTACAAAGGGCTTGGAGTGACAGGACAAGGGGGAATGGCCTTAAAATTCAAGAGGAGTTAGATTAGATAATAAAAAGAAATTATTTACTGTGAGGGTGGTGACACACTGGCACAAGTTGCCCAGAGAAGCTGTGGATGCCCCAACCCTGTAAGTGTTCAAGGCCAGATTGGAAGCGGCTCTGAGCAACCTGGTCTAGTGAAAGGTATCTCTGCCCATGGCAGGGGGTGGACTGAATGATCTCTAGGCTCAATAATGAGATGAAATAAAAATTCTAAAAAATAAATATGGAGTGTGAAATGAGGTGGATTTTCATTAGCCAATGCTAATCCTGCCTCAGAGATGAGAGGGTGCTTCAATATTTCCTAGTGGCTGATGTTCTGGGCAGTATCCGTGTGCCCCAGCAGTGTGGCCAATGGTGTGGTCAGCAGGGCTGTGGGGCTCCCGACAGGGACCCTTCTGGGAATGCTGCAGTTGAGCTGTACAGGGACAGTGCTGAGGCTTTCCATGCCTGCAGAAGTGTGCAAATGCACTTTACCTGCACCTGCAGCAAATTCTGAAAGCTTACAGTAAAGTTTGGAGTGATCTCCTCTGTAAATCAGATTATACCCACAGCACTGTATCCTTAAAGAAACACTCCTGTTTCTGTGATGAAGAGGCAAGGGAGATTATTCCTTCTGATGCAGGCTTTCTATTAGAAGAGCAGCTAAAAATGGTAATTTTTTAATCCCCTTTCCAAAAAACCTTCAGAGAAAGCAGAGCTTTTTTTTGTTTGTTTTCTGCTGTGGTATTGTTATATCAAAGAGATTATCTTGGGCAACACAGATTTGCTTTGAACAGACCTGCCCCAATACTGCTGCAAAGTTTGGGGATTCAGAAACTGACACATTCTGAAAATTTCACAGGACATACAGGATTTGGGGTATTGCTTGTTAATTGGTCTTCTGCAAGGACTGGGTGTTCTGCCTTGTAGGCTGAAAATCAGCAAAGCCTCACTACCACATATAGAGATTTTAAATGTTTAATTATTTTTTAACTTTGTCAATAAGGGCCTAAAAAACATGCTAAGGATCAATTCTGATTTCAAACTAAAACGTACTTGCAATAAAAAGATTTTATTCTTATATGAATATAAGATTTTTTTGAAAATAATAATTTTTTTTGGACTGTTGAATAAATATCTTTAAGAAGGGAAGATGTCAGTTTTCCCATTGATAAACTGCATATTTAAATGTTCTTTCTCTAATATTTTTCTGATATTCTTGAATAATCTGTTCCAACAAATCTAATATAGGTACTTGACTTGTTCTTTAATCATGCTTTTAGGCATTTAAATAAGGGACTGAATCTCCATAAACACCTATTATCCAGAATTTTTGTTGCCTGAAAGAACTCACAAGTGCCTAAGCATGTTTCCAGAAATCCAAAAATTTTTGCAATTTTTCTACACTTATATAGGGGACTTTCTGGAGTTCACAAGTGACATCCTATGGTCCAACTGGGACGTTAAAATCCAGAGGGCATTTCCCCATCCTCTGATAGTCAAAAAAGAAAATATAACCCTGTATTTACTTTCTTTCCCTTTAAACAGGTCTGTGTATAACCCTGTGTAATGGAATTCCAGTGTTAGTTACTCATGGATGAAAATCCTCTGATTGACCTCCTGTAACATACTCAGGAAAGCAAAATGGAATAGCCTAAAAACATGGAAATAAAAATGGGCAGGGTAACACTTGAGATTAAATCGATGGTTGTAAAATAAAATTATTTTTTGTATGCCTTTTCTGACATCCTTCCAATCTGAAATACGGAGGGGATAATCTTTTTTTGGCTGCTCAGATTTTTGCTGGTTGCAAAATTATAACACTGATAGAAATAGTGTTTGGATGTGCACTCTAGGAAACTTAATCACCTTTATCTGGTCTTTTGGGTATTTCCATTATTGTCTTCACTTTGGAGTTGACATGGATACTGACTCCATTAGTTGTTAATTGGGAGGAGGAGGGAGAGATTTTATTTCAAGTTTTCCCAGGGTGCTTGGGGATGTATTTTCAACCAGTGTCAGACAAGCTTCCATCTTGCACTAACCCAGGGTTTTCTCATAATTATTTTGCATCACTTGTATCAGAAAGTAGCTAATGTTTCATTCCACTTATTTAGTAGTAACAATAAAAGATGAGATCAATGCATTAGCTGCATTACTCTGTGAAATAAGAAAACACATTTCCTTCCTCAGAAAGACTCCACCCGCACACCCTGCACATGCTGTGGTTTAAATAAGCAGGCTGCCCATGTCAGTCCACCTCACTGAATCAGAAAATGGATTTCAAGCAAATAAAATGTCACTCTAGTTTCTAGCAAGTCTTGAGAGCTGCAATTTTATTTAGCTGTAAATTTACTGAAGAAAGATTCCTTTAATATTTTATTACTCTAGTGGATTAAACCTTGTATAAATCAACAAATTAGCAGTCATACTATATTTGTGTTCAGAAGAGGGCTGGGGAAGGTGAAGGCAAGATTACTCCTTCCTGGCAGGCTGACCAAACTCAAGCTAAATTGAATGACTACGGCATGCTTAGAGCAATGCAGAAGTGAGGTGAGGATGATAAATAATACACACTGGCTGCAGCTAAAACAGGTGCAAAGTAGGAGGATTTTCATTCTTCTTTGAATTTTTCTTTTACTCCCCCTTTGGTGTGGATCAAAGGCATCTCAGTTTTGGAGGGTTCTCTGGGAGCTCAAAATCCATGACATGGTGACTTCTATGCAACTTTTTCTGCCCTAATATATGTACACCTCTAATCAAATTTTCAGCAGTGTTGCTTGCAACAGCTGGCCAAAAAAGAATTCAGTGTCTTTAATATTCAGAGGCACTGTACCTTCTCATAATTCCTCAAATTTTTTTTGGTTTGGTTTGGGTTTTTTGTTTACATAAATAATTTAAATCAGGAAATAAATGCAGATACATGAAAACAGGTGCTTCAAGTTTGGAGTGGGCTTTGGGGACTGATTTGAACCTGAAGCAAATGGTCCTTGGCATCTTGTGAGAATTGTTCTTTCTACCAGTTTGGTTTCCCTCCTTGTAAGCAGCAAAGTGCTGAAACAGCAGAGGGGATGGCTCTGTGTCCAGACAGAGAGGAGCAAATATCCTCCAGTGAGATGCTGCTGTCATATTCCATGGTTTGTTACAAACATGGTGTGAACCTTCACATCTGAGCCCATTGCCAATACGTGTTTTTGAGCTCCAAAATCAGAACGGCACCTTTGGGAGAGAGAATCTGAGAAAGAGGTGTGCCTACAACACATGAAAACATTTGAAATACTTTAAAAAATTCAAGCCTTAAGGCAACTGGTTTTCTGAAAACAGAGTATCCTACAGTTGGTAGTTTGGAAAATTAATGCAAAAACACCATCTGCTAAACTTCAGATGTATGAATACTATTTGGTCTATAGAGAGTACAGACTGTACAGAAAACTATTGATCCCCCATCTGCTTCAAAATGATCTTTTAAAAATTTCTCTCACTGAATCAAGTATTACATTAGAAACATGTATATAGTAACATTATACAGAGCACAGCTTCCCAGTTGCTCTTAGAGGTGCAGCGAGTAGAAATGTTCTCCTGTCATCCTTCAGCCACCAGAGCTCAGAAACACCCTCTTGGCTTTCTGCATGTTTGTTTTCTGTGTAGCCAAGAAAATATGGTGTAAATCTCAAGAAGATGCCCCTGTCTGCTAACATCATGGGTTTGGAAGTGTGTGTTGTCAGATATTCCTGGGGGAGACCACACCTTACGGACAGTGAGCTTCCTTCATGTCCTCTTCCTCCTAATTAATAATTAGATAATATCCAGATGGTGAAGCAGTAGGAGGTCTAGTTTTTGTTACTGTACTTCATAAAGTTCTTGTCCCTGTGTGCATTGGGGCTGAGATTTCCATTCTAAACCTTCATCCCTAAGACAAATATTCCAACTTCAACTTGTGTGAATGGAATTGAAGACCAATTGAATGAGGTGCCTCCATGACCACGATGTGTCCCTTTCAAAATCCAGCACTTCTTTATGTGTAAGTCCCACCGTATTTCTAGACACTTTTGCTGACCATCTCATGGGTAGCCTTTAAATATCTAGAATCATGTTCTGAAAAGGATTGTCATTTGTATTCGTTGTATATATAATATATATGTCGTTTGTACTTCATTGTAACAGACTGCAAATGATTAAGAACAGTTAGTGTAAAATAATCAAAAAATAAATTACAGAAATATGTCCCCACCGAGAATGCTGTGTTTGTCTGTGCTGATTCACAAGATAAGCAGATACTTAACTTGTTTAAATTAAGGGAATACTATTTTGCTGTTGTAAAATACATGGGTTTAAAAATGTTAGGTATTTATTTCTGTTGTTTTACTTCTGGAATAAGATCTGTGCAGAAATAAAAGTATCAGATTTTCACTATAACTTCAGGTTAATTCTCATTTTGACTTTCTAAGGAGTTGGGTTTGAATGTTGGCTTGGCATACTCTTCAATGCCTGCATAACCCACAACTCTGGCTTTCCAGCCTCTTGGGCCAACATCCATTTGTCAGTCCCCATAATTTCTTAGGGATAGCATGCAGACTCATCAAGGAGCACTAAATTTAAAATACCCAAAGGGTATTATGTCTCTGTGGGCCAGATAGGTTTCCAGCAAGGGCTGCACAGGCTGTCAGTAACCTGTGAACCTTAACTCAGGAAATGGTGGCACAGAATATCAGTCATTCCCTGTAAGATTCACAGCCCTTTTGCAGATCAAATTGGCTACACTCCATGCAGAGTACCATTTATAAATTAAAGGTTAATATATTAGTGTTAGCAGTGATATAGCTTTTCATCAGGGAACCAATGGTTATGCAGCCCCACAGCTTCAAAAAATAATTATCACCATCATCTCTGAGGCTTTCTTTTGTTGTTTTTAGGACCATGTCTAATGCATTATATTCATGTCCCTAGTATACATATAATAACTGTTAACCATTTCTAGGCTTTTGTGAGTGACTTCGAAAAGCATCCTGATGCAGGAAATTCAGGGTGGGAGAAGAGTTTGGGGAAGTATCAACACATGCTCAACCTGCTCTTTTACGCTTTCCTTGGGACCCTGTTCTACTCACTCATGGAGACAGGTCCTGGGCTGGAGGGATTTGTGGTTCAGACCATTCCCCTGTGGATTTGCCCAAATTCAGTGTAGCCAGTGAGAGGTTAGTTTTCTTAGAGCACACAGATATAAACTGTATAAGTTTATATATAAAAGTAATTTCATTTAAATTCTTTGGTTCTGGTACCCTCCTGAAATCATCAAAAGACTGTCTGTTATCCCAGCCACTGGCTAGACAGTGTCTGTTTTTAATTAACCCCAAAAGAAAGCTGGTACATATTTTTATAAGAATACTTCAATAAGTTACATATTTCAAAATTTTGTACATTGTATTCTCTGCCCCCACATTCAAGGTGCGTGGATGCCACGCTGGCACATTTCTCCCCACAGTCATTCTAGGATCGAGCCAGGTTTTCTAGAAGCAGATCACATCTTCGCTGTGTCTGCAGTGCTTTGCATCTAACCAGAGTGGCCTGAGATCCCCCACCTAATTCCAGAAACTCCAGCTCCTGCAGTCAGGGGTGCAGTTGCCTGTGTCCATGGAGCCCCTGGAGCCCTGCAGCACTCTCCATCCCTCCAAAGGCAGCACAGGTGCTCATTGCAGCCATTCAACCCAGACCTGTTTGGCATGGCGATGGTGGAAAATTGAGATCTACGGCTTCAGTTACAGCAAAGTGAGTGAAAAGAGTGCTGGAAGAACTAATTTTACCTCCCAGATATCTTTGTCTCTCCTGCTGCATACCTGAGGCATTTGTGTCTCCCTAATAAAACACTAATCAGGACTCTGAGCAATCCATTTGAAAGGTGTAAGTAGGGGATAAAAGACCTGAAGTACTGCACCGCACGAAAGTGTTAAAAGTGAGTCAAGCTGATGCTTCCACTTAAACAGAAACTGTGAGAAATTAAATGTGTTGTGAAATGCATATAAGCCTAGGGACTGGGGTGCTCAAAGACAATTAGCAACTAAACATTTCATTAATGAATAATGATTAATTATAATTACTAATTAAAATTCAGGATTATGGTGTTGGTTTTGAACATTAACAGGAGTAATGACATTACCATTTTTAATGAAATTCCAATAAAGAAAATTATAATACAAGTTAAAAAATTAGGTACAGGCAACAGCAAGATTAGGAGTTATTGTTAAGCCCAGAGGCATTGAATTTTCCCAGCTGGTGAACTTAAGTTAAGTAAATTTAATGCACTGTAATTTAATTACTAATCACAGTTTTTCTTCACAATGGGAATTGATACTAGGTTTATATTTTACAAGAACAAAAATCAGAATTTGAATACCTGCTCTGTGATGGGTGATGACATTCTGCTACAGGCTACAAATGAAACAACATTTTGCAAACTTCTGTATAACATTTGGATTTAGATATATTTAGAGTATGATTTAAATATTATTTAATTGATGATTACTGGATTAGAAATTAAGTAGTCCCTATAGGTTTTGTAATACAAATATAATGCAGCCTTTGTGAAGAGCATACTCAATACAATTACGTATTTATATTAAATACATTTTTGAATAATTCAGAGATGCATATTAGTAAATGTCAATTTCCCACAAGAAGATGGAATTTGACCTGGATTAATAAAGCTGTTTAGGATTCACTAATTGTAGACAAATTTCTTAAAGTATTTGCTGTTACTCACCTTTTCATGCATAATGCAGTATGTTGTCTTAAATACAATTCCTAATTTACATACTGTTGCATCTGTTGCCCTTCTTGCTATTCACTATTTGACTTCCCTTAACCTGCCTGACCTATAGGTCCTCTTAGTAATTTGCCATCTTGTGAAGTTCTCAAATACTGACGTCAGTTAGAAGTTGGTTGAAGCTGAGCAATGGATGAAATCTCAATTTTCCCGAATTTTCTGGGAGAATAAGGAAGTATTTAATGAAAAAATTCTGATGAGAGACCTGACTAATTTTTTCCTTGATGGTGAGCAAAATAGATCTCACAAAAGGAGATTTCATTCTGTTGGATGTGCATGTTAGGAAGATAAACCAACAGGAAGAATTTTGCCAATACTCAGTAAATACATTTGTAATTCTTCAAGCTGAGATATGGAACCCACATATATGCTAAATGTATGTAAGTTCAAAGATAATTTTCCTTGAGGGATAAAAGGCTTTTAATTGTTCTTTATATTTATAATGAGGTCTTTGTGCTCCAAAGAGATATTACATCCAAGAGAGTGAGCAAATTGGCACAGAATGTGCCTGAGTATGTACAAGTAGATACAGAAATGGCTCTGTAGGGAATGTGTGAATCCAGTCCAGTGAAAAGGTTGATATGATGGCAGCTCAGTGATTTTAAAATCTGTTCATTAAATTAGTCATTAGCTCTCTGGGCAGTTTGGGGCAGACTTGGCCAGCAGGGAAACTTCAAGATGAGACATTCTCTAAATGAAGTTGGATATGAAGCTGCTGTGGGACAGGCTGTGTTGAGAGTTGCTACCCTAAATAAATGGTGATGTGAAAGCCCCAGGTATACTGTGGAAGACAGGCTTTTGAGGAATGATGCTTCCTTCTTGTGTTTGGAAAGTAATCAAATCTTCCTGAGAGCAATGGCCTTTCAATCACAGCCATGTGTGTTTGTATTGGAGCGTTAGAGAGAGATCCTGACAACCAAACCTCGATTTCACCATTACTGCTTTTTGCTTTTTAATATTTTCTTCTTTTTGTGTTTGTATTGAGGGTAAGATTCAAATCAACAAACTAATTATTGTTGTGGTTTCAGCAGGTAATTAATTTGAGGAAATCTTAGCACACTGCCAGCTTTTTCTCCTGATGCTGCTGCTGGCACTGGCCTGTTTTGCTGTTTTGAAGAGACCCAGAAACTGAGCATATCTGTTACAGTAATAAAATAACCCCATACTGTTAAGATACATAAAATAGCATGGATAGGCAGCAAAGGAAGCCCAGTTTTGCAAACTAGGCTCCTAGGTTTTGTAATTAGTCTGCAGCAAAGATGAAGTTTGACAGTCTTGCACTTATATTGCTCTCTGGGGTACAAGTGCATGTGTAGCTTTCCGAGAAGAGCTGAAAATCAACTAGTACCTGGAATACTAATCTGTTATCTCTATCCTTCTGAATGAGAAAAATGTGCCTTCTGGCAGACTGGGAAATGCATTGGTTTCATGCCTCTCCTTAGCTTAGAGGCTGTGTATAGTGGTTACCACAGAGAACCTGATACCTGGGGAGTTTCTCCTTACATTAGCATGTTTCCATGAAAAAATTGCACACAGGTAGAAGGTACTAACAATATTTGTGACATTAAATATCAGCTCATTTGTATTCTTCTTCTGTCCCAAGAGTCCTGGTCAGGCTGCAGACACTGGGGGTAAACTTCCGGGCAGAAGAAGATCTTTGCCTTACAGAAAGTAGCAAGTAACAGTGACATCCCATTGTCCCCACTAAGCTGGAACAGTCCATCAAAAATTGCAGTTGGGTGGGGTGTGCACACGTTTGGCAGGGTAAATAAATACAAAAGGATCTTATTAGTTCTTAGAATGTAAGACTTACAATATGTGATAATTGCAAAAACTTCTAATTGGATATAATTATAATCTTCAAAGCATGTTGAACAGGGTAGCGTTTGATCGTATTGTTGACCTTTTCACTCTACTTTCAGGAGAAACCCTTAGAAACGAGGTGTTGTAAAATTCATCAGAGAGCAATTAATTTGTGCAATTAGAGGGATATAATCTGAATTGATGCCTATGTACATATCAGAACACAAATGGACTTTAATGTGGCTGCACAGGCTTCAGCTGATAATGAGAATTCATTATATGACAACTAAGAGAATACATGAATAGGACCTTGCTCATGCAAGACAGGCTCGGTGGTAGTCCAGGCGTAAGTGGAGAACCAGTACAAATTGTCATTGACTATTTGAAACTTTTTATCTGATATGAAAAGGCAAAGCAATCTATTTTCTTAAGCCCAAGCTCTTGTCAAGAGAAATAAGCCTTTAATACTTGTTTAAAAATAGGAATTTTCTGTTTCATTTTACATTTTCCAAATAGTAAGATGTCCTATTTTTCTTTGGCCTGTGTGAATTGAGTCCACTACAGTTGGCACTTTTAAACAGGCTAAGAAAGAACTACCTAAGCCTACTGCTGCTGGTCCTGTGTCTTTGTCTCACGATATCATTAACAGATAGCAAAGAGCACACCAAAACTAGAACACTGCATCATTCATGTGACTCTGTTCCCTTCAGAGATTCAGATCCAATCTGCAGGCACCGTCTCTCATTGCACTGTTGCTCTTAGGTATAAATTTTGCTTTTCAATTAAAGGACAGGAAGAAGGATATGAGAGAAAAATTGCATAAAGCTATAAATAAGAAGTAGATGCTTTCATGAATCTGTTTTTCTTTTGCATCTCTCTGGGAAAATGTTTTCTATTACTGGTAACTGGATCAAAGACACAGATTGGATGGGGTTTTTTCTGACACAGAAAAAAAGTCTTTCAGAAGTACAATTAAAAAAAAATATGCATTAGTTTTAGTTCAAACTTGATGCTCCCAGATTTTTTAAAGAATAATTACTTTTTGGTTATCAGATATTCCTTTTGTGTTATATTTTTAGATAATCTTTTCAACCCACTACTCCACTTATTTTTAAGTTTACTTCTTTAGCTCTTAGTTTTCTGTAAAACATGATCATTGCCCAACATTGGGTACAAATCTTTGATATCAGTCTGGTGTGATTTCAGAGTCATCAGCTGCAACAAGTGCTCATTGGAACTGTCCCTCTGCGAGCATCTGATGCTCCTCTTGTTCCCGTTCTGTATTTTGTAAATTACTGAAGCACAGCTCCAATAAATAAGCCTACCTTAAAATCTGTGCCAGTCAAAATATTTTTCACAGTTTTATGTGAAGGCATACATTGTTTTTATGCTGCTGTCTCTTTTTGAACTAATTTTATTGCCATACATCAAGCTTTAAAGACCATCTCATGTGAAACTTTGCCAATGCTTTAATGGGCTTAAAGTGCTAAGTATTCTTATTTATTTCTCTGTATTTACTTATAAGCGCCGTAATGACAAGCAAATGTATGATCAGTGGTACAGAAAGCAGTATATTCAGGCTGAACATACTGCACATGAGCACGTGCATACTGAGTGTAAGGAAATCCATAACCAGATGTAGCCCATGGCTGCCTCCTCCTCCATTCTGCAGATTCTCATCTCCTGTTGGGGGGAGGACTTGGTGGACCCCCATATCTGCCCCCACTTCTCACTGTGAACTGGGAGCCAGGCCTGATGCCCAGCTCTCAGCCCACAAAATCCCACAGAGCTGATTTGGCCTGATAGGGGCAGAGGTGAGTGATGAAAGCCAAGGGCAGCTGTGGCACAGATGGGGAGCACCAGCCCTGGACACATCCACAGCTGGAGTGAATAAGGGGATAAGCTGTTTTGCTGCCTCACAACAGACCTGGTGCAAGAGGGTCATGTTTTCACTCAGGCTGGGTGATCGAGTGTGCTGGAGGCAGGTGACCCCAGCGGGATTACAGCTGCATCCTGAGACAGCTGTTTAACTCCTCCTTTGGCAGCTTACGTTTTGCTGCTGCTCTCCTGCTGTCTGGGGGTTGTTTCACTGAGCCGTGACCGAGTGTTTTCTCTCCTTTCCTCAGCAGCTGAAGGTTGGATCTGGAAACCTCTGCTCAAAATGCAGGTGATCCCTTTGGCTCCTGCCCTCAGCCTCATCCTCAGGATTCAGTCGGCATTTGTACTGTCCTGGTGGAAGTTATCATGTTGTAAATGGGCATTTCACATGAGAACAAATGCAGGAGTAAAATTAAGTTGTTGAGACATTTTAGCTGAAGGAGGGAAAGGGAGACTTCAGATTGATAACGCTCTAAAAAGCTATTCTGTGCATCTCTTGGAAACCTGAAGCTCACAGTCATGCTGCAGAGATGTCCTTGATAACCTGAGTGACCTCAGGGAGCCAGGCTGAGGTGTGTGTGCAGTAGTATTGCCTCTGTGGATAAGGAGCTTCTGTCCCCTGGGGAAAGGCATTGCACTGACCTTTGCCTAATGGCTGAGGGCAATTGCATACATACGGTGTCATTTAATATCTGGGCCAGGGAAATAAAATGTCTAGAGGGTTTGATAGGCAGAAAACATGGTCAAACTATGGTTAAAAAGCAGCTGGTTCTATCTCCTAGGTAGCAAGATTTAAAGCTTTGCTGTGAGTTGGCCAGCACGCCTGTGCAGGAAGCAGCCACTGGGACCTGCTGAGACTCTCCTGGGCTGACTTTACCTGTAACTCTCCGTGCTGGAGTCAAAGGTTTCTCTGCTTGTTTCTGTTTTCTCTTGTACCTTTATAATATCTGTGTCCATTTTCTCCTCACCTTTAAACAACTTCCAACATTTTCATCGCATGGCTAACGTAATGAGAAAATTCGGATTCGCCTGGAGCTGTATCCAAGGCTGTGCTCAGATGTTGAAACCACTGCCTGAAAATTGGCTTCCTATGTAATAACCCAGAGCTCAGTGTATGAAGTGTACTGTGTTGTAGATGTTCTCTCGGTGCAATTTCTTTGAAGAAATAAATTACCACTGTGTTTTGTGTTGGGAGAAAGAGTGTTTTGTTGTTATAAGTGACCCATAAAGATAACAGTTCCAGAATCTGGCACTTTACCTTTGTGGGTCTTTTTCAATAGATTTAAATGATGATAAAGGATTTCTTATTATAAAGGTCTCTGGATTACTTAACTAAATTATGAGTGAGGTGGATGTTAGCCTTCAAAGGATTAGCCTTCTGCTTGCTGTGTTCTCAGACAAAGTATTTTCCAACAATGTGGTCTTCAGTGTTTGCCCATTTTTGCACTGTAATGAGATGTATGCCACTACAAAACTGCATTAAAGGACTTTTTAATGCAGTCGGGAGCCACAGCTAACAGGCCTTCTATCAATGTAAGTGCCATAGCTCAAACTGATAAAGAGCTAAATCCCTAACAAGCTCTAAGTTACAGCATGGAAATAGAAAGTAGACTTTCTCCATACACGTTTTAAGTACCTCATTAGTTCTCAATATGTCTACATGAGCTGAAAGTAATTGATCTCATTACTATGTATGTAAATGTGGCAAATTTCTTAAATTTTGCAACTTAGCTGTGTTCAATTAACCGGTTTGTTAAAATATATGACTCTTCAATTAATTGTAGGGGTGAGAGCATGAAAGGGAATATATGCATATGTTAGGGTTTAGAGGACAGAGATTCTGAGTCTCATCCAAATCCCAGCTACGAAAGTTTTTGATTTTGAAAAAGCCACCCTTGGTAGAACACAGTGCGCAGCAAGGGCTGTTTGCTGCCGAGGTGGGAGAGCAGTCATGCCCTGCTGCTTCAGGTAACAGGCTGCCTGGTGACAGTTTCAATGATGCTGAGCATTGTTTTCTGTGTTATCCAGAGCATTCATCACACTATGGTTTTGTTTTTTTCTTCTGAAGCTTGTCTGAAAGAGATGCTTTGAGGACTGGGAGAACCTGTAATTTCCTGCAGCATGCAACCAAGTCTGCACTGGTACTTAAACTGGCTTTGGTGGATCCTTAAGTGCACCTGTGGCCCAGGTGTGAGGGTGTTGCTGAGGTGAGACCTCTGGTGCATAGGGAAGGGTGTAATGAACAGCCCTTGTGTTCTCCCTCTGCTCAGGGGACTTCATTCTCTGTATCTCAGTACTAAGAACAGTAGATTTGCAGGCTGGATTTCCCAAGCCTTCTGAACACAGAGGTTCCCTATAAATGCCTGCAAAATGACCACAATATCCCTAAAAAATCACAACAAACTCTTCCACATCCTCTGCATCTCTGCAGTGCAGCAGTTTCTGCTCCCCTAGGGCTGAGATATTTCCTGTCCTTTCCAGAAGAGCCCAGCAAGAGGTGCAAGTTGGCCCAAGGTTTGTGAAAGGAGGTCTGAGGGGCTTGCTCTCATGCACTCCTAGCTCTAAGTAGAAGCCTTGCAGGCAAAGTGATTTATGTGGAAACCATACCATGATGGGGCTCTGGGCTGTGAACTCACATCTGCAAAGATTGAGGTACCTAGGAAAAAGTCCAGCCAGACAAAAGAACTGGGCTAGAACAAAGTAAAACAGTTTAAGGGAAAAATGTATGGTAGTGCAGTTTCTAAGGTATTGAAATAAATGTGAAAAGACTGGAAAGTCCACAGTGAAGCGAGTGTAACACACTTTTGTAGAAGATCTGTAAGTAAAATTGTAGTAGATGTGATCAAGTAGGGTGATTTCTAATAGTCCTTGAGGCTTTATTTGTTACGTGTTGCTCACTGATAAAAAAATGAGCCATAAGGATGGAACAACTACATGGGGTTTTTATTTTCACCTTCAGAAGTTCTCGAGCTTGCCTGGACATCACATGTTACTGGCTAAGGCTGCCCTTAGGCAAAGTTCTCCTTGTCTACACTGAAAGCTTTGCCATGCTCAGAATTATGAGATTTGGTTCTGTGGTTATTTCTGCCTCCAATGTTCCTGACAAACTGCTTTCCCCTCCTTAGAGCTTGTGACTTCTAAGAATTTTTTGAACAAAGTGATTTGTTCAGTTAGTTGCAGTACATAAACCATATCTATAAATGTTTGCAGCATGCCCTGCTACTACTTCTTCAGTAATAAAAGAACATGTCCTTGTTCTATTAATTCTAGCTTTCAGAGGGCAGGGGTTTTTTTGTTTTGTGAGTAGTTTTGTGTGAGACTTTACCCATAAACCAGATATTAGCACAAGACTCCACAGGTTTGTGATCATTAGACAATATTAAAAGCTATCACTCAATCACCATTTGGGAACAAGAACATTGGGGGTTCTGCTACCTGCAAAGCGATAAAATTATTGTCTGACACGTTTACAATCCCGGAACTAGCAATCTGCTTTTACTTAGAATAAGGTGTGTTGATACAATGCAGTGTCTTGCTGAGCTGTTCATATATAACATTTGCATGAGATAATTTAATTTAAATACATAGAGAGAGCACAGTTGCAGGTTTTATAAATAAGAGAATGATAATGTTCAGATAGGTACTTCTGTAAATAATTGTGTCATTCTGAATTAATTCTGAATTTTTTTTTACCTGTTTGATGTTAACTTTTGCCTTTTTTGCCAGAGAAATTATAAAAGGCTGGATATTTGCAAACACTTGAGAACTATATTTCTATTTTATTTAACCATTCTTTTTAACGTGGAAACAGTATCAGCATATTTTCCAGTTTCCAGAGGGTTTTGAAAAGAATGATAGGAAACCATAAAACTCCTGAAAGGACTTTACCTTGGCTGAAGACTTTATATATAAAGAGATCAATTTTCTGATAAGATTCTCTGGAATGAAAGGACATTTTGTAATTTTAGCAAACATGAATACCAAAACTAGGGAAGGCTGATTGAGACCTGGAGCCTGATACAAACCTTATTATAGACTACAAAAAAGTTTCCTGGAACTTTTATGGCCTTTGGATCTGGTCCTTTAATGCGTCTGGTAAGGTAATGGTTGAAATAGCTTCAGTGTTCTGGCCTGTTCTCTGAATGTCACAATGCTGCCAATTTCTGTGGAAGGGCTTTAGGTCTCTGGCAAGTCATTTTGGGGAGGAGGAAGGGGGGAATGTTCCAGTGTTAGGAGCAATTGCAGTGCAATATTACACCTCCTACCTGTGCCTATTCCAGCCTAACATCGATAATGAGAAGCAAAGTCTGGTTATCTCTACTGATTACACAATGACAAATAACTTCTGTACAATCCACTGTTTTCATGGCAGTAACTCAGTGTTCAGATGACACAACTTGCACAAAGGAGACATGCTCTTGTTAAAAATTCCAAGTGAAGGTGCTCAGCCTGGGAGCTGTGCTGGCTCTCGTGCAGGCTGTGTTTGCAGTGCTCTCATGGTGACCTCGCCCCTGACTGATGGGAAGGTGAAAAACGTGTGGGTGGGACATGAATTTTTGATTGTTTTGGAAGGCATGAGTGTATGTCACCCTGGTGTCCAAAACTGGTGCTGGTCATGCCTTTTATAATCAACTCGGCATGTCAGGAAAATGGACTCTAACCCAAGACCAGTGATAAGCATTAGCTTCCATTCCAAAAGCATTACTTTCAATTGCCTGTGTACAGTACTTGGATATTAAATATAGTGATTTCATCAGAAATTCATGAGTTTGTTAATTTAGGAACAGAACTGGAAATTACTGAGTTCACTAGGAAGGTAAACTTGCTTCAGTACCCTTCTGTCAGGTCAGGGCCTCCCTTTTCTCCATTAACTGAGAAATACCTGTATGAGTTCAAAGCAAAATTTTTCTGTGGTTCTGTGGGGTTTAGTTGCAGGCATAGGGTGTGTGGCTGCTTGTGGCCACAGTAGCTATATCATAATGAATGCTTTCTGCTCACCACCAGGAGTTAAAGATGGTGACCAGATCAACTTTGCCCCTGAGCCTGAGTTTCCCCCAGATGAACAAGATGCACAGCACTTCCTGCACCCTCCCTTTGCCAAAACCTTATCTCTGGTGCTGTGCTTGGTTTTGTGGGATGTGTCATTTCCAGCACTGTGGATGCTGCCCTTAAGCCTCAACAGCCCTCTGAGGCTCACACAGCTCATCTGCATTGCCCGGTGGGTTTTTTAACCCTATTAGCAAGTAGTAAGTGCAATTGAAATAGGAAGATTTCATTCAGCTGAAAATGTGCACAGACCTTCAATAAGTAGGTAGGCACAGAAATAATGAACACAGGATAACCTGAGATAAATCAAAGTGATAATTGTAAGTGGTGAAAAGCCCAGGGATACAATAACTTTCTCAGTTATTTGCCTTGTGTATTACCCAGGTTTCTATTTTTTTTTTAGTTATTATTTTTTTTGTTGCTTTGTTGCTGGGTGAGTTTAATGATTTCCAGTAAGAAAGGCTCTTGACAAGGAGGTGGATTGTATTGCAGGTCAAGGTTCTGGATGGCTGCCATGCAAAGTGGTTTAGACAGGGAGGCTCCGAGTAAGTGCTACAGTAGTTGCAAATTGGCAGATCTCCTATGTGTGGATGCCAAATAGCCAATTCCCACTTCACAATGTTGAATAATGAACATTGTTTCTAAATTCTTTCAAGAATAAATTCCATTAAGATGCTTGGAATGTAAATACTTCCTCTTAGAGAAAGTAATGATTTTAATTTGTTCTAATTCTATTATTAAGTCTGTTATAAAATGCCTATTTAAACTATTTAAGACATTCACTGAAATTCTACAATATTAATTTTATGGAAAACTTCCAAAAGAACTCTATTAGTTTTCCTCCATTAAGATAACATTATGGACTTTTAATAGACCTCTTGGCTACAGCAATTTTTATTGACCTAGTTAGTAAATTAATTAATGTTAGTCCTAGTGTCTTCAAAATATGTGATATACTTTAAAAAATAAAGTTTAAAATAAGTATTTCATAATTTCTCCATTAACAACGACTTTTACCACCCCTTGATAACACATACACATGCACTGTGTGAATTTTAGGTATGATTTAGTTTTGCTTAAGACTTTCTGGACTCCTCAGATAATGATTTTTTGTCTCTCCATAACCTTATTTTTAAAGTCAGGCAGAAAAATCAATTCTTACATGATCTCACCCACAAGCTGGTTTCATACAAATAAATCTCAGGATAGGATGTGTTAATTCTTTTAAAAATGCTCTTTCTGCTCAATCAGATTGAATAAATGCAGCTAGGTTACCTACAGTGGTGGTTGATTTGCTTCTACCAAATTGTGCATGCACTTAGCCATGGTTGTTTGCATCTTGCTTCTATTTTTGACAGACATTGTTTTTTTCTGTAGCCTTGGACAGAGGTTGCTCTGATTTCCTAAGGGATTGTGCTGAGTTCCTGCCCATGACTCTGAAGAAGACCTAATCCTTTTCGAAGAGTTCAGATCTGGTCTGCCCTGACAGCCCAAGCCCCTGCTCAGTCTGGGGATCTCAGCTGGCATCTCAGCATGGTGCTCCCAGCAGAGGATGGTGACTGACAGTATCCTAAATTCATTATGAAAACATACAGTTCTGGTCCTGGGGATGTTCTGTATTTCTGTTGCACAGGCATTGGACCCACATGACATTTACATGCTCTTTAAAGGAGTGTGCCATTAATTAGTCAATCCAGTGGTCCACTAATGAGAATTTTACTTGAAAAGTAAAAGAAAAACAGATTAATGATGTCTGAGTGTTAATAGTTAGCTAGTTATTTAAATGCTGTGTTAGGTAGGTTATGTATGAGCAATGTAACTTTTTTTCAAGGGCTATTTCCTATAAAACAGCATTGTCTTGTCTTTGACATGAAGACTGATGATTTAGGTTTGATTTGTTGTTTTTCAGTGAATCCATCCACATTGCATTTCATATTCTGGACTGTCATGTTCAATGAGTATGAGCCAGTAACACATCACAGATTATTTGTGTAATGCAAGTCTGTTGTAATGGCCCATCATCCTTGAATCTGAGCATGAAACAAGAGGTAGCCAGAAGAGTGAATTCTACCAATTCTTTGCATGCTGTTTTGTTTGGGTACACTGGATAGATTACATTTACTGCCTCCCACAGCTGACACCAGAGAGATGGATGTTTAGCCACTGTACAGAGTCCCACCAGTAATTCAGTAAGTGACTTGGGCTTTTTCTGAGTGCTCTCTTGAGGGCTTTTAAATTACCTGTAGGTTATTTACTGGGTTTCTGCATGAGAATCAAGCTCATTTCTGGCCACTGAATGCCCAGATGTGCCAGAGTGACTGATTCCATGTTGTAGGAACTAGTGGTTTAGGTCTTGATCCCTTAAACACTTGCTACTTAATTTAGCTTTATTCCTGGGCACAAAGTTGCTTCAATTTCTTTTCATTTACAGCTTTATTGGATCTGTCTGATGAATATTAAGCACAGCATTTATACATTTGGGTGTTCAGAGGTGAGCAAGACTACATGTGCAAGCTCTGTAACTAAATCCTGTTTTGATATACCAGGATCTTCTTGGGAGTGGGCTGGCAGAGACTACAGAGGATGGGCAAGGAAACTAAACTGGATATGGAAAAGAACAAGGTTTAAAGGTGTCTCTGCTGTCATTCTCTGCTTGAAAATGCCACTGTGGAAGCTATGTGTGAGCACTAGACCTTGCTAGTCTGAAAGCCTAAGGGTTGTGGAGACTTGGTAGTGGAGGTCAAGGGAGGGATGTTTATTTTCAGCACTGTTCTCACACTGACAACTTGAGAGTGAAAGGGATCCACGGATGCGTATGCTTGGTGATTTCAAGTAGCACTCTTGCCACTTAGTTAGAGCTGAGTAATTTCTGGCCAACACATCTATGCCACTTTGCCACTCATGTATCATAGCTTCAGGCCTAAGAGCTAAATTTGAGACTGTTTAGTGTTTGTTTATTAATATTTTTAAAACAGTGTAGCATAGCACAGTTATGTTTGACTTTTCAAAATATAAAGCAATATGGTGATACTCGTGTATCGTTTCAGTCTGTGCTAAAAACTCCTCAGGTGGCAGGGTGTTTTTAGGGATTGACTTCTCTACACTGTATGTAAAATACAGTGAGCCCATAAGGCAAATCTAACATCCATATGTAGTGTGTACTACACGTGTAGTGGAAAGGTCAGGTTACCTCTACATTTGGGCAAACTTTTGATACAGTGTTTGTGCAGTAGATAAGTGATTCCTTGTGTGCATATATACTCCTTGTGTGGTTCATGGAGATGTCTGTGTGTCCCAGTTGTTAATTGGTGGTTGTCAGACTGTGTGATAACATGTTCCCTTTCCTGACAGGGCAATAGAGGCTCCTCAAGCCCCAGAGCTAAAGGACCCTTTGACAGCCGTAGTATCAGATGCCTTAAAGCAATCTGACTGTGCTGAGAACAAAATCTGCAGTGTTTTCAGGGTCTCCTCTTATTTCCAAAAGCAATGATTCATCTCAGCAATGCATGGAGCCTTTGCTTGTCTTTTTGCAGACTCTGCAACCACATCGTGCTACTTTGTACATAGTCTTGCCACACTAGCTTAAGAACCTTTGCTGTTGTTTGTACCATCTGGAGCAGCCTGTGTATCTTTATGCCTCATCAACTCTCCATCTTTTCAACTTTTGTCTTTTTTTCTTTAGTAGATTTTCTCATCTGCGTCTGCCTCTCTTTTCATTTTTTTCTCACTGTTTTATTGGCCTTATTGCTCAATGCCTTAATTTATTCATCAAACAGTGTCTTAACAGCACTTTACATCACTGTATCACAATACACACATCCACTGTGTTTTGCCTGGATTCACTTCTTCCTTGTATTTAATGCTGTCCATCTGGAAATGCAGTTGGTATGAAAGGCAGTATAAGTTATAAAGTTGTATTATATTGTGAGAGAGACAGCAGCATCTGCTGCTATACATATAAATACTCTAACTTTGCAATACTTCAACAAAGCAAATCGTTTGGGCTAGTTCTAAACAGAAAAAATTATGAAGTCATAAGATGTATAAAATGAATTTTAAAACAGAACTTGAGCCCTTTAAGATTAGGGGTCAAGCACAAGGTTTGTTAACTTTTGCTTTTCATATGTATAATATGTACTAATATATATTTATACATAACATATAAATGTGCACTTGTATACATGTTTGTGTGCACATATATATTTTGTATATAATGCAGTATTGCTAAAAATCTCTGTTCTTGGAGCTCTGGGATCAAAGGAAACCACTGCTTTCTTATTTTTTCCTTTGGTTCATTTTTTTGACAATTTTGAAAATTGAAGCTTTCACCAGGGGAGCTCTGCATCTGACGGTCCTGGCTCCCAGGAGTGCAGCCTTGCCTTTTACATCTGCACTTCTGTGCCAGAGTTTGCTGTGGGCACAGCACCTGAGCTACTGTGAACCTGCTTGCCTCTCTTTGCAGGTAATCTGAATTCCTCAAGTTAGAAGACAGATTTGAGAAATGTATCTCATAAAACAAATACCTGTGGCTTTGTTTGTCCAAGTGAGAATTAAATTCAAAATTTGATTTTCAGAAATCTCATCAGTCAAAAAACAGCACTAATGCTGTTCTCACCTCCCAGTTGTGCATTCCCAGGGCTGAAAGTCTCCACCTCTTCAAAGCTCTGAAAGATCCGAGGAGGTTTTCAAACACCCTCAGGATTGCACAACATGTAGATGCTTGATTTTGATCTAATGAGTACCTTCTGCTGGGCTGAGCAGGATTTCTGGGACCAATCCACGCCCCAACGTAAAGGCAATCAGAAATCAAGTGTTTGGGAGACAAAAGTAGTTGAGCATGGTTTATGCATGTTTTGTTTTGGAGAATCCTACTCATAGTCCTCCCAGGACTATCCCACAGTGGCAATCCCAAAGGCTGGTGCAACCAACACATGTTGATTCTGGGTTTTTTTCTTCACTTATTTGATTTTGCATCCTTTGTCCAAGCTGTTGTTTGTCAGAACTTCATAAGCTGAACTAGAATAACAAGAGACAACTATTTAAAGAAAATAATTTAAACATGAGATTGTTAGTAATAAAAAGAGTTCATCTGTGCAACAATATTACATTTGCCATTGTATTTGATTACTAATGAATACGGAGTATTCATCTTAGCAACAAGCAGAAAAGGGGAGGAAAAGGCTTTTGTATTAAATCAACTGAACAATGAAGTGAGTCAGTGGAGGCTGTTTTAGTGTTCAGAATGCAAAATGTGCAGCTCATAACCATGAAATTTGCTGTACCTTTTATAAGCATATTTTGATTGTAAATGTGTGGGAGATAAAAATGCTTAGTTTTTAAGGCAAGATGGACAGGTAATCTTTTAAAATCCTGACATTAATGGCTGGAACTATAATGCCCTTGTTATTCAATCTTGAAAAAGTTTGCTTACAGTTCACTTCTAATGGCTCTTTCATACTATTATCAAATGACTGATAGTCATTGCAAGCATTTTAGCAGCTTTCATATCTGTTATATTATTAATTAAATTGTCTGTGAATTGTGTAAGTAGCAAAGGTTGACAAACTAGCACAGAGTGAAGCATCACTGCTTCTCAGTGAAGCTGTCACACGACATGCATGATCTTGATTTCTCTAAACACTTTATGGTTCTTTTAGTCTGTATCAGATGTTGACTTGGAACAGTAAGTAAACAGCTCTGGAGAGCAGGATGAGATGTTGCAGGAATTCCCCTGAGGTGCTTCGATGGAAGCAGCCTGGTTTAGAGTGCATGGAGCAGCCTGACCTGTGTGATGGCTGTGGATTTGTGGAGAGTGTGGTCTCTATGCTTCAGGCCAAAGGACTCAAATGTGGTGTACATGTGCATGCTGCTAACACCATGCCCTACTTTCTAGCTGGAAAATGTCAGTAACGTCTCTGGAGCTTGCTGTTATTGGAACAACAGCCACTTTCCTCCCCATGGAATTGCAGATGTACCTTAACCACCTGTGGGCTGGTACTCTGGCAGCTGCTTGCTTGCAGAAAGAGGGATGAAAAATCAGAGACTTTCCCTGTATTGATGTGCCATTTATTTTAAAGTATGTTTCTTTGAACATTGCCTTTGCTGCCTTTGCCTCTTTCTGCTAAGCACCATTTCAAACTGGTAGAGCAACACTGCAAACATATGAGAATGGGACTTTTCTTGTGTTAGGCTGATTTGCAATGTCTCATCAAAACTATCTTAGACCAAACTAGTTCAAACCATTGGTACCATCAATGGGAAGTAACACTGTGATTTTTAAGAGATTAGTAAATCCTAAAGAAAAGAAACTAATATTTAGTATTTTGTATTCAAATGTATGGGCCAAATCTTGAAGACCTTTTAGTCTGTCTTTACTTGAGCAAAACCAAATAAGAGAAAAAAGGCTTGCAAAAAAGGATCTAGTCTGGAGTCTGACTTTTACTCAAAAAAAGTTTACAATTTTTTTCCCATTTCTTTTGTTCTGCTCTGTCCCTTTCTGTGTTGTACAATACATCTCACTTTCTAAGAATATCCTAACCTATTCTAGAATAGAGAGAAAGCTTCAATTTTCAGAACAAAAAGTGCAAAAATCATCAATTTTAATTGCTCTCTGAGTTTCTGCTCTTACTTGACCCTTGTATTTGGTGTCAATGGGCAGCCACAGCTTGCTTAGGGCTTTGATCCAAGAAACATGATATTTTCATGCTTAGCAGGCACCTGATCAACTTCTCTCCTTGCTATGGGGCAGGTGGTGGGGTAAAAGGCACTTGTTTCCCATCAAAGTGCTCTGCAGTGATTCAGCCAGGGAAAAACAGCACTGAGGGAAAGTTCTTCAGGGAGCTGCTGTGTCTCAGCTTTAGAGCATCACCTGACAACCTCAGGCCTGGCTCAAAATAGCAATGAAAATTCAGGCATATACAAAGAGGGTGTTTTTTTTGAAGAGAGAGATATTTGAATCTAAATTCAGCCTCTACAGAGGTTGGGTTCAGCCAGTGGGGTCAGATCCCTCCCTACTTCACCAGGGTGATAGTTTGTGCTTAAATGGATTAGCAGTTATCCATATCCTCTTGTTAGCATAGCAATTATAAATTAGTATAACATAAAAGCTTGGTATAATTGTGCTGGAAATGAAAAATATCTCTTTATGTTGCACATTTCACAGCCACATTAGACTTGCAGAGTATTGTGACAATGATTACTTTTTGCTGAGGGGGAGAAAAAAAGATAAATTACTTCTAAATCACCACATGACTCAGCCTGCAAGCTCTGAGTTTATTTGTAAGACATTTATCTCCTTGTATACTCACCGGGAAAAAAAATTATCATTTAATTAATAAACTTAATAGCCTGAGGTATTCTGATCAATAAAAAATACTATGAGAACAGGGCATGATGCAAGGAAATATTGAGTTGTCTGCAGACAAACCCATGATTTTTTTTAAAGCCGACCATGCTCCTGCCTAGTTAGTTAGGGGAGCCTGTGTGGTAAGGCACAGTGCTCTGCTGAAAATCAAACAGATAGACCAGCTTGAAAAAAAAATTGAAGCAGCTCCTTGTGCCTTGAAACAATTTCCCCTTTATGTTTTCTCTGCATGACCTTTTGAGCTTTTTTTCCCTGCTGGTGCTGAAGCACTGAATGAGCTTCCAGTGAAGCCAGTGGATGTTTTTCCATTGAATGCAGCAGACCCTGGTTGGGTCAAATTCTGCTGCCAATGGGGCTTGGCTCTCCTGTTGTGACATTAGGTCAGAGCCCCATTACAGCTCTGCAAATCCAGACTCAGCATGCTGGCTCCAGGGCTTATCCTGGGTGATGCAGAGGAGCCAGCAGTGAGACGTGCCCTGGTCTCTGTTTGCTGCAGCTCCGAGGAGAGCAGAGGCAGCCTGGCAGGATGGGCTCTGCTTGCTTTCTCTCAGCCCCATCATGATTTCACTCCTCACCAAGGCAGCCAAGGGCTGATCTAATGCTTGCTGGGGAAATAACGCAAATGTGTCATTTCTTTCATTCAATCCCTGCTAAAAATGTGTCATTAGAGAAAAGACCCATGGATATTGGACACTTTGTAGGCATGCAGAAACAGCAGGAATTTTTCATCTCAGTTTGCAGGGCAGCTTTACAGTGGCAGATAGAAATGGAATTTCTGTATTTCTATCTTTTTAATTTTCACAAAATTAATGTAATTGTGGAAGGGCCAATTATGATCCACACCTTTTCTCCCAGACAGGTGCATCGAATTAGCTCCACATCATTCTGACATCAGTGTTAAATGGGGTGTGGGGTTTAACTCCAACATGCTTTTTGAAACAGTCTCTTAGAAGAAACAGTGCTATGGACACCATAACTTGATTGGGAATTGGTGGTTCTCAGTTCTTCCTTCCTGCATTGGAAATCCCAGACCCCTTCAGGGTTGTCCTCTCATCACTGCTGGATTAGGTATCTTGTGCTGGGTACCTAATGCACAATGGGTGATGCACAGCATCTGCTTGGGCATCAGATGAAACTGAAAGTGAGAGAATAAAAAACAAAACATAATGGAGGATGGAAAAATAGACAAAGGAAGGGAAGGATGGCCAGGATGGTGGTGGATCTTCTTCAAGAGCAGCAGTTATAATCCTGATTAATATGCTGGTCTCAGTAAAGTTGTGACTGACACTGAATATTTGGAGCAGAAAGGAGCACTCTCCTCACTTCCTCTGGAATCTGCTTCACCCCTTTTGTTCTCACACTGCCTCTTTGAAGCTCCAGAGTGAAATGGAAATACTAGTCAGTATTATTCACCATAATTTTCACAAAATTAATGTAATTGTGAAAGGGCCAATTATGATCCACTAATTTAGCTTGTGTTAATAGCAATACTGAGTTTATATACAAAGCTGTCTTGTTGGGATGAATGCAGGCTCCTCCTCTCCTGTGCTGTTTTTATTAGCAGTGACTGTTAGAGTTTTCCAGACTGTTGAGTTAAACTTCACATTTCCCTGTGCTGAGGAAAACAATTATGGAAGACCTGCAGACCCCAATTATCACTGCAGGTCAAAGGACTTGCTGTTGAAATGCTTATGAATAAACACTGCAGGATGTGGTCATTTCTTGCTAGGGTTCTTTTTACCCCTTAAGCACCATGCATATTTCCTATATTTTTTATTAAAAAGATCAAATGTTCATTAGAAACAACTAAAACGTGACAGTGGTGAAGTGTGATAATGATGCAAGAGAAGAGACACTAAGAATGAAGGAAATATTGTTTTCCTAAAATTTGTCAGAATGTTTGGGTTTGAACTAGCAAATAACATTTTCATGAAGAATTTCATCTAATGTCTCATATTTTTCCCCTAGTGTTAATCCAGCTCTACATGCAATTTTCTGACTCACATGATGACTTAAATTCTTTCTCTGTGAGCATTCAGATGTCCTCACTCGATCACTTTAATTAAAGCAGGAGTCCTTACCCTCAGAAGTGGACAATGAGTAAGAAAGCCAGCTATGCTTGTTAGGCTCAGAAGGGTTTTTTCAATAGATGTGCCTACTGGTATTCAGTGCAATCCCATTTTAGCATTTAAAAGTGAGTTCAAACAGCTCTTAAGCATTGAAAGAGAAATTAAATGCCCTGCTGAATGGGCATGTGAATCAGCTTCAGGTTTACTGACAAATTTGTCTTGAGAGAATGTCCTTCCTACCTAGGATCTTATTAGATGAGTTGGAGATAATAGCCTTTTCTTACTGATGCCAAAATCAGCACAAGATCTGTCTTCACATCATAAACAGCAAATTGGCACATACTGTTTTGCTTTCTTCAGCTCATTTTCACCCTTTCCCACTCCCTTTATTAAAGAATGAACATGAGATACTTCTCAATGTTAATTTTCAGGAGGCTTTTTAGGTGTGAACTGGGATTTTTTTTTTTTTTCAGTTGTAGATTTATCCAAATTTTTATCCAAAAGCCCAGAGATGAGTTGAAAGGATCAAAACTCTTAGCTTTCCTAGTGTTCTCTAGGCTATCTCCTAAAATGTGTCCAGTTACTGGGCACTGTCATCTGCAGCAAACATTTAAGGAAATAAATACGAAATTATCAGCTCAGATAGTGCCAGTAAGCTGTGATAGGAGGCAGTGAATTGCTACCCTGTGGGCTCTCTCTGGCTCTGAGGCCACTGAGAGTCCTACCAGTGCTTTCCTGGAAGCAGGATGGCCCTGGCTGGGCACCAAAGCCCAGAGAAAGTGTGGGAAGGAGTCTGGAGGCTGCATTTGCTCAGGTGGAGCACCACAAAAAAGTTTGGTCCTGTACACTTGCTCAGGGATAAAAGTGCCACCTTCATGAAAAGAATTTCCCCCCAGAGGGAGAAGGATCCCCTTTGGCTGAGGGGTCAGAGCCACTCCAGGAGCCCAGACACACTTGACAAAGAGTACGAGTAAAATCAGGCCTGAAACAGGTTTTGAAATAAGAACAGATTCATGCATAAATGCAGCGTGGTGTTGGTTATAAATGGAAGTAGTGGAAACAGAATGTTAGCAAAGAGTTTATTTTTAACTACTATTTAGACTTTCCAAAGTGTTGTATGTGATAAAAACCAAGAGCTGGTAAAAATTCAGGTAAGGGCAAAATGTTACAATATGCAGTATTCTCTGAGAATAGATAAAATATCAGAGAGAAATGGCGTGATAAAAAAACTTACTCCATCTAAAAATGTTAGTTTATAATGTTAACTAAATTAAGCAGTTATTGATTTTTAATATATATTCTCCTTTTACTGGCCTAATTTTTTTTTTTTTAAGCTTTCAGTATTTATTATGGGGGGCTCTGATTTTGAGTGGCATAGTGAAAGATACAGGCTCTGCAGCATGCTGGCTGTTCTGCCAGCAAAGTAAACAGCACTTTAGATAAGATTTGGGCTTGCAGCTTCTCTTAATGAGAACATCATCTTTCAGGGCATGGATTTGCTCATGTAACCAAATAGGCCATGCATGCCCCTATTTATTATAAAAATTAATACACAAAACAAACCCTATGTATCTATATGGGCAAGCTATATTATGCCTGTGTCCTATCTGCATAACTTAATTATAGCAGTGCTCAGCAGCTCAGAGAAGGAATGGCAGTGAAGCTCTGTAGCATCATGTGGGTGCTTCAGCTGGAGAAAGAAAATCCAACAGTTCTGATATGAGAAGGAGCCATGTACTGTATCCCCACATGTCTCTCTGCTGGCAGTGCTTTTCTTCACAGCGAGCTCTAGATGATATGCACAGCACAAAATGCTTAGCTCTACACTGAGGTTAAAAGCAGTACGGAGTAGAACACAGGAACTGGTGCTGTGTGGTATTTAATGATAAAGTTAAATTGGATGCCTGTAAGAGGAATAATAGCTATGCCATATTGCTGCGTGGATGCTGTTATCTTACATGTGGGTTCATTTTTCTTAATTCTAAAATAATGCTGCAAACATGGAGTGAAAAGGAAAATAACGTCAGATTTATAATCTGTTCACAAATGCTGCTCCTTTTACCACAACCGTGCTGCAGAGCAAGAGCTTCCTCACCATGTTCCCCCATTAAAGTGGGAATGATATTAAATGACACTGTCTTTTTATAAAATTCACCAGGAAAAACAAGGAAAGTAGAAGGAAAGAACCATGAAGCCCAGCAGTTGCCCTGCTGTTGAGATTGGTCGCTAGCTTCCCTATCTCAGAGGCATTTGATAACTCTGTGAGATGTGACTTAGAGATTTGTCCTTCTACCAGTGCCACATAATGAACAGAGTGTACTATACAAAAGTTATCTTTTTCTTACAATAGCTTTTTGTGTAATTGTAGTTCAACAATGTGTGTTCTTCCAGGCCTATTGATAAATCTGTGCATTCTACAGGTTTTTTTCTTTTTAAATTAAAATAATTTAGTTGTACCGACTGAGTTTCCTTTCCTAATATAAAACCCCTCAAACAAAAAGCATTCTTTTAAAATGCTAGACATGAAAAATGTAAACTAAACTTTAAAATTTGCTAATTGGAAATCCCTTTGTCTTTGGAGTGCTGCAGAGCAGATCAATTCCAAGTAATTATTATGTGAAAAATGTAGGACTTTTTGGTTCATATATGTATCGAAGAGCTGTAAAGCCAATATTAAAAGAATTTTAATTGGTTTGAGATAGTAGCAGGAAGTTATTTTCCTTCATTTGTAGAATAAAAAAATGAAACTATCACAGCTATTAAATTTGGGAAAGGAGTGTATATTTCAGTACTGCAGTTACTGATGTGTGAAATACAGAAAAATGTTAATTGAGGTAGGCCTGTGAAGTGAAATTAGTTGCAAGTGGACTATAGATAAGCAAAGGGACTCTTAGGGTGTTGCACCTCAGCCATACTTTGAGGTTAATTCATTAAAGATAATTGGAATGTTAAATCGTTTCTATAAGGAATCACTGCTACAGTGGTCTAACACTTTTAATCTGATTGAATCAAATGCTAATTACCAATATTCAGATTTATGCTATGCTTATTTATGTACTTGCCACCCTGATTACTTCCTTGACTGCTGATAATATTTTCTGTCAAGGGTGACAGCCCTTCAATCATCTGAAAATAAGGGCTTGAATGAGGGGAACTTCAGCAAGAGCTGCCTGTCCCTGTCTCTATCCATGAAGTCTGTTAAAATACAGGAGCAGCTGAGCAGTCTTTCAGTGTTTCACAGCTGATTAATGACTCACCCATGACTCCAGAGTAAATGCAATGCCTTTGGTGTGGTTCTCTGTGTGGGCTTGGCAGCACTTATGCACCACTGCACCCAAAATTCCAACAAATAGTCTCTTGGCATAGGCATGAGTGGATTTGCAGCCTAAGTACCCAAACTGTGGTCTAGGTGCCTTTGGGACCTAACAGGACTTGTTGCACTCCAGTCAACCAGACAGATCCATGGTCTCTGGAAGCAGGGAGAGGAGGTTTGGTTTCCTGGCTCTGTCCCACTGGGCAGAGGCCATTCAGTGTGGTGGGACAAAGTGTCCATGCCCTCGTCCAGGAGTTAGACAAATCAAATACTGCAGAATATATTCTCCAAGTAAAAGCAGAATACCAAGGTGAGTTGTCAGGAATGAAGAGAAATGCTGATTTACACCAGAAAGCCAAATACAAACCCATAGCCTGTCACAGATTTTCTTTTTCCTTTCCTTATTTATTTTTCCTTTCTTTATTTATGACTGTGGCATAAGTGTCCTCCTCATCTATTTATTCTTACCTGGGATCTCAGACTTGCATATTTCATTTGCCCAGATGGGCTGCATCACACTCTGAAGGATGATCTCTCTGTGCTGGAGAGGTGTGTGTGCCAGGTCCCATGCATGTTATCTCTTATTTATTGCCTCCCTGGCGACAGGCTGTCGCCAACAGGCGGATAATTAGAATGGCTCAGGCTGGAGACCTGTGGAAAGTCTGAGTAATTTCATAATTGGTCCATAAATGCTGTAGGTTTGTGCTAGAATCCTCTGCAATTTCCGCTATCAGAAGCTCAAGTTTCTTTCTTCAGTGACATATTTATCTTTTATTCTTATAAAAAGAGGAAATCCTTGCATTATGGCTCTATTCTCATTTGTGTTGACTTACTTTTGATGGCTTCTTCTTTAAAACAGACAGCTTTTGCTTTTGAAGAACATTGCAGTCATTTAAAGGGAAAATCAGTCTCTCTTTCTGCTAGTGCTCCCACCCTGTACAGAAAGAGAAAAAGCAAAAGGAAAAAGAAAGAATAGGAGAAAAGTGTTATCAGAAACAGCTAAACCAACAGCATAATCTGCAAGTTCTGTGCATACTGTTATGATATCTGAAACATAATTATCAAGCTTAAGTTAATTAGACTAATGCTTAGAAAATCTGGCATGGCAGATTGTGGTAAGTAATTATATATACCGATTAAAAGATGTAATATGCAGTGAGCAAAAGCAAAAAGAAAACTCCATTTGATACAGCCAGTGAACACAGACAATTAAGAAGTCAAGTAGATGAGCACCGACAAAGATACTGAACTTTGTGGAAGATGATGGGCGAGATGCCAATTTTTCAGTGGAACAGATTTTGCATAGTATCAGTCAAACTTTTGTTTTATGAAAATCCATGCTACTGTTTCCTAACTGAAATACTTGAAGGGCCACTTGCTTTTGCATTAGGACTAAGCTGACATGAATACAAGGGTATGTGCAAACAAGAATGTGACATTAGAGTACTAGTTTACATATATATAGAAGTTGTGTAAATGGCTTTTCTTAAAAGCAATTCACAAGATGTCATATGAGAAATAAAGCTGTGAAGACAGTGTCTTCTGCAATTAAGTTTAATAATGATTATGGGTCAGGATGAATGGGGAGAGCTAGTGTGCCTTTGTACCACACAGTATGTGCACAGAAAAACCCTGAAACACACTGAGAACATGATTTTTTTTTTTTAAACTTTTGCTTGAAGAATAGTTTAAAGAAAAAAGACCTAGAGAAGGGAGAAAAATGTAGAAACAGACCTCTGAAAGAAGTTCTGATTGCAACTACAAAATGTGTCTAAATAAATAAAATTATTTTGCAAGTTCTCCACAAATTGTGTGACTGTACAACTGATTCCCCAATCAACTCCCTCCTGAAGGAGGAATGAGAAACCTGCAAATTCCTAGTCTGGTAAATTCAGATGAAGCAAGTCCATGCATGATCTGTTCTCACAGCATTTAATCCACAAGTCTTTGACTGCGCTTCTGGAATAACATACAAGTTCTCAGCAGAGCCACGTGTTTTATTCATATCTGCTGGAAATTGCTTTCATTTCTGTTGATCTCATTGTTTCCTAAGGCGTGAGCAAACTGATTGAACTGAAAGCATACAAAATTACTTTTTTCTCTGAAAATTGGGAGCATTTGGGTTGCTTTAGGTTGTCTTTGTACCTTTCCTACCCTCCATCCCGCATGGCCGTGTGCTCCTCCCCTCCAAGCAGTGTGGGATTTTCCATAGCTCTGGAGCACGTCCTCTGGATTATGCAAAGAGAAGGTGGTGAGCTGCTGCCAGGGTATCATCACCAGAACAGAACTTGCAAAAATATTGCAAACTAAAAAAGTTCCTGTGACTTTTCAGAGGAATATTTCTAAAATATCTATGCTGAAAGGTTTTAATATTATTCTGTCCAAAAGCAATGATACTGAAGTCTACATATTAAATAATAATTGTTATGCAAATACTATCAGTTTATGATTTCTATACAGAAACATGGGATGTCTGGGAGGTTTTAACATGGGCAATAGCAACTGTTTTTTCCTAGGCAGTTTAATAATATTTTCAATATATTTTCATCAAAAACACCTTTCTACTAGTAGAAGCTATCAGCCTTAATTAACTGCCATGTCTACCCAGCTAAAATTAATTCTCCCCAAATTCACAGTCCCTTCATGTGAATTAATTTCAGAATATTCTATTCCATGGCTATTCTGCCATCCTTATTTTTCTGCATGGGCATTATGTGGATACAAATGTGGCCTTATTCCCCAGAAAAAGGATTTCAGCAGAAAGCCAACAGTGCAGCTTGGAAGAGGAAAAAAAATATTCCTCCTGCTCAAAGTGAAGGCAGCCTGTGCCACTCCACCTCCCGAAAAGCCACTGTTATCCCAGTCTGAGTTTCACTGAGTAAATAAGGGCTCCTGTATTCAGCCCCTTATCTGTGACTTTTTTTTTATCATTTGATTTCATGTATGAGTTCAGAGGTTCACCTGAGGGGTAAAGGAGTCTGCTTGAACAATGCCACAGTGTTGCTCACTTTCCCTCTTACACCTTGTGCATCCATCCATCCATCCATCCATCCATCCCAAACAGAATTTAAGACCATAATTTCCATGCATAATGTATCTTTGTGAAGTTTGTACAATAGGCAAAAAAATTATATGGGCAAAACCTCCTGTGATGTCTCTTAATAAGACAACTTCCTGCATAACTTTTACAGCAATATTAATGGGCTGGCAAAACTGTAAGAGGTAATTGACCATCTGAAATCTCCAATTCTGCTCCCATATATGGGTCTGGTGTCATTCACTGCCACTGGATCACTGAGAAGTGTGAGCCTCCACTGGGTTTAAAAACTCTTCTGGACATTGAAGATTTTCTTTCCTTTTACTGCTGCTACTTGAAGAGATGAATTTACAGACTCTGGGGCATTTGCCCTTGACAAAACTTGTTTGGTTCTTATCCCACTAGGTCAGTGGAATATCAGTAGATTCTGAATGCAGTCTGTCTTTTAGAGTTTCTTTCATTTCTCAGAGCAAAAGTAAATGTCATTCATATTGGCAAGTTGTAATGGGAACATTGAGATAGTGGTTTTAAATAATATACACAGCTTCTTTTAAATAGTCTTTGTCTCTCTCTTACATTTCTTCAGTGTGTCATAGCAATTACAAGGTTAGATATCTCTTAAGATGGTAGAAAAGGTCATTTTGTTGTCTTTTTTCTCTCAGTGAAATATTCATGGTACAGGTCAGGTGTTGGGCTCAGGTTTAATGTTTCGTTGCATCGCCATCTGTTTTGTTGTTGCAGTTGTTGTTGTTTTTTTCCCTTGGAGGGGGGTGAGGGAGCATGGAGGCAGCACTGAGGGATGCTGGCATATGGGTCCAGACCTGATGGAAAGGAAGAGCAGCACATCTGCAGGAGCAGAGTAGCTCCTTTGATCCACACTCTTTTCTTTTTTAACATTAAAAGCCCTTCTGGTGAAAATCTGCCATTATGCATGTGGCTCATCAGTAGTAGATGTGGTAGGCTCTGTGTCTCCTCAAAGGCTATGAAGCCACATTAAAGTAGTCTTTTATATTATTCATAAAGTTCATTTATATGACAGCGCAGACATTGAAGCCCAGCTCCTCACTGAGCCAAATGGCATTAACAAGCTCCAAGGGTGTGTGTGCAGTAGAGCTTTCCAGAGTATTGCAGTGGCTCAGTGGTAAAGGACAGCACAGAGAAAGGATGAACCTGCAGGGGATGCAGAGCACCAGGAGGACTTGGCAGCAGGTGCCCGAGTCCCTTGGACACCATCAAGTGGTGCCCAAGTCCCTTGGCCAGTTGCCACCACCCAGCTGTCACAGACCTGGGGACACCACAGGGACACAGAGACCTGGGCAGGGAGGGTTTCTCTACTCTGGGTTTCTCACTGGTGAGTTTTAAGCTCTTTTGTGACTATTTTTACTGTAATGAGTGTTTGGCCCATAATGTCTCACCAGGATTCTTCAGATTCTTTTTGATCATTTTGCTCTTTTTCAGCATTTCCCTCTTACTGCTGTTGATTTAAATGTCATGACATTTTAAACATGACTTATTATAACAAAACAGTATATAAAACAATATGCTGCATAATAAATGCAGCCATATTTTTTTGAGTGAATGTTAAACGAGAGCAATTTATTTCTCAACCTATTTTACTACCTACTTACTAGAGGGTATTGGCTGCCTAAATCCCAGGGAGGCAATCTCGGTGGTGAAGTAGCCTTGCATGGGCAAGGCTGAAAGCTAAAGAAGTATTTGAGGGATGCCTTGGGGAAAAGGCTGTCCTGGGGGATGTAGCTTTATCCAGGACTGCTGTGACCCTGAGCACTGTAGAGAAAGCAGACAGGATCATCCTTGGAAGGTCTGTAGGCGGGTGAGGAGTCCCCTGAGAAGCACACACAAAAGCAGGCTTTGGAGCCCCCGTGGTTCACCTCAAATATGCAGTATGTGTCATTTCAGACACTGAAGTCTCCTTGAAATCCTCCTACAGTCAGTGGAGGGAGTGACTCAGAGATGAGTCTTAATGAATCCTAATTTCAGCAAGTGTTGCTGAGGATGAGGATTTTTTTTTTAATAGGAATAAGCTAATACCCAGAGAAGAAGAAATACACTCTGACCACTGTCTTGGCTCTTCCTGCACATCCCAGAGATGGGGTGAAAGAGGTGGAAATCCCCCCTGGAGATGAGGCATGCTCCCATTCCCCTGCATGGTGGACTGGCTCTGTGCCAGTGCCGTAGGACCTGCAGCTGATATCCTTTGTGCCGTCAGAAAAAGACAAAAAAAGCAAATAAAGCAAATCAACCTCTTTAACTCACATATGTTTTCATTGACATGTCATGAATCTCACTGAGTGTGCTCAGAGTATGGCAAATATTTGTCTAAAGTTAAGAAGATTACTAAGGGAAGTTCTGACTTTGAAACTCACTGCAGCAGGAGCCAGAATACATCAGCCTGATACAAGCACCTTGAGGTTATCTCTGCTCTTGGAGTGGGACATGCACATCTCTGCAGCTCTGACCTTTTGGGAAAAGGCTTTCAGTCAAGTAATACATGCACCTGCATGAAATTTTTGAATCACTGACTCTATCCTTGATTAAAGTGCTTTTCCTTGATTAAAAATAGCCTTTTTCCAAATGAATAATGTTGCATGGCAGTCTGTGCACCCAGGATAAGGTTTCCTCCAACATTATCACACTGATGACATTGCCATTTCTTAACCAGGTCTCTGTGTGACACATTTCTCTCCTACAGACAGCCCTCTGTAGCCAAGGCCATTAGGAAGCTCCCCACAAAAATCCACCTATTCTTCCCAGTTGAGGAAGACTACAGAGATGTTTCTAACATTATCTGCTAACTAGGAGGATAATGGGCATGGTGGAAATGTATCCAAACACTTTTATAGATTCTTGCCTGGATTCAAATCAGGTTGTAAATAGCTGTTCCCCAAGACTTTGGCAGGACTTCTTACCCCAGTGGATATTCCTTCAAGTATCTCCTTTAAAATGTGCTTGTTTTCCAAGAATTTTATTTCAGTTGGAGCCAAACTGAAAGTCTGTCAAGATCTGAGCTCTTCAGAGTGCAATCTACATATTTCACCGAATGGAAAACATGTTTTCTATACAATTGTCATTCTGCTTGTGGGCTTACTTGTCTTTTATATTTTCAAAAGCAAATTTCTTAAGATTCCTTTTATGTTTATTCTTTTTTCTTATCAGAATTGTTAGAAACTGGGGTTTGCAGAGTTTTTTTTAGCAAAGCACTTAAACACATATGCTTAAGGGTTCTACTTAACCTTTATGTGTTTTCACAAAATTCTCTTTATCTAAGTGCTTTGCTAAAAAGTGTGCAGTTATACGTATGTCCATGTGAAGTGTGAGGTTCAAGTCTTTCCCCAAAGACCAACAATAAAACTGAAAAAATATCTGCAGTCACCATGACAAAGAGTCGACAGGAGGGGAAAGAACAACCACTCTCTAAAACATAGCTTTGATAAACTGAGGTTTCCAATGGAATATATGCTTTGCAGCAATATCAGCAGCTGTGAGGTAGGAGCATATTTTATGCAGAAGCAGTAAAACAAGTGGAGAAGGATTTTCCAGTAGATAGTTTAAAAATTGTCTCATATAAAATAAAGATAATTTAGGCTTTTTTCCCATCTCCTTAAATAATTCAGATTTAATGCAGCGAGCAAAACCCACCCCAAAATCAGGGATTTCTGATTCATGCAAACACAGATATCTGTATGATATAGAATCATAAGCAAAGTCAGCAGATGAGAAAATTATAGGATGTGGGTTTTTTCTGCAGTGTTCACTGTAAATTAGAGCAATTAAATTACGGCAGTTTTGTAGCTGTAATTAAATATGGAGATGGGCCCAGAGATGTAGAAAGCACTGAACTGTCTGAGCTGCTCAGGCTGTGAGGGGGAGCAGTGGAAAAGGGGCTTGGGAAGGAGTCCTGATCCCACAGCAGCTGATAGGGGTAGAGAGGCTTCCAGCAGTGTATTAACACAAAGTCTGGAAGGTCTCTTGTGTGGTCAAGGGGGAATCTGTTGGGCCCTGAGCAGAACAGGGGTGATGCTCAGCTGGGAGACAAGCCCAGGGCAGGGAGCTGCTGAAATTATTTCCCCCAGGTAGGTAGAACAGGATGTATAAGGCCATGGGATTCTAGCATCCCTGTGAAGCTGCTTCATGAAACCACTGTGTTTCATCCATTATTCTTTCATTTTACATTGCAAGTCAAGTCGAGACTTGAGCCACAACTGAAGGCAAATGGGATGGAGACAGGAGGCTCAGACTGGCAGAGGAGGGCACCTACCAAAAAACTCACACTCCTTTCAGCAAGACAGCAGAGAGTGAAAAAGGCTGGAGCATAGCAGGAGGTACAGATAATAACAGTAAATGCTGCATTTAACCACATTGTGGGGTAGGGTGGAAATGAATTCTTATTAGGAGGTTATAAGCAAAATACAAAGTGAAGCGAAAGGAGAGAAAGCACTGGGGGAAAAGAGCAAGAAGGTCAAGACCAAGGCAAAGAACAGGGCAAAGAAAGCAATTCAGGATTTAAGTTGTAAAAGCAGTACCAGAGGAGGCTTGGATGGCTGGAAATCATCATCAGGACCAGGAGGCTCCTAGTATCAGCAAAGAGCTGAGGAGCTGCAGCCAGCTCAGCCCTGGAGTTTGTCTCCCATGGGTTGGGATGCTCCACCACAGCTGCAGTGCCAGAAGAGGAGCAGGGATGTGGTCTGGAGTGCCTTGGTCACACAACTCTGCTGCCATAAGGGAGTTGGGGAAGCAACATGTAGCAGCCCTGGGATCAAGTTTGTCTCCAGCCTCTGGAAAAGGGTTGCTACTGGTGAGAAGAAATTAGATTTTCAGCATCCTTATGCTTCATGTGTTAATCTGATTTGAGATATCACTCTGAATATTTCACCACAGTGTAGGATTTAAGAATAGAAAAGATGCCTGGGTATCCCAAGGTGTTTTGGTAATAATGAACATCAGCAGCTGGGTAATGGCCACTGGCAAAAATTCATTCTTTTTTTTATTAGCTGCTGGTTTTGATAATACTATATTTTATAATTGCTGAAGCAGCTGAGTTTTGTTATGTTGCTGCAGTTTTGTGTAATTACTCTCCATCACTATAATTTTTCTTTTAGTTAAATGCATTGGAGGTTATAAACTCTTAAGTATCAACTATAAATATTCATGGGGAGTGAGAATAGTTCTAGCTGACATAAAAGCTTTTTCCCAATAGTTTTGGCTAGTGCTGTTTATTTCCACAGGTTGCTTTTCTGATGGTGGTAGAAAAAAATATAATATACATATCACTTCAAGCAACAGCCAGTCATAGACCCAGGTCCCCTCTAGTCTGCTGTGTTGAGAATGCTGAGCTCCTTCACAAAGGGCAAGAAGGAGAGGTCCCCCAATGTCAATGTGCTATAAAACAATATTGTGTTTCCCTTAAGAATTGCAGTGATAAAAACATAGACCATTCTGCAGCACTAGCAACTTCAATAAAATAACATAAAGCACAGCTGTCAGGTCTGCCAGCATCTCACACTGGGAGACATGACTGAGAAAATGAACACTTTTCACAAGCAGAAATATTCAAAGAGCTCCAGTGTTTACATGTAATCAAGACTGACAGTCATAGATTATCAGTGGAAGAGTATTTTCTGCTTGAGGTGAAAGAAGAGGATAATTTATCAGGAAGCCCAAGAAGTCAGACATCAGTAATGATCTGCTTGAAGAAGGGCATATCTTAGAAATAGTGCATTTATTTGTACTGCAAGGCGAGAAGATGTTTGCAGTTATAAACAAGAGTCTTGGTGCTTGAAGAATGTGGAGCAGATTCAGTGTGTAATTTGCTGGGCAACTGTGATTAGAGAATAGACTAACGTGTGTCTTGGTGCTTGTTCAGAATATTAAAAGAAAAATTTAGCATAATAGAGATTGTCTAAAAGAGTTGCTCATGTTCTCTCATCCTGTTCCCTCCTTTTGGGGTAATCCAGGCTCTGCTGAAGGGGTTTCTCACCTTCCTGTTGATGCTCAGGATTCAGAGACACACCTGTAGTGAGTGTCTACAACCAGGTTTGGCTTCAGAGAATTCGGGGCTTTCTGAGTTTAGCACTAAAACATTTTGTCCACTAGGTGTGATGCTTTTGCATCACCTTTCTCTTATGAAAACAGGCCAAATACCAGCTGCTTTGAAATGGTAACAAGTTTGGAGCCCTACAGAAAAGGTTTAATAGACTCACCTTGCCTTGGTGTGCATGGAGTTTGCAGAAGTAGAATTGTTGTACAGAAAGTATCACAAATTTCAAGCTCTGTGTTTGGATATATCTGAGTAAGGATGTTAAGTATCTCAACTTATCCAGCTTTTACTGTCTGACAAGTAGGAAGATAAGTCACCACTTTTTATGGATGTATATCTGGCACTCTATTCCTTCAATTTGAGCAGAACCTTGGAGTCTTCTCGAGGTGCAAGAGAGCATTGCTTCCTCCGTTTAATCCAAACTTTCAGTAGCAAGTCAGATGTTTGCAACGATTCACAGCTAGGACTTGGATGTGCATCTGAATATGAATGCACTCTGAGGCACAGAAGTCCCTAAGAAACATATATCAACTGTTACATTAGTTTCCCAGATGAATTCTAAATCAGTACAATTTATAACTGAAATATCTATGTTCTTCTCTCCTGGAAGTAGCTTTACAAGTTAGCCAGAATACTAAGGAGACTCTCTTAACCTCTCTTTATTAAAACAAACCAAAAAATTTACATAAAGTAGCTTTAGCTTACAGAGGCCCCCACAGGGAGAACTGAACCTGGTTGAAAAGTACTTTACATAAGAACACATTAAATAACCAGGTGAAACCGAACCCATCCATGATCACATTACCTTGTCGTCATTAGGGATCCCTAGCTGATCCAGAAGATTTGAAGAATCAGGGAGGTGCACAGGAGGACCTGCATGGGGCTGTTCAGCTTCCATGGATTTGTACTATGTGCAATCCCTGAGCTAGAGCTGATACCAGCAACCTTTATTTTGTCATGTTTGTTGGTGCTTTTGATCTTGGACCTGAAAAATGTTTAGCATCCAGAACACTGTGGAATGTTGTGAGGTTGGAATAGACCTTAAAGATCACCTAGTCCCAAACCACTTCTTCCCTGGGCAGGGACACTTCCCACTAGACCAGGCTGCTCTAGGCCTTATCCAGTGTGTCTGAACACTGCCAGGCTTGGGGCATCCACAGCTTCCCTGGGCAACCTGTGCCAGCATCTCGACACCCTCACAATACAAATGTTCTTCCTAATATCCAACCTAAATTTCCCCTATTTCAATTTGTACCCATTACTCCTTGTCCTATCATTACAATTCCTAATGAAGAGTCCCTCTCCCTTCCCCGTGAGCCTCCTTCAGATAGCGAAAGCTGCTGTGAGGTCTCCATGCAGTCTTCTGTTCTCCAGGTTGAAGAGCCCAAATCTTCTCAGCCTGTGTTCACAGAGAAGATGCTCCAGTCCTCTTACCAACTTCTTGGTCTCCTCTGGACTCCTCATCTAGCAAGGTTTTCCATCATTTAACTATTCTGCATCAAAGTGGCTGGGTCTGTGGTTTGGCTCGGACTGGAGCTGCAGGATGGTGGTATCAGAGAAGGGTAGGAAGTCACCAGAGGTGGTTTTCCCAAGATCTCCAGTGTTAGTTTGGTAATATCACAAACTAAGTGGCACTGGGATGACAATTTCCGACTGCACCTCAGAAATGACTGGCACAGCAAGAGCTCTGAGCACAGAGTAGTCCTGTGATCCTGTTTGGGGGTAGATGTAGCAATTATATACAAAATAATACTCTTCTATGTCAGTTGAACAATGAATATGTTGGCTGTGCCAGTGATTTAACACCTCAGGCTGTTGTTTGACATTCTCAGCGTGCCCACAAAATGTGGAGGCACCTTTCCATTGAGAGAGGCTTGAGATGCCTGTGCTGAGCTCCCATCCAGGCTGGGGCTGCTGTGTGTCCTGTGGGCTGTGCACTGGCAGCCAGGGCTGCTGGGCTTCCAGGCAAGTTTCAACATTCTCTGCTGCTCCCCATATATCTGTTTTAACCTCAAGTCAAAGATTGATTATTTTTAAAGGTTAGCTGTTATGTAGCAGAAGAAACCCTCGCCTTTGCCAACTTTGAGAAGTCACTGTGGTCTGTAACTGCACAGTTTTAATTTAGACAACAACAACAGCCATTGAAGGTTAACCCTCCTTTTTACTGCTCACTTCAGTTTCTTTGAACAGGAAAAAAAGTCACAACCTACAAGTCACACCCCCACTTTACTAGTCTCCACATGGAGCCAGCTCTCACCTGGATTGTGCAGAAACAAGATAGCAAGGGAGAACAGCAGGCAAATCACTTCACTAAAAGCAATTCTTGTGGGTTAAACAAGGAGACCTTGAGGAACAGGAACAGCTCCCCCTTGCCTTCCAGCTTTTGCCTGCTGCACCTCCCACCAGTTTGAATGAGCAAGACACTGCTTTTTCTCAGAAAACAGATCACACCTCAGTCAGATTTACCACCACTTGCCTTGTCCTGCTGCATCCTCTTGTGAAGTGTGAGCATTCACAGTCCATAGAAAGTAAGATGATGAATACTCTTTCCAACAACTCATTGCATGTCAGCTGTGGTATCTACGCAGCTGTGGGTGTGTGCAGAGGGTGAGAGCAGACATGTGGACACAGGGCATGTGCTGATGCAGTGTACACTGTACCAGTCCCTGGCTTTTAAATCTTCCTCTCTAATTCTGTGGAATTATTACAAGATGGATTGAAACACACTTAGTACTAACATAACAATGAAGATTAGTCTTCTCCGAGTCGAACAGTAATACACTTTAATTTGCCCACAGCTACTGCATTGTATTGGCATGAAAGGAAATGGGTTTCTAATGCAGCTTCATCTGCTGAGCAGGAAATCTGTGCTGCAGAGTGTAAAACTGCATAGGACTATAGCTGGCAGCAAAATTCAGAGTAGGAGAAACATAGCACAAATAAAAGTATTTGTGAGTTGGAGGTATGCTAACAATCCTAGTTTATTGCTTAACATGCCACATACAGTAATGCACTTTGCCTGGCAGGTTCATGATGGCTTCATCTTTGTCTTTTCACAACTTCATCTTTTATACTAAAATTTGTCCTGGAATAAAAGGTGTAAATTCATTAGTTTTCAACTTTTTTTTGTGACATTAATAAAAAGTTGATATTGTGAAGTTCCATAGAAGCGCTGATACTGTTAATGCAGTCTGTGCTGTGCTCTAAACTCAGAGAACCACTGGAATCTCAAAACTTAATCTGTTAAGTAAATGTTTCTGCTGTCTGTGTAAATGCTGCCTTCACTTGACAAGTGTCAGGCGTTCTCTGAATGGACATGTGCACAAATAGTCACTCAAGTGCCAGTATTTACCATAACATGGAACTCCCCTCTTCAGGAAAGCAGGAAAGCCATCAGCTTCTCTCTTTTTCTTGAGTGGCAAAGGAAGAAATTATGATGTCTGGGACAATATCATGTAGTAGTTACTTCATAAGGGATAGAGCAAATTTTTGTGGTCACAGTGTGCAAGCTGGACACAAAAATTGTATATTTCATATACTTTTCCAAGAACTCAATGAAATATAATTATGCTTAAAACAACAGGTTTTGTTTCTAGTCAGGGATGCGTCTTGCTTTCAACAATGGCAGGGAAAGATTAATAACTTGCATGCAGAGAGGGAATTTAAAAAAAAAACCAAACTCCTGGTGGGAAACAGTTACAACAGGACCTTGTTATCACAACAAGTCTTTATAGGAAAAATGGCCCCACGGGCAGAGGAAAAGACAGAGAGAAAAATTTACAGGAAATTGTGACAAGGTGTCCCACTCACTCCACTGGTGTGGTGGGTGTTTCAAAGTCCCTGAGTGTTATCCTATTGTTTTACATGCCAGCTTTGCATCAAAGACTCACAAGGTGTCTGACCATCAGCCCACAAAGCTGAGCCTGTCACTCAGCCTGGTGTTGTCCTTGTAAACACCACAGAGCCAGTTAACCACTGTCACCACTCTAAAACCAGCAACCTTCATCCTTCCTCTCTTCATCACCAGCTCTGTCCATCCTGAAGACACATGGAATAGTTAGATTGATTGCCCTAAATTTTACATAAAAACTGAAAAAAAAAAATCAACAGACTTTTCTTTTTTTCTTCTTTCTCCCTCAAAAAGTTGCAACGACATGACAAAGAAGATTCCCCTGACAAGTGGAGGACAGAAGAAGAAATGGCAGCTGAAGCAGAAATTCTGAAGAAGTATTTCCAGGAAAACTAGAGGTAATGATTTGAACATTGACTTACTCCTGCAACACTCAAAAGTCTGCTCAAGCCTCCAGAGGCTTCTTGAGGACAACAGGGAAAATATCCAGAATGGAACAAAAGAAACCAAAGCTCTTAGGTTTGTGTTGTTTCCAAAAGGGCACAGCACTCCAACAGTGGCTGAAATAACATGCTCCTTCTTGAACAAATCAGCACCATCCTAGAGCATTTTTTTTCCAGACAGCAAAAATAATAGTGTATCTGGAAAAGAGAATCATCAGCATTTACTTAAGAGGATTCTTTAACCTAACATATCCTCCCTCTGTTTTTAGGACAGAAAATAGCCCTGGTACCTCTACAAAGAAATAAAATTGGTGTGTCTGTGTACAACCACATATGCATATGCACCTATACATACAAAATTGCATCAGAATTCAGATTATAGAGTGGATAAGTAAATACTAGCTTCACCTGTCAAGTATTAAATGATCTGATCAGTTCAACTTCTGAAACTAAGCCTGATGGAAAACTCCCTGTGCTGCTAAATTTTCCACTGTCCCTGAAATAAAAAAAATTTAAAAAAAAAAAAAGAGATTTGTGGGGAGGAATAGAAAAGAGAAAACACTTGGAAAACACTAACACTGGTGCTCTAGAAATTGAGTTTTTCATTTTGTACCAGGAGTCCCAGGAGCCAGATTCTTCCAGCAGAAATGAATTGGCCCCTGGAGATCAGTGTGAGTTAGGCTGGGATGTAATGCTGCAGCAAGGATGCCAAAAGCTCCTTCTCCTCTGCTCCCCATATGCTGTTTGCCATCATCTAGCACTCTCACTTCTCTGTCATTTCTGACTGTTTCATGTTTTTCCTCTGATAACCAAAATCCCATAAATAACCCTCCTCTCTCTGTGTGACTCACTGCTTGCAGCCCAGCTTGAGAAATCTTGAGCTAAACTGTGCATTGTATACGTGGCACACTTACGTGGCAGCTCCCATCTCCTGTGCCATTCTGCCATTTGGATGGCATTTTGGATGACTCCATTTGGAGTTCATCAGGCTTCCTCTTCCATTTTTTCTTGCATCATGACCATGCTCTTGTCTTCTCCAGCCAAAGTAGCTGTGCCAACCCTACTGTGGATGGGCACAGAAAAAGCCATGTAACACATGTAATTCCCATCTGTGAAAGAAACTTCTCCCCAGCAGCTGGGATCTCCAGGGTGTGGAGCAGCAGGGTTTGGGCCACACAGTCTCTTTTCTGCAGTGGCTGATGGAGTTGCATTTAGACACCCACTTTGCACCTTCTCAGAAATATGCTGCTCAAAAATGAATTACTCAGCCAGGAAGAGCATATCCTTCGTAATGCATGTGTAAGCACCCTTCTCTAACAAAGGCATTATGTGGTGCTTCATCTATGGCACAGCAACAAATGAACAGTACTTAGAGAGAAATGGCACATTCCTATTCCAGTGTGATATTGTTTCCCTTTATTGATCTGGTAGGTTTGGGGTTTGTTTTTTTTTTTTGGTCTGGTCAGAAATTAATTGGAAATGCATTTTTTTACTAGAGATTCTCAAAGGGGTTAGAATTAAATCCCCATATATCAATAAAATATTCTTTATTTCTTCTGATAGTAAACACAAAGTTGGATATATAAATTCATTCGTGCGAGAGAATTCATGTGGCTGGACATCTATTTCCATTTATTATGAAAATGAATCAGCGTGTGTCTGCATGGATGACCTCTTGATAAGTTTCCCGTGATGTTAAGGTCATTACCTTTCCTAGAACAAACTGGTAAATTAAATCTTCCTGGAATCATTATCATGAGAGTGCCTAGTACAGGCAGTCCTTCCAACCCTTGATTCCCAACACTGGGCATCACTGTCAGTCTCTTCTCCCTGACATTATTTTGCTGCTGAGGTATAAGGCTCTGAACCTGAGATAAAGGTTCTCTGCACCTTCTGTATTTCTCAGCTTTTGTCTACTCTCTTAACCTTGCCTCTAAAGTGATGAAGATTGAAAACTTTTGGAAAATTAACAAGGTTTTATGCACCCTTATTTGAAGCTATTTTTGTATTTCACCTACAAAGGATTTATTTTGCCATTTGTAGGTTTACCTGAATGACAGTTGACTCGAGGTTTTTTCATGCAGCACAGGGAAAGTCAGAAAGAGCTGAATGTGAGTGTTCTGCAGCCAATAAATATCAATTTTTAAGGCCTCATGCATTCTTTTTCTACTTCATTGTTTTGTTCAAAGAAGCCCAAATTAGCTAGATTAACCTTGGCAGACCAAGCTGTGTTTTAGGGCTTTTCCAGCTATCCTTACATTTGTCACAAGTCCCTCACCACCTGCCACAACTCCTATATGACTAGGTACAGTAGCACCTTTTACCTTTATTTAGAGACTATCTGATCAAGAAGGACTTGCAAATAACTTTTCTTTCTCCTAAGAAATACCTGAATAAGGCAAGAAGCTCTTGGTTCTCTCCCTACTTCATTTGCTGGTGCTGATCCCTCTTAGCTGTCTGAGTAACTATAGTTAAATGCTTCTACATCAGTCCCCAGATGATCCAAAATATCCACCCACTTGCCTAAAGAAATTAACCCATTTAGCCTTGCTAAGTTTCCACCCTTGAGAAAATGCTTATCTTTAAATATTTTGTGTGTGCAATTGCCTAGAGTGTATGAAACTGAAATCGGTGAATGAATTTGTGTTTCTGGTCTTCCCCTGGGGGTCCCCATGCCAGTGTATCCCACCTCATTAGAGGGATTTGGCACTTCTTGAACAGCCCCAGCAAGTGCAGGCTCTGCTCACAGAGCTGTGTCTGCAGAGCTGAAGTTCAGGAGAACTTCATGTGACTCCAGAAGAGAGAAAGAAAAGGACAGAAAAACTTTCTAGGGGGACGATATTTAATACAGAATTTCCCCAGTTAATTACTCTCTTGCTTAGTAGCACCAAGATTTTACCTCTTTAGAGTCTCTTTGGGAGCTGTTTCTCATTCCGTGTTGTCTGTCCTATGGTCAGCTGTGTTTGATAACTTGGTTTTTGAGGTGGATCCACAGGGAAGAAGTCCTTACTCAAAGAGCAGGATTTTATGCAGCACCCTAATTTCCAAGACTATTTTCAGATGCACCTTAAGAATTTTCTAACTATGTATAGCTGGGTGTTTTGATAGTCTGTTTTGTGCATTTTAAATTGCACATGCCAGCAAAAAGGCTAAAGATTAAAAGACTTACTAACCTTCAGATAGTATGTGAAAAGTGTTTCTCTTCAAAGGCAGTTTCACTCTGTGTTGTTATTTCTGAAGAAAGAACCAGGCTGCACAAGTTTCAGTAGAAGTTTTCCTATTTTATGCATAACTAAAGTAACACTTTTATGCCATTAGAAAAGTAGTCAGTCTTAAGTACAATGTCAAAATGTCCCTTTGCATAAAGAAGTTGACAGTGATATTCTGTTGCCAAGTGATTGTAGTTACAAATATTCAGTAGCAATGTTTCTGGATAATATAGTCTTTCCAGCTTTTCCGGAGAGTATAAATTTTGTTCTTTTTTTTCCCACTCATTCTTTGAGAGCACTCATCCTGCCTCACAGCTGCCTGTTCTGCACCAAGATCTCGGCATGTGTGGAAAAATGCTGTTCTATTGACTTCAGCAGGAAAATTACCACTGACAGCAGCAGCTGGCCAGGGGGAACTTAAACTGGCAATTTGACTTGCATCTGATTTTGCTCCAGCACCTCTGGAGTGTGACAATCCATGCTGCATGCATGAGAGTGAACACCAGAGCAATTCCATCGCTTTCCTTAAATTTAGGCAAAAATTACAAAATGACTTGCAACACCCATCTTTGCTTGTTTTACTGTAAGGAAACCCCTCATATTATTTCTGGTACTTTAAACTGCATAAACACACAAAATAATGGCTATGCCTGTGATGCACAGAGTGGATCTGGGATGCAGTGAGGACACAGCCTGCCCTAGAAGATGCTGTGCTTGCACTGTGATCACCACTGTGGGCACCACAGTGACAACACAGGCGTGGTCAGAGGTATTTTCTGCACTAGGTGCTACCTGTTGGCAAAGCAGAGTCACCAGGCAATTGTGAAAAACACAATATGCTGTGGTATGGGACATAGGAGCAGGGACAAGGGGTGCAGCAAGCAGAGACCCTCAGTAGTTTCAGAGCCTCACTGCATAAGCAGGGAAACCTTTTGAGTGCTTACATTGGAGTTGGAGTCAAGGTGGTGCCAGGGCCTAGGCAATTCCCAGAGGGCATGGTCTAGGAGCTGTTTGTGTGTAATCCTGAAGTAAATACACATCCCAGTAATCTGCTATAGATTTCTCTGCACTCCAGACTTAAGTGCTATTAATTATATCCCCCACTCAAAAGCCTCCAAGAAGCATTAATTAGAAAGCTGGAGCTGGCAGTTTGCTTGTCTGTGTGAAACCATTATGACCTGAGAATAAAGTATAAGCTTAAAAAAACCCCATGTTTTATGAAGGTCACCTTGAAAAACATCATAACAATCTGTCAGAAGAGAATGCAGCACTCCAAGTGTGCATTTCAGTGTGACATTATGCTTTAAGTAGCTGTAAATAGCAAAGAGAAGATGGATCAGATCATAGGGTCTGTGCTTTTCCACCCAAAATTCTCTGCAGTAAGTACATATAATGTTTTTGTCATTTCAATGGGATGAAAGGAAAGTTAATTATCAACACAAATCCAACAAACATAATCTGACCCTTGCTGATATTTTTTAAGTGTAAAATATCCAGACCCTCCAACTCTGCCTAAGGGAGAAGGTTTATACACCAGAATTATATCACCTCTTCAAGGGAAGGTGTAAACAGCCAGAAGTTACACTGGTATAAACAGCCAGTGACTGTGTACAGCAGTGACACCCAGACTAGAAAGCTCAGGGCAAAAGGCTTCCCCAAATAAAAGTGGTGTGCTAAAGCACAGCAGCCTCGCTGTCAAGGCTGATTATTTTTCTGGTTGAAGCATGTAATTATTTCTTATGAAGACAGAGCTACAGGAGAGCTAACTAGAGTTATAAATGAAATGCCATCCTCTTGGGGGAGGCAATAATGTGCCCCTCACACCTGTTCCAGGGCTCTATTTTGAGGCTGGCAGTAGTACTGTCCTGAAAGTTATACACCTCACTCTCTGGACTTTCATTTCCCTATAGGTGGTCATTTAATTCACCTGTCCAGTACATGAATACCATACAGCACTGCTTGGATCCTGTAATTATAGCTACAGTAGAAACATCAGGGCCAGAGACACAGACATGATTGTATAGCATAAAGGCAAAGCAGCAAATGCATTACTGTTGGTGAAGAAAGCTGACAGCCAAATGTTCTCTTAACCTGCACATCCAGCAGCCTGAATGTCTACCTGGGCTGCCTGTCAAAACCAAATACTGTCAGTGTGACCAGTTCTTGATTCATCATTGGCTTTGTCACATTGTATGAGAGGAAAATGGGGAAAGCCCAGCATAAGTGATGGACATTTGTCCCAGGACCTGGGGTGAAGGAGCTGAGGTGCAGGACAATGCTGAGCTTCAAGTAGGGATGGTATCACTTGCGGTCAGGTATTTTTACACCCAAACCTGTGCTAAAATGGTGCTAATCTCTTGCCCCTAAAGCTGCCAGAGGATGCTCTTACTGAGCAGCCAGACCCTCCTTGAAGCAGATTCACAAAACACGTGCCAAGTGATTCACAGGCTGCCATCAAGCTGTCAGTCAGGAGGGGCTGACAATGGAAACTGTTGCTCAAAATGCCATGGGAATGGGAAACATATGTCTCAGTGAGAAAAGACAATCAAACAAAGAAGTGGGTGGCTGGGGAATTGAAGCCACAACAGCAGCAAGATCCAAGCCTCGCATGCAGCCCTGGGGAGTGAATTCGGGGGCCGTGCCCTCGTCTAACACTTGGGTAACAGCTTTGTGTTTAATAAGCTGAAATAATTTTCCCAGTACTGAAGCCAGCTCTAAACATGTTCTGAAGTAAAGGTACAAAACTGAAGATAGCAAGCCAAAAGCCCATTTCAGGAGCTCAGTTATTAGCAAAGGTTTGTATTGTGGCATCCTGTTGCTGTAGCTGCTGCATAATAGAACTGCCCAGAGAGACATTCGAACCAACAGCTGGAACATGACCTCAAAACTTGAACACTGCCTTTGTGTAAGTGTTGGTATCTAGGCTGTGTAGGTGGAAAGGCATTAATAACTCCCCCAGTATGTATTTATCTGAGAAAGGAAGGGGCTGATGGATGTTGGAGATATGTTGGACTGAGAGTACTTGAGGCTCTGTTGTTTGCCAGGATGTCAGTCTCTACACAAAAGCAGAGGTATTGCAGGGATAAACTCAACTGCCCCATTTGTGTCAGCACCTGGAGCTGCTGCAAGCCTCCAGCTACCACTGCAGCAGCAACTGTTCCATGAGTTTGTGCAGGGATTTCACACACAGCTTCCATAGCTGTTAGGGCTCTCAGCATTTCTATTTCTTTGCTTCAGGAACACCTTCTATATCTGTCATGGCACCTATTACAGGTCTTTTACTAGGATGGACCACGAACAGATGAATAAAGTTGGAGCAGACGTGGCAAGAAATGTCCCATTCTTTCTCCAGTGTGGGAGTCTGGGGGTATTTTCAGGGTGATGGTCCCAAATCACCACTGTGTAATTCCTTGGCATTAGGCAGAGTCCCACCACAGGGTCAAGATGGATGAGGATATACAAGAGATTGTAGTCTTGAAAGATTATTTGTAGGAGCTTATATAAGAGATCATGAGCTCCAAAGAGCCTTGTATGAGGTTATTATAGCAAAATAGGTTTGAAGAGTAAGAGGCTGTATTTGATGACACAAGATGCCCTTTCTAATCCTTTGTTCCTACGAGGAGCGGTGAGCAGAGCTGAGGACTCTGCTGTCTTACTCAGGGGCATCAGAGAGGTGGCCTCACTTCACGTTTGTTTTTCGTAAAATGATCCTGACCTCTGTCCAAGGGTGCTTTGTGAGTTAGGAGTGAAAAGCACTATGTGCAAGGCAGGCATTAGTATTATTTGGAAGTGCAGTTTATTGAAAAAGCGGATAATAAATCAAACAAATCTCTTTCTTGCTCTGGTAAATAATTTTTAAATAGTTGTATGCAAGGCTTTTCTCCTTTCTCAGTTGCACAGGCTGTAATGGGAGCTGCAATGTGCCGTGTGGGGATTTAACACTGAACATCTCCTTTTGCCTGTTGCTGTCAGTGACTCCTGTCAGAACACACTAATGAGCACCTAAGTCGTTAGTGATAAACAGCCTCACATTTTGTCTTACTAACAAAGATCAAAGCTGCTATTATATATAATGATCTGTTATGTTTGATATTTCTCAGGTAACAAAGTATTTGGAACACATCCCATGACATCAGAAAGTCCCCAGAAAGAACGACCTCATTCTCCTGTTCTCAGTGGCCCTGGAGCTGCAGCTCAACAATTTTATTATGTTCTACAAATATGGGATTCTTCTATGAAAAATTTTATTGGACCTTTGGATATCATCAAGGTTGAATTCCAGCTAAGACAACTAAACAGCACTGGTTCAAAATATTGCTCTGAACTGTAACTCTATTTTTCTGAATTGTGTACTTGGGAATGAATCTTTTTAAATTGTCCCTTGGCCTAAATAGAAATAAAGTTCCAGGAAAATCAGGTAGCTACTGCATTTAGGGACATTATAAAGTGTTTACTCCATGTTGTGCTCTTTAATTCAGTTATTGTATGTAGGGTATTTTGTCATAGAAAAATTAGATCTTTTAGCAGTATGGCAATTCCTACAAACCAAGGCTTTGTTATAGACTAGCCAAGATAAACTTGGAGAGCTGTTTTTTTCTTCAGGTACATTCTTTAATAAGAAATATTAAGCTTCCTGAGATATTTCTTTTCTCTGTTCTTTTAATGCATTATGACAAGGCTTCTGGAGCTTTAAGTGATACAAAATACTTCTGTAAAACAATTAATATGTGAAGTGGCTCATGGGATAGTAATCACATTAGGGTTAGGCTGACACAAATGGCTAATTCCAGCAACAAACAATGAGTGGGAGCCACCCACGTGGAACAATCTCTTGGCAGGAAATGCTGTGTTCAGACCCTCACACAGGAAGAAACCCACCATGGGTTAGTTGTTGATTGCTAACACATAATACAGGAAAAAAGTCAAACAACAGATGGAAGAGAGAATAAATGAGTCCACAAGATTTGCATGACAAGAGCACCCATAATCCTTCTCTGGAACTGCAGGAAGCAAACAACCAAAGCTTTCTGTGTCCTCCAAACTCGGGGTGAAAAAAAAATGCTCCCAAGTTTTTCTATAAGAGTCATGCTGAGGGAGGTCACAGGATGCAGAGTCTACCTGAAGGCTTGAGGAGATCAGGGTCAGATTCAAACCAAAGCCTGGTAAAGCTTTGCCTGCCTAGCAGCACAGTGTGATCATGTTCAGAACAAATTAAACTGCTCCATGATAGTCTGTCCCAGAGAGTTACAGCCCGACCTGAGAAGTATGAAAATGGACAATGGATGAACTCTCATAATTTTCCCCAAGTCTCTCTGTACTGCACAGCCATTCAGTCTTGAAGTCTTTATGCTTGTCAAATATAAATAGAAATAATAAAACAAAATGACTGATGTTTGATTCCAGTTTTTATTGTGGTGCTATTTAAATATTGCTCCTGAAAACCATTTCGATTCAAAGACTTACAACGACCAAGTGTGGCCCCCAATATCTTCCATTAGCCCTTTTAAAAACTGTACAGATTGTAACACTATTTCTTTTTCTGTGCAGAGTAAATGAAAAGTCCATTTTGATGGTGTCTGCACTTTTTAGACCCTGAGCAAGGGCTGAATAAACAGGAATTGAAGGTCAGGGAGCAAGAAGCAACAGAGAAGGTAAGGTGAGCAGACAGAACGGTCAAAGATGCTGGCAAATGGGCCAACACAAATGGTTGTCCTTTTGCACTTTAGCATTTCAGGTAGCTGTGATTTCACATAGAAGGAAGACAACGGTTGTGCTGCTGGGGAACACTAAAAGAAAAACCTCAGCATCAGTTACATTTGCAAGGTATTTTCAGACCTGGTGCTCAATGGCTTCCTATTTAGTATGGAATATTCTGTATGAATTGCATAGCCTGTGATGAGTGGGCGCTGCGCCAAGCATTCTGCACGGGGGCTGCAGAGCGGATGAGTGCTGAGCTCCACGGAAGATTTCATTTGTGTAAATGAAGAGGCCGTTATCACAGCACTAAAGGTCCTGGTTTTAAAAAAAGCCTCCTGTGACATTATGCACAAAACAACCTATTTATGCAGCATGAAAATATTTATGTGCTTCGCTCCAGCTTAAAAAGGGAATTTGGAATAGATGAGGGACATGAGAAAGGATTGCAGTGAGAGATAAGGAGAGATTAGAAAAGGCAGATCATGAAGTACATGACATCCTGCAGCAGTATGTGGAGTAAACCCTTGCCTTTTTTTTAAGACGTAGGCATTGGAGATGGTGTCTGGATAATTTATATATTTCTTACAGACTTAGTTTTCCACAGGCAGGGAACTGTATGCAGAGATGCAATTGCTGGAAATGTGAGGAGATGCTGTGCTAAAGGCACTGATGGCCTTTGGAAGCATCTTTGTCCTTTTCAACCTTCATCTCTCGCCCTCCTGGGGGCAGTGCCTGGGGCTTGCCTTTGGGCTGGGGAATGCTGCAGTGCTGAGCTCCCTCATCCAAAGGAGGAAACAAGGGAAAATGCCCTGTGCAGGTGCTCAGATGGACATGGCACAGGATGAGTGGTCCCGATGGGGTGGCTTCGAAACAGGACAGAGCTCAAAGCCTTGTTCTCTGTCCTTAGACACAAGAAAATTTCCGAGACTTTTTGAATTTCTACAAGTTTTTCCTGAAGCAGCAGTTCCTCTGAAGGGCTGCAAGGGCTATGCCTCTATTTCCATGAGTAAACCAGCTAGGGTTCAGCCACAGTTCTCACTGACTGTAGGGGCAGGTTAGGAGCAGGATGTGGCTCCACATGTCCTCTGTGCCCTGACTGCCCTGGAACAGAAGTTGCAGAAGAGGTGTCTCAGGACACACACAGGAGAACAGACAGATTATTGGGAGCACACATCTGATGGGGACACATCAGCCAGTGCATCCACTTCCTGCCATGCCAGACAGCTCAAGTGTTTTCAGCAAGGCTGTGAATGCAGCATGAGGATGTTTGTTACTTATCTTTTAGCAATTCAGAATTGTTCTTGCTCCAGATGCAGATGTACCAGCTCCAGGTTCTCCATGGGACAGCTGATGCCACCCCAGGCAGCTCAAAATGGTTGTGTGCTGACAGATCAATGGTCTTGGGATGGGCCCTGTCAGCTCCTTGAAGACTTGGTGTGTTAATTCAGAAACCTATACTGCTTTTAACCTACCCCAGCACACATTCACCCACCCCCCAGGTATCAGGCTCTCTTTTGATTCTGTGCTCAAACAACCCAGTGTTTTGTTTTTAAATAATGTTGGAAAGCAGGGGAAATGTTCTGTTGGTCTCTGTGGGAGCCTGACTTGGCTGCAGACTCAGGCCGATGCTAAGACAGGTCCTGGCTGCAATTGGGGGAGCCAAGGTCAGCTCCTGGCATGTGACAGTGCCCTGAAATGTGGCCATGGACTGAGCACTCCTGAAATAAAAATACCTGAATCCATGTGGGAGCTGGGGTGATCTCATACCCAGCTGTAAAGCAATAAAAATCTTAATGGCCCAGTATCCACAGAGCTAATGAAAAACTTTCAAGCCCAAATACACACACAGTGACAGCCATGAAAGTACCAAAATAATTTCTATGTCAGCTTTCTATGTCCTCCTATCCACTCCCCACCTCTCACTGTCACTGTGGTCGATGGCTGCTGAAAAGCCTTGTCCGATTCCCACATCTGGTTCCTGACGTGCAGGCCAGCAACGCTGTGAGGGAGAAAATGCTGCTGCTCATGTAAGCTGTCCTGTGTGTTGGCAGGGCTGTGAGTTTCAGGACAGAGTGATATATTTCAGCTCTTGTGAAATTTCTGAATAATCAGCTCATCAAAAAATATCATGCAGAGTTCCCTTGTAGTCCTCTCCAACTTGCCACCTCTCCTGCCAATAGCTCCGTAGGGTGACCACAGCTTGGCAGAGCCCATTAGCAGAGCTCTGCACAATCACTCATGAGTAGAGATGGCTGGAAAATACAGTTTTCTCTCCTGAAAAAAAAAGAAAAAAGATGAGGTGAGGCAGAGGGTGTTTGGCTTGACATTTCAGGATGAAGATTTTCCCTGCTGCTCTCTCCAGAACCCTCTTCTGCTCCCCCATTCTTTTTCCTCCTTTAGAAGGTGACTCCAAGAAAAAAAAAATTCAGCTTAGAGTGGCATAGACATTGGATGCTGTTCAGTCTGCTGGTGACTCCTCCTGGCCCCCAGGGCTAGGACTGTCACTGCAGGATGGGCACCAACACACTGGCACCTTCTTCACCTGAGACTCCCGAGCAAGTAGTCCATGGACCTGCACATTTTGCTGCAACTGCCCAGTTTCTTCTTTGGAGTTCCTTGAGAAGATATTCTGGAGATAGATTTCTCTCAAGCAGCTCAGCAACCTGTGCATGATGAGATGGGGGATGCTGGAAGAGCTTCAGGGAAACCTGACCAGCAGTGCTGCAGAGACAAGGGGCTGAGCAGCCAGAGTCACTTCACCTGCTCCTCCAGGACCTGGGCTGCTTCCAGGCATGTCCTCTTGTGCTTTCCCATTCATTTTGAACACCTCTTTCCAAGTCCCAGGTGATCATTGCTTTGGCTGGGAAGAGCAGAGTTCCTCAATGCATCCTCTAACGATGTTGAGCTGCTGACAGTGTGGGGAGGAGGCTGAACTGGCTGCAAATCCCCTCAGGGCAGCTGGCAAACAAATCCTGCAGAAGAAGGTGGTGCAAAAATCAATGGTTAGGGTGTTAGCATTAAAGCTGTGGCATAAAAGCCTTGTACAACTGAGATTATTCTATTTTTTAGGTCTGTGGTAGCTGCATTGACTGTGGCACTTGGTGCAACATGGGTTTAGTACTTGTGTCACATTGCAGACCCCTGTGTGGGGCACAACTGCAGCCATCAGCGACCAGTGGCTCCAGCACAGATTTCCTGTACTGCCTATTCCCTCTTGGATCTGCCTCAACCTGGCCACAGCTGCCAAGCATTTGCCCTGTCCCTCTCTACTTGTGCCACCATTTCTTTCTGCTCAGGCTTTTGTCATGTCTTTTGTCACCATAGTGACAGGAAAAGAGTGATGATTGCTGGAGTAATTTCCCATATTAGCTAGCACTGGCTTTTCAGCCTAAATCAGCACTTCATTTTCCCTGTGCTCTGGCTGAGCATCACTGGAGCATCATTAAAGAGCAGTTGCAGAGGGGCCTTGGTGTGTTGCGGTGCTGCCAGTGCTCCTCTGGGACAGCTGCAGCTGGGACAGGGCCTTCCAGTCACCTCATGTCCCACCAGGAAAGCAGAGAGAGGAAGGGAAGACTAAGAAATGAATTTGCAAAGGTTTCTCCCTGTGTGCATCTCATGGTCAGTAAAACCAGCAATTTGGGCACTTCCATCTGTCCTGGGGCATGTGCATGTCTGCAGGGTGCACAGAAGAGCTCCCCAAAGGTAACTGCTCGCTCTGACTGATGGAGTGAGTGGGAAAAGACCCCCCACGTGCCCCCACTGTTCCCTCTGCTCTGCACAGTCCCTTGTGGCACAGCCCAAACCAAGGCTGGCACCAAACCTGGGTTCCCAGCAGGGTGGCTCTGTGCAAAATCCTGCTCTGTCCCAGGCCTCGTTAGCCATGCAGTGCATCTCAGAGAAACACCAGCACACACACACAAATACATACTTAAAGATCAAGATCATTAAGTAAGCAGATGTGTTTAAATAGCAAACAAGCTACTGAAAAGCAGAGAAAGGTCACAAAACGTGAAATGAAAGCAGCTCTTCTGTCCCCCACACCGGCAGTGCTGGTCCCTGCCTCAGAGGATATATTAAGCGGAGTCAACCTTCATTTCAAGCACACTGCCTTTTGTCCTTCTATCACAACATTAACATTATCCCCACATAATTTTATGTATTTAATTTTACAATAGACTGTGTCAGTGAGCACTGCCTGTAAATATTTGATCACCACCATTCCTCTAGGATTATCTTATCAAGAGTAAAGATATTAAAATAGAAATCTTGTCATGTTGCTGCCTTTATACTTCCAGCCTAAGAGTTGATTGACAGAAAATGAACTGCCCGAACTAGCTCTAAAGTGTCTTTTCACTGAGGGTTTTAATGCCAGAGGCTATAGAAAAAAAGGTTAGCTAGTCATTGGAAACTAATGCCTTGCTGTAGTTATGGAGCTTTTGCACTGAAGATTAAAAAATATGAATCTACTAGGGGTATTTTTACAAGAGTAAAATGGCGTTGATCTTTTTGTATCTTTTTGCCATCACTAATGAGCCTTAAAAGAAGCCTTTCCTTTTTTTCCTGCACTTGAATATTACATGCAGTTTCACTGCAGCTCACAGAGACAGGCTGAAGTTTTGCAAGAATAAGCTCTTGACTTACCTAACCTACAAAATTTCTTTTTGGTGATAAAATGGCTTGCAAGCCAGGACTAAATGTTCTTGCCTAGCTTGGAATATCAAACCACTATAGACAAGTCAATGTTTCTATTTATGACCAGTTAAAGACACACTGGTAATGCTGTTTTAATGTTAGAAAATTGTGCTGAAATTGTCATGTGTCTGAAAAGAACCACACTGCAAATATACAGCTGGTCCCCAAGGGCTTACTCAGCCTGTGCTCCAGCACAGATCAATGCGAGTTTTTGCTGGAGTAAGGATCCAAGTGCCAATTCACAAAGGTACAGCATGAGCGAACTTTAATCACAAGCTTAGAAATCAATAAAGACAGAAGCTGGCTGGGGTGAGGGGACAGGGAGGGGTGTGGGTTCCATATCTCTGCAGCTCCTGCACCCAGGTGGGCATTGGGGCAACAGTTCCTGGCATCCTGGCATCCTGAATAAATCTTTTTCTTGTCTTTGTCTTGTCCTGATCATGGAGGGCTGGAGAGGGTGGTTAGTTCACAGGTCTGTCCTGTCGCAATGACAAACTGTAGCCACCAGCATTAAATCACCCAAAGTCTTTTAGGCATTAAGAAAAGTGTGAGTGTGAGATGGCTGAGGCTGGAGTGGCGAGAGCCAGCAACCTGGAGCATTCTGCTTTAGCCAGAGAATCCCTCCCACTTTCTTCCCTTCCAACATGAACAATAACTGTATGAAATGAAACTAATTGCACATTCAGCAGCCCATTGTTGAGCTGTCATAAAGGGATTTACATGGGTGGCTCCATTAACAGCAGTGGGTGGTCCCCTCCATGCTCTCCATGGGCTCGGAATTTAGAGAAGCTTGTTCTAACATTTCACTCATGAAAAAGGTCAAGAACTGTGCTTTTTGTTCAGCGTGTTCAATATATTCAATTAAAATATACTGCTGTGTTCATCAGCTATTAACTGTCTTTGCAATAGCTGTAATTAAACAGGTACTTCCCTGTGAAAGGAAATCTTTCAAGACAAATTCTGACACGGGGAGAGAGGAGAGCAGGAATTTCCCAGGTCTCCAGTGTGGATTTGTTTTGTGTATCCACATGAATCCCTCAGTCACTGGGTGTTTTCCTTCTCCTGTTGCTGGAGCAAGGATGGCTTGGAGGTGATGGGCTGGCCAGATCCAGGTCCTAGCATGTCCCTTCCCTGGGCACACCAGGGGTGAGCTGAACACCAGCAGTGCTGGATGCCTGGCAACCTTGGGGGAATAAAACCAGCCAGGCAATTTCCTCAACCAGGCAATTCACTTGTAGAAACATCATTTACAAAGTTCCACTTAGAGCCTTAGGGATAAGAAACAGAGGATGAGAGAAGTTGGCTGATCAGGAGAGTTTAACAAACTCAGATTTTAGAGGGTTTAGCAGTTGGTGGCCTCCAATTCGTTGGGTAGAAGAGTTAAAAGCCACACACCCTGCTTTGAAAACTTCCTCCAAAATGCCTGAAATGAAGAAAATCCCCAAAAGGCAGACTAGAGGAAAGCAGAGGAAGGAAAGGAAGGAAGCAAAAAGAAATTACCTGAGCCAACTGTTCTAATTATATACACACAGCAGTCAAACAGTGATAGCAATTGTTGGCACTCTTAAGACGGATAGCAGGGAAATGGAGATACAGTGGAAAATAACACATATTAAGGAATTAGTATTCAATTATGCTAAAGAAGGGGGTGTGTATTTACATTAGTCAGAAATCAGGCATGCAGAGAAATGGGTGACAGCAGGGAGAAGTATAGCAAGAAAACCAGAGCGTGGTTGTGACAGGTTTCCCTGGTAGCTGTGAACAAGGGGGTGCTAAGCCAGGCACGATACCACCAGTATTGCTTGATTATGTCACAGCTTTCTGCATCTGACAGCATCCAACATGCAGCTGCAGAAGCCTCCAGGCACAGGGATGGAGCAAGGCACAAGGAAATTCAGAGCCTTGGTGTACCACGTGTGTGGAGACCCAGGAACCCACTATTGTAATGTCCTGGAAGGAAGCCCCAGAAGCATAATACTAAGCATAGAAAAGAAGCCTGCCCCCAATGCTTTGCCACAGTACATAATGTTCCTCAGTTCTATGTACCCCAAGTTAGCCTGACAGCTTTCCCTGCCCCTTTTCCCCTTCTACGGTTTGTACCTACAAAGTTCTTCTCCCTTCGTGGTCCCACCTGCCTATGCCCTCGTTTCCCCACCCCTACATTCCCACTGGCTCCTTGTTGGGGGCTCCACCTTAGCCCTGCCTTTGCTCCACCCCTGTGCCCTCAGCCCCTTGGACCCTGATGCTCTCTCAGCCCTTTCCTTCCCTGTGTTTGAACCCTGCTCACTGCATTGCTCTTGGCAATTGGTGTCTGGTTCTCCTGGTGTTGAGGTGAACAAACTGGCACTGCACTGCTGTACCAAAGCCCCTCTCGTGTCTTCATCTGCCTGCCTGCTCTCTGGAGCTCAGGGACCGCGTGTGTGAGTGTGTGTGAGGGTGTGTGAGTGTGTGTGAGGGGTGTGTGAGTGTGTGTGAGTGTGTGTGTGTGTGTGTGAGAGTGTGTGTGAGTGTGTCAGTGTGTGTGTGCGTGAGTGTG
>VZRF01005189.1:281875-532506 GCA_013396875.1 Vireo altiloquus | reverse complement strand
GTGTGTGTGAGTGTGTGAGTGTGTGTGTGTGTGTGTGAGAGTGTGTGTGAGTGTGTCAGTGTGTGTGTGCGTGAGTGTGCGTGAGTGTGTGTGAGTGTGAGTGTGTGTGTGTGGTGTGTGGGTGTGAGTGTGTGTGAGTGTGTGTGAGTGTGTGGTGCGAGTGTGTGTGGTGTGTGTAAGTGTGTGTGTTTGAGTGTGGTGTGTGTGAGTGTGTGTGTTTGAGTGTGGTGTATGTGAGTGTGTGTGATGTGTGAGAGTGTGTGTGAGTGTGTGTAGTGTGTGTGCCACTGACTGGAGTTCCCTCCCCAGCTGGAGCCAATTTTGGAAGGCAGCATCCTCCCATGCCATGGGGCTGGGCGACACTACACACATGCAATAAAATGAGTGTTCCTCCTCTTGCCGTGGGGCTTTTGGGGACAGTAGAGTGCCTCTTACCATGCTGTACCAGTTGGTTTTGACCTCCTTCATGTTCATGGTCTTCCAGGTCCTTTCACTAAAATGTCCCAAAACTTCTTGTGTGTTTGCAATCCTCCCCACCAGGTTCTCTCAGCAAATGCCCCTGTTCCATGTTCCTCTGCTGAGGCCTTTAATGCAGATAGAGAGTGATCAAAGTAAGCTGCAACCCAGTCCTTGATAAAGCTCTCTTACTGGGCCCTGTTAGCCAATTTGTCACCTATTTCTGAGTTATTTAATTCATCTCCATCTTCTCCAGCACAACTTACACTGTTAGATATTCAGAGCACAAAGGCAGGAGATTCACTGAAATCCTGGAGGAGGAGAACCGTTAGATTACCTTTATCTGCAAGATCAGTTAGGGATTTCAGGTTAATCTTTCTTGATAAATCATGTTGCATTTTATCCTATTTGCCTTCATATCTCTGTAAATGGTCTTTCTCTCAGAAAAATGTGATGAAGCTCGAAGTACTGGACCCTGATCACTCAGCAAGCCCTTCTTAAATACCTGCACAACATCAGACACACTTCTTGTACACAATCCCACCCCTGAGCTGATAAGATGGTCAAGCACCCACGTTAAAAATTGCAGGAGAAAGACTGCCCACTCCCTGCTGTTGGGAACCCAAGCCTGCTCTGTAGGTGCCCAACAAACCCAGCAAAGTATGTAAATACCCAAAAAATGTCCTGTTGCAAGTTCCTGCTGGTTGATCAGAGACAATAAAACCTAGCTCAGCGTGGGCTCATGTGTCTGGGATTCCATTTCTGCACATCTTTCTTAACCTCCAATTTTGCCTTCTGTCCCTTTCCCATGCTGCCTTTAGTCCATGCTCCAAATCTTCCTCTTCTTCCAAAACCCAGGTATTTTTCCCGCTGTGAGGAAGAGGGCACATAACCTACCCTGTGCTTTGACCCAGCAGCCCTCCAGTCTGCTCTCCTTGGTCTTTCTCGTGATCTATGTTTGTAGGAGTTGTGCATTTGAGTAGTCTTTCCAAGGTCTTAATCTTAGCAAGTGTCCCTTCATCCTTCCCTTCCTGACCTATTCACACAGCTTGCTTTATTGCCAAAGCTTCCTTCATTATACTACTTAGATTCTGAAAACTCTTGGTCTTTTTAAGAGGACATTTTTTCATCCAATTCTGCTTCCAGTTCCTTCCCAGAAGTTTTTTCCCTTTAAACTGATCTGAAACAGGTGGGAACCTGCTTGCTGTGCGACGATGCAGATGGTGGAGTTGCAAAGCTCTTTGCGTGGTCAAGCACTATATAAATTTCGAGATATACAAAAAACTGGCCAAAAAAAAAGTCTTTTCCAGAGAGCACAAAATCAACCTAACAGCTTTGGCTGGTTGCATGTAGGCAAGAATGTTGCACTGCCTTGAGTCTGCCCAGGTGTGTGTGCCCCATTCTGTCTTCTCCAGCAGCACTTGCAAGTGCCACTGAGTCCTGTAACCAGGAGGGAAGGGAATGCTTAATCCCAAGCCTCTCCTGATGTAAACCAGGATGCAGATGATAAACCAGCCATTGGTATCTGTGCTATAGACACCAAACAGAAGGTTTCTAGCCAAATCCAGCAGCTGAGAAGCAAAGCATCCCTTTGCCCCCCGGGTCTCCTCTCCAAAGACCCAGCCATTGCTGCTGGCCCTGCAGCAGGGCTCTGGCTCTGCCCTGTCCTCAGCCACCCTCCAGAGTCATTTTTGGCCTAGACTGAGACACCATCAGCAAAACAAGAGGGAAAATTAACAGGGGCAAGACAGAGAGCCCTGGGTGTGTGCACACCTGTGCATCTCCCACAGGACAGACTGCAGCACACTTCATGTTTATCCGGCCTAAACACCGACAGATGCCAGGAAATGCTCAGAGAGGTCACAGAGGGGGAATTGAAATCTCATTGTTTATGGAGTGACATCAAGGGACAGAGAAACAAACACGAATGCTTGGGCACAAGCTCAGCCAAAGGTGTTTTGGGCACTTAGTCACAGTTCCCTGGGCAAGAGGTGCCAGCCCAGAGAGATAGGGACTTCCCCCAGACCTTCAGGTGAGGTGGGCACTGCTGAGCACAGCTGAGCCAAGCACCACAGCCAGAGCCCTCTGCAAAATGCTTATATTCACTAGATATAGATATAGATGACACATAGATATAGAAAGTTTTCAGGTGTTTATATACAGAGGTCTTTATATATCTAAATCCCAATGTTTTTTAATGTTTAAAATGACTGCATATATGTATATTTATGTGCATATATATGCTGGTTATATATATACATAAAAGACCTTTCAAAAGGTCTTTATAAATACACTCATACTTATGCATGTGTAACACCCTTCTAAATATATGTATACTCACATATATTATATTGTATTATATCATACTTACATATGTATTAAATATCTCATATAAACATAAGTATATAAAGGTCTTTCAGAGAGCTATATGTGGATATATATACTTATATGCATATATAAATACACTACATAAAATTATTATAAGCAATAAATATGATTATATGAACATATACTATAAACCATTAAATTATCTAAATATTATCATTATCTCAAAGTGTTGAGAAGTCAGTGCTGGGGTGTGATGGAGGGGGAGAAAAAGAGGCCAGGATGCATCTGGCATCCCACTTCATGCCAGGAGAAACCACCCAAGTGTAGACACCAAATTTGCACATTTTACTTTTAAATCCAGGGGCTTCTGCTTTTGAGCATGACAGGTGCCCTTTACACCTTTCTCCTCCTGCTGTGCCCCACCAGGAGCTGTGCTGTCTGTCTGTCCAGATGCTGTGTGCAGGCCATTGCCAGAAGCTCCCACTCACACACAGCTGGGACAGAGGAGCTGTCATGCCATGACATTTCTCTCCTTCTCTGGCAAAGGGATCCTACTGAAAGAAGTGAGGGAATAACATGAAAACCCCAGCCAGAGGCTGACAAGCAAACTGACATTTAGCAAAAAAAAGAAAGTAGGTGAGGTGGGAAGAAAAGCCTGGGTGGGTAGTTCAGTTTTTTTCTATGGCTGCAAATCTTTTGGGTGAACCGTTCTGACTCCATAAATGCACTTCCAGGCACTTCCAGTCCTAAATTGCCATGACAGGTATTTCCCACTCTTTTCCCTCTCATTAGCAGCTCTCCCTGAACTGCAGCAGCTCTCCCCCATCCAGAAGAGCAGCATGTTGAGGGTAGTTTGTCACCATCTTCAGCAGCAGAAGGAGGTGGGAAGGCAAGGGTTAAATAACAATTCATTTACGAGTGACAGGGGCATGCAGAAACCTGGAAGATTTTTTTTCCCATGTTCATTACGTGACAGACACTTTATGGGCAGTTGAACTGTCCCTGGAAACGTCAGTGCGAAATGGAGAACCGGTGGCATTTACAGGCTGAAGTTTCTCCTTGTCCTCAATGACAAAATAAAGGGCAAAAATTTAAAAACTATGCCATGAATGTTTTTAACCAGGAGCATTTCCAGCCTATTCTTATGCCAGTTCTAACTCTGGCTGGTTGGACTCACTGCTCTCTGCAGCGAGGCATGGGTTGAGCTGCTGCTGGACAGTGCTGCTTTCCACTCAAACTATTTCTCACTTGCTTAATTATATCCTGCACTTACACTTTTACAGAGAACAGATGTGAAGGCTTACCTTGGGACAGATACATTATGTATACAGCATTAACTTCACACCCATACAGTCCCCATTTTAATTACACAGCCAGTGGGGGACCCAGGATACTTTGCTGGCAGAGCAGTTGGTTTCATTAGCAATTCCCAAGACCTCGGCTGTCTGCAGCATGCTCACTCATGCAGGCTGAGCTGCATTGGAGATCCAGCCCATGGCAGCCAAGGATAAGCCATGCACTGCCTGACTTTGGGGCAAACACCCCAAAAAATTGTGCAACTGCCAGTACTCACCTCTGGGCTGGTACAAGCTCCAGCCTCAGTTTCATCCTAAACATGAGTATTTTGGAAAAACCTTAATGTGTCATGAAATGTGAGGCCAAAGGATATAGAAAGACAACTTGGATGTACATCACTGAAGAAGTTTGTCTGATCTCTGACCCGTTGTCAGGGAAACATCAGTGTGACAGGTCCCTGCAGGCTGCATCTCACTGCTAATAAAAGTGTTTTAGCAACTCTCGGAGAAGGGGTTTGATCAGAGCCTCTTGCTGGGTTTAATAGGTGGTGAAGCACAAGGCAGCATTTGGTTTGTCACTGCATTACAAGCTCAGTATGAGTGAACAGTGCAAGGCTGCAGCAAAGGGACACTGCAGGGTGCTGGGTGGCATCAACAAGGGCATCACCAGCAGAGATAAAGGAGGCATTATCGCACTCCACTCAGCACTAGTCAGCCCACACCTGGAATACTGAGCTCAGTTTGCGCCTGCAACACAAAAAAGATGTGAAAAGAGTCCCAGGAAAGATGAGCCAAGGACTGGGAAGGGCTGCCATGTGAGGAAAGGCTCAGACAACTGGGTTTGTTCAGCCTTGAGAAGAGAAGCCTTAAGGAAGGCCTTCATAGCCATGCTCCACTGTTTAGAAAGTGACTACAAAGAAGATGGAGACTCCCTTTTCACAGGAGTCACATGGAAAAGGGAGGGATAACGGGCACAAGTTACTTCTGGGAATATTCCAACTAGACACAAGAAGAAAATTTTTCACAGTGGGAACAATCAGCCATTGGAATAATCTCCCCAGGGACATGGTAGATTCCCTGACATTGGACTCTTTTAAGATTCGGGAGGACAGGGTGATGGACCATTTTGTCTGACAGTGCTTTTGCCAAGAAATGTTGGACCAGGTGATCCTTGAGGTCACTTCCAGCCTGATGCTCTATGATTTGACACATCTCATCTTTGAAGTAATGTAAGAAATGCCCTTTTGCTCATGCTACAATAAAGCAGGGAAGACTCTAAAAGAACAGCATTTAATCCATCAAACCCACTGCATCACACCCAGGCAAGGAGACTCTTTCTGCAGTTGTTCCTTCCCAAGGTGATCCAAAAGAAGGGCCATTGTCCTGCTTTCTCCTTTAAAATTTTTCTAGGTGACAAGTGAACCCTTTCCCCACAGCCACTTCTTGTTAGCAGGGCTGCCCTTCTCACTGCCCAGGGTGCAGCCACACTGTTCTCTGGTTCCAGCCCAGGAGAGAAACCATCAATATACACATCAGGAGAAATTAAAATTGTTCTTATGAGTTATTCTATGACACAAGCTAGCACTGGCTATATTAAATCCTATTAATTAATATTAAATTAATTCTTTTCATTGCCATAAACACTGAGTGTTACTGTGGAGCACAGGAACAATTATTATCTGGGATGCTTCAAGGCACAAGTTTCAGAGTCACAAAAGCTGCATATTTGTTAGAAACAGAATAACAAATCTGTCACTGTTAGAGCCACTCTACCAGGACAAGAAAAATCCTGAATAAACTGCAATAGGTCAACAATTTGCCAGAAATATCAGCTGAATCAGGAGCCTGAGGTTTCATCTCACTGGAATGCTACTTGTTATGTGCACAAAGAGCACTGCCTCAGCAGAACACTGTGTGTTACTTACCGAGGGGCCAGCAAGGCGTGGCTCATGTTTCACTACCTGCCACTCATTCAGCCTTGATTCTTTGCTTAGTTACCACTTCTCTGCTTTGGGAATGGGTGAGGAAGGGCACAGGGGGCACTTTGAGAATGGTGGGACAGCAAACTCTGCCTCTTGCAGCATTCTGGCCTTTGCAATGGCAGCTGATGGAGCACAGCAATGGGCAAGACTCAGCTGAACTGGGCAAGTTTCAGCAGACATGGTGCTGACTGCTCCTCACTGCCTGGGAGGCGATGCAAAAAGTAAGAGAGGAAGTCTCTGTTCCTTCTTGCTGGGAAAATGTTCTTCCAGCCAGCAGTGCTTTTGCAGGGGCTGCATGCCCTTGCTGTGCACTCCCCATGTGGCTGGCGTGGACAAGGGGGTGGCTGCCTTATTCCCACAGGATCCAGCACCACTGGGGCAAACGTGGTATAAATAGGTCTATCAGGCTGGTGAATAAAAAGTCACCAGCTATCTGCCAGCTGCTCACCTGGTCATTGCTACACTCCTTCAAGAGGCAGCAATGCTCTTGGTCTCCGTCCCTCCCAGAGTGGCTGCTGATGACATTTATTCAGGTCATGGCTTTCTCAGTGGTCCTAGGAGACCCAGAAGGCAAAGCTCTCAAACAAAAGCCTTGGTGGCCTTTTGAAAAACTCATCTCTCTGTTTCCCTGCTCAAAGTAGAAGAGGGGAAAAAAATATCCCTTTGCTGAAGTTGTTATGCAATGAGTCATTTGCGGCGCAGAGAAGGGCCAGCTTCCCTCTGCGCCGCAGTGATTTGACTAATTACTTCTATCTGCTCCAGCAGAAGTGCAGCCTCCTCCAGCCTTTCCGCTGGGTGAGCCCTGTCTGTCAGCAGCAGAGAAGTGGGAAGTAATGGGAAACAGCATCTTTCTGCTTTGAGCAGTGGCATTTTGTCTGTTCCTTACCCCTGTGGGGTGGCAGGTCCGAAAATCAAGCTCAGTGAAACACCAGGGCCTCAAAAGTCGAGACTGGGTAGACAGGTTATTCTGGGGCAGTCACACAGGTGTTCACATCCTCCCAACAGCCACAGGGGCCCATTTTGCACAAGCCAGTGTCTCTGTATGCCCCTGGGCTCTGTGACTGCTGGGGGACAGGACAAGGACAATGCACAGCACATCCCTCTGTGGTGCTCTCAGCCATCAGAGCCTCCCTGGGATTTAGGCATGGAGTGGCCATCAGGCTTCAAGAGGAACAGTATGGAGTTTTAAGGCAGTATTTCCTTACAGTTTGCATCTGATGAGTTCTTCTGCAGGATTTGGGGGCTGAAAGGTCACAAGTTTCAGAGTCACAAAAGTCTCGCTCCAAAACGTCATCCAAAACATCTGGACAGAGGGTGAAGAGAGGGACACACATGGGGCTTCTTCCAGAGCTTCCAAAATGCTACAGTCTCCTCTGAGCTGCTAGACAGAGCCCAGGGCTTCCACAGCTCTTAATTGGAGGTGAATGTTATTAAAGTACATTAGAAGAAAAAGGCAGCTGCTATACAAACTGATTATATTTTTACACTTGTTTAAAATCACAACTCTGATTTTTAATTATAGTGGATCAAAGAAAAGAACCACATTAATCCAATGTAATCACGTGTGAGTTGAGTTGATAACAACATTGTATTTAATTGGCAGTAAGCTTGGGCAATGTTAAATACAAATGAAAAGCACTGGCACATTCCGAAGACTAATTAATATGACAGACTGGTAGCAAATGCATTGTTTATTACTACTAATTTCCAGTGGCTGGTTCAACATCATTTTGTTGCCACAATCTCCAGTGCTGTGTCCATCAATGCATGATATTTAGAAGGAAAATTAAATATGATTTATTTTACAAAGGAACAAAGAAGTTCAAAGATAATTAAATTACGCATTTCAAATACCAAGTTGCAGATAAAGAGCTTTAAAATACAGGATTTTTCTCTTTCCAACTGTAAGTCCCCTTTATATGTGCATATAATTCACATTAATGTGCTACATCAGTGACAGGAGACACTTCTTTCTCTGCACATTTTAATGCAGTTAACAAATGGAGATTTTTTTCAGGTCTGACACAACTCTCAGTGAAGTAAACAGAAGGATTACCCTCAGGACCCTGCCAAAGCCCAGCAACTTATTGGAAGAATTTCCCTTGAGTCCTGTGGACTCTCAATCATATTCTAAGCTTTTCAGATCAGGACCTGTTATCTTCTTTTTTTCATCCTTAGAAAGTACGTAGCAGAAATGAAGACCATTAATTCAGGTAACATCTTTTAAATACAGTGTCCTGAAAGTTTGCTAGGGCTTTCCAGAGAGCTGTGTGCATTAAAATTCTTCCACCTGACTGCACCACCTTCCACAGCTGCTTATGGACTGTAATGGCACATATTTGTCACACCTTGTTACAACCTTGGTCAATAGAATAATGGAATAATCAATCATCTATATTTTAGTGTGAGACAAAATAAATACAGTGCATAATAATCAATCAGGTCTTCACCAAGGAAAAGTTGAACAATTACAGTGGTTGTCAGTAGTAAACTGCCTATGATAAGTATGCAAACATTGACCCCAAGTGTTATACTAAGAACATGGAAATTAAAACCATCTATCTTACTTGATTCAAAGTCTCCCAGATAACAAGGGTGGTATTTAAGGAAAACCTCAGCTGGACTTAGACTGCTTCTTTCTGTTAGATTAGAATTAAATTAAGTCAAAATTTAGAAAATACTGGTTTAATTAAAGATATTTCACTATCTCATAAATTATACATTCTCTGTCCTGTTGCGAAGTGTAAGTGTGATATTAGGTGTCAGAGCTGCAGAGGATTCCTAAAGGTTAGTTCACATTTATGTGCTGTATAAGCAGACTTTTGGGAATGAAGGACTAATTATTGAAGTTCCCAAATTGCTACCCCAGTCTGCTCAGCAAGTGCAGTCTCCCAGATTTCAGCAAAAGCAGTGTTTTCTTCAGAAGCTTAGTACTAATATGCAAAAAAGGATGGTCAAAAGAGACCGTGGCCAAAAGCAGACATTGGCATGGAATCAAGCATGAAATATTAATAGATAATCATCTAGAAACTAATTACAGAATGTAGAAAGTCCAGCTATCTTGCACAGACCACTGCAAGGAAGAATGTTTCAGTTTCATTAGCACAGCAGCAGCAGGAGAATTCTTGCAAAGTAGCTTTCTGAGCTTCCTACTGCTCATAACAATGTACATCTATGCTCAATAAAGCAACATTCATTTAAATAGCAGGGTAAAAAAAAATAACCTAACAATGAAGATAATAACTCACTGAAATAACTCACTGAAACATATTTCTCCTGGTTTCAGCTGGTATAGAGTCAATCTTCTTCTCAGTGGCTGGTACAGGGCTGTGTTTTGGATTTAGGAGGAGAATAATGTCGGTAACACAGTGATGTTTTAACTGTTGCTAAGCAGTGCTTCTCTGAATCAAGGGCTTTTCAGTTCCCCCTGCTCTGCCAGTGAGCAGGTACATGAGGAGCTGGGAGGGAGCCTGGCTGGGACAGCTGTCCTGACCTGTCCTGGCCAAAGGGATATTCCATATGCTCAGTGTATTAACTGGGGGGAGCTGCTGATTGCTGCTTGGGGACAGGCTGAGCATCTANTAAGCTTGGGCAATGTTAAATACAAATGAAAAGCACTGGCACATTCCGAAGACTAATTAATATGACAGACTGGTAGCAAATGCATTGTTTATTACTACTAATTTCCAGTGGCTGGTTCAACATCATTTTGTTGCCACAATCTCCAGTGCTGTGTCCATCAATGCATGATATTTAGAAGGAAAATTAAATATGATTTATTTTACAAAGGAACAAAGAAGTTCAAAGATAATTAAATTACGCATTTCAAATACCAAGTTGCAGATAAAGAGCTTTAAAATACAGGATTTTTCTCTTTCCAACTGTAAGTCCCCTTTATATGTGCATATAATTCACATTAATGTGCTACATCAGTGACAGGAGACACTTCTTTCTCTGCACATTTTAATGCAGTTAACAAATGGAGATTTTTTTCAGGTCTGACACAACTCTCAGTGAAGTAAACAGAAGGATTACCCTCAGGACCCTGCCAAAGCCCAGCAACTTATTGGAAGAATTTCCCTTGAGTCCTGTGGACTCTCAATCATATTCTAAGCTTTTCAGATCAGGACCTGTTATCTTCTTTTTTTCATCCTTAGAAAGTACGTAGCAGAAATGAAGACCATTAATTCAGGTAACATCTTTTAAATACAGTGTCCTGAAAGTTTGCTAGGGCTTTCCAGAGAGCTGTGTGCATTAAAATTCTTCCACCTGACTGCACCACCTTCCACAGCTGCTTATGGACTGTAATGGCACATATTTGTCACACCTTGTTACAACCTTGGTCAATAGAATAATGGAATAATCAATCATCTATATTTTAGTGTGAGACAAAATAAATACAGTGCATAATAATCAATCAGGTCTTCACCAAGGAAAAGTTGAACAATTACAGTGGTTGTCAGTAGTAAACTGCCTATGATAAGTATGCAAACATTGACCCCAAGTGTTATACTAAGAACATGGAAATTAAAACCATCTATCTTACTTGATTCAAAGTCTCCCAGATAACAAGGGTGGTATTTAAGGAAAACCTCAGCTGGACTTAGACTGCTTCTTTCTGTTAGATTAGAATTAAATTAAGTCAAAATTTAGAAAATACTGGTTTAATTAAAGATATTTCACTATCTCATAAATTATACATTCTCTGTCCTGTTGCGAAGTGTAAGTGTGATATTAGGTGTCAGAGCTGCAGAGGATTCCTAAAGGTTAGTTCACATTTATGTGCTGTATAAGCAGACTTTTGGGAATGAAGGACTAATTATTGAAGTTCCCAAATTGCTACCCCAGTCTGCTCAGCAAGTGCAGTCTCCCAGATTTCAGCAAAAGCAGTGTTTTCTTCAGAAGCTTAGTACTAATATGCAAAAAAGGATGGTCAAAAGAGACCGTGGCCAAAAGCAGACATTGGCATGGAATCAAGCATGAAATATTAATAGATAATCATCTAGAAACTAATTACAGAATGTAGAAAGTCCAGCTATCTTGCACAGACCACTGCAAGGAAGAATGTTTCAGTTTCATTAGCACAGCAGCAGCAGGAGAATTCTTGCAAAGTAGCTTTCTGAGCTTCCTACTGCTCATAACAATGTACATCTATGCTCAATAAAGCAACATTCATTTAAATAGCAGGGTAAAAAAAAATAACCTAACAATGAAGATAATAACTCACTGAAATAACTCACTGAAACATATTTCTCCTGGTTTCAGCTGGTATAGAGTCAATCTTCTTCTCAGTGGCTGGTACAGGGCTGTGTTTTGGATTTAGGAGGAGAATAATGTCGGTAACACAGTGATGTTTTAACTGTTGCTAAGCAGTGCTTCTCTGAATCAAGGGCTTTTCAGTTCCCCCTGCTCTGCCAGTGAGCAGGTACATGAGGAGCTGGGAGGGAGCCTGGCTGGGACAGCTGTCCTGACCTGTCCTGGCCAAAGGGATATTCCATATGCTCAGTGTATTAACTGGGGGGAGCTGCTGATTGCTGCTTGGGGACAGGCTGAGCATCTATCCGTGGGTGGTGAGAAATTGTACTGTGAATCACTTGGAATAACATCATCCCGGTTTTTATTCCATGCCCTATTTTCTTTTTATCATAACAACAACAACATCATGTTGTTATTATTATTGTTAATATTGCTATTATACTTTATTTCCATTATTAAACTGTTCTTATCTGAACGCATGACTTACATTTTTTTCCAGTTCTCCCCATCACACTTGGCAGGGCAGGGAGTGAACAAGTGGTTGTGTGGTTCTTAGTTGCCAACTGGGATTAAACTATGCCAGTACTGTAGATACAAATAAGAAAACAAAACAAAAGAAAACAAAGAAATATTGAGAGCCATGCCTTCCTAGAAATGCTGGATTCCAGTGCACACTATCGGGTCACCTCCAGGAACACAGACCAAAATTAAATGGCTGCTCCTATAAAGGTGGGAGACTTTGTGACTAGTTTTGAACTCTATACTTCATCTTAAAATGCACTTGGTCCAAACAAATTAAAATTATATTTAGTGGGAATTCGCCAGGCTCAGATTTCAGCATAAGTCAAAAAGCCATCCCTGAACTCTCCATCCTTGCATTGCTCTGTCAGCAATAGTGCCAAACTCTCCTGCCAATATCACCACACAAGGAATTGGTTTGTGCCAGCACACATGGCTGTGGCAGTCCTTCCCCTTCCTAATTGCAAGGCCAGGTTACAAAAGGCAGCCTTACCCCAAGTGGAATTTATTCATGCATTTCATGTAAAGCTTATGCCCCACCTGTGCCCTTCCCAAATATACTGTAGTGAGCTAAGGGGCACTGCCATATCCACCATCAATTGTCTCTGCTGAATCCACTGCCATGCTGCAAAAGCAGCCATTGCAGCCCAAAAGTAGCCTTTGAGAGTGGGGCTGCCCCCCACCCCAGATCCTCAGCAGCTTGTGACCAGGAACAGCAGCATTTTCAACCAAGATGCCTCAAGGCACACTGGCAAAAGCTTAGCACTGAGACAGTGGGTACAAGATGCCCATCAGTGCTGAGGAATACTGCTGGAGATGAAGGTGGGAGAGGTAAACTCCCAGGCTCCAGGGAATTTGGAGGAGAACTAGAGACGTTATTGATTTGCAGCATTGCTGAGAGGCTCCCTTGCTGCTAGGCAGCACTGGCACTTAGCAAGATGAGGTCCTCCATCCAAAGAGTGTCTGTGATTGCCTGAGCGGCTGTTGAAGACGCACATCAGTGCACCCTGAAATGGTTAGAAAAGCTCCTTATTTATTGAACCAGCAATTAGCAAGGTGCTGGTGTTAGAACAGGGAGCAAAGCCCTCTGTCCAGCTCTCAGCTGCATCAACCACATTACGGAGCTTTGCAGAGCCACAAAACATCCCTCTGAGATGGTTTCAAAAACCCAGAGCTGATTATTCAGATAAGCCACGTTGAGATAAGCTCTGATATCATCAGAAAGGGTGCAAGGCACTGGCAGATGAGGGAGAGAGATGGGAAGGATGTGAACTCTATTTAAGCGGTCCCACAGTGAAACAGTTTGCAGCCAGTGCACAACTTACTGTCAGCTCTCTGTGAGCAGCTCCTTTGATTGTGCTGCTCTGTGAAGGAGCACTTGTCACTTTTTATTGAAGGAGAGGGGAAGAAAGCAAAGCAGCCTGTTGCCAGGAGAAAAGATGCCACTCACTTTAAGTTAAAATATAGACAGTTGCAATGCCCTGGCTGCTGGTGATCGAGGACCAGCAGAAGTGTGAAGGAAGTATCAATGCAGGGCAAGAAAAAGGAAACAGAAAGAGACTAAAGCAAGCACAGAGCAGGGAAGGATGAGGCTCAGACTCCCTATTTGTAGCTGGGAATGCCTGACCATGCATGAACAGAAAACAGCAGCCATATGCCCTTCAAAACCAGCAGCTCCCATCAGGCTGAGTCAGGATGCTGTTGCCATGATCCTTGTACCCAAACCCCTGTGAGACACATGGCCTGGAATAAAGCCCAGACTCAGAATGACCCACTGCAGAGGACCTGTTTGAATCCTCTCAAATAAAAGTACAATTGGTTGTTTGGCATTGCCATACTGCATCTGGTCACTCCTTACAGCCTTATCCTCACTCAGCACATGATGAGCTCTAATCAAAATGGGGAAGAGATGTAGCACAGCCTGTCTTGCAGTCTTTGCCTTCCCACACCATCAAGCTCAGTGAAATCCACCTTGCAGAGCTAGAAATCCCTCACCCCAAAGCAAGAGTATTAAAGCTTTGTGATTGTATCTCTGTAACCCAGCAAGCAGAGGAAAACAACCTGGGAAAGGTACAAAAGCTCAAAGGGAGCAGCCCCTTCCCCCCCCTTCATTTTTCAGGATTCTGCTTGTTCAAGATAATAATCAGCAAACAGAAAACCCTGCACAAAGAGGCTGTGGTGGAGAAAGCCCAATTTCCCCTCAGCCTCTTGTGCTTCTGCTAAGAGTTACTGTGGAATATTAAAAGGCACCAGAGACGACAGAAGTAACTGCAAAGATGGAGGAAATGACTCTGCAGACATAGAAGAAAACAAAAATGAAAGGCATTATTACAGTATCCCGAGTACTGCAAGGCAAAGGATTTCCCACTGGAACTGGGAAAGCTGATATTTAACAGCTGGATCCTGCACACTAACCAATTTACTTCCACAGTTTTGTTACCTATAGAAAAGCAGAAAATATTTACAGGTACAGTTTTCCTAAATTCAGCTTCATCCTTGCCCTATTTGTCAACACAACTGGTGCAATTTCTGACAAGACTCTTGGACTGTACTTCCTCACACTTGGCAAGGTATTTTGCAATTCCTAGTCCTAGTTCAATGGCAGAGAGGCTCCAACATCTTGTCCCAGCTACCAGGTTTTAAGGATCATATTCCCGTGCAAAATAAGATGTGAAGGGTCTGGAGCACAATTTTGATGAGGGGCAACTGAGGGAACTGGGAGGTTTTAGCCTGGAGAAGAAGAAGTTTAGGGGAGATTTTATCCCTCTCTGAAAGGAGGTTGTAACCAGGTAGGGGTTCATCTCTTCTCCCAAGATAAAAGCAACAAGACAAGATGAAATTCCCTCAGGTTGTGCCGGATGGGGATTAGGCTGGATATCTGGAGTCTGGGAATCTCTGCTCTGGTGCTTGGAGCCCCTCCTCTCCCTCCTTCTTCCCCAGCCTTGCTGCCTGCAGACCTGTTTCTCTCACAGATGCTCACTCCTCACTCCAGCTGCAATCGTGCAGGAGTTTGTTTTTTTCTGCCCTTATTAAAGTTGTTATCCCAGAGGCATTGCCACCATCCACCACCAGTGATGGGCTCAGCCTTGGCCAGTGGCAGGTCTGTCTTGGCTCTGTCAGACATTGGGGAAGCTTCTGGCCACTTCTCACAGAAGTCACCCTTATAGCCCCACTGCTACCAAAACCTTGACACACAAACATGATATAGTGATGGCATGATTGCAAGATTCTAAGTGTTGAAATCACAAATGGTGATGATGGATGAAGTCACTAAAATCCCTTATCCAGTCACTTCAGAGGCATTAAAACACTATTAACTTTGCACGCTGCAGTGGAGGGAAAAGTGGAGGGGCTGATTTTTCATTGGTTCTAGTCATAATGTATTTTTCTTTTCCTGTGAGCACATGGGCTAACTCACAGATTCCATGCTGCTAAAGCCAGTGTGTGTCTCATGGCAGCACACAGTCATTCATCTCGGCAGTGGAGAGCAATTGCTAAGGAATTACACACACATTTGGCAACAGGCAATACTAATGTCACCTTCTAAACAGACAACCAAGGGATGCACGAGTGAAAAGACGACCAGCCTTTTCCCTGGAAGCAGAGGAAGGCAGTGGCTTCAAGTCCTACAGTACTGGGTTATCATCTGGACCTGGCTGCATTTCCCTGAGGCTCACCTCTCTTCATCTCAGCCTGTGGCTGGGATAGATGGCATATGGACGTCTTCATGCTCCTGGCTGTCTTCCCAGAGGTCACAGCTTTCTGTTCCCCCGGCGAGCTGGGGGTGGTTACTGGAAGCATTGTGGACTCTTCACATCCTATCTGCCTTTTGAGCTCATTAGTTCTCTGCTGTGCACTGACTTTCTGTGGAAGGACTTCAGGAGCGACCCTGCCAGCTTCAAAACCATGGGATATTTTCCTTCAGTAAAACCCCAATTTCTGTACAGAGCTACAACACACCACAGGCACTAACCCCTGGGAACATCCCACATGCCAGCAATGAATATGGGATAAGGGAACCTCAAAAGTATCAAACACAGCATGGCAGCAGTGGCACAGTCTGTGGGGACAGGCCAGCATGTGGGGACAGGCACACAGAGCCCCTGGGGACACACAGCAAGAGCCAGCACTGTCCCACAGCACTTGGGGAGGGCACTGGGTATGCCTGAGCTGAGACAGCATCTCTGCTGTGTAAGGAAATGAAAAGGCTTTTCTGCTGTCTTTTGAGGTTGTTTTTTTTCTTTTGTTTTTAAGAGAGAAGACTGCAGATCTTGTCTGTCCCAGGAAATACGTTATAAAACTGCAATTTGCGTGTCTTGGCTCTTTCACCCTAGCATTGACCCTAAAGATGAACTCTCACGAACAAGTCTAATCCTGTTTTTCATGTTTCCCCAAGCTAATGAATATTTATGAATTGTTTCTCCAGAGCCAAAGCATGGCCCTTACAACCGGCCATGATAGTCCAATTTGTTTGCTTGCCAATTCTTTGAATTGTTTTTTTGTTGTTGTTCTTTTTGAAACTTAGAGGGAAAAAAGAATCTAATTCCCAGTTGGCTCTTATCAAAGTGAGTGGGGTTTTTGTTTAGTCGTTGGGTTTTTTTTTAACTCAGCTGGTGCTTGGAGACTTTCCAATCGGCTTGAATGATTAATGTGGTGCCATGGACTTGTTTTGCGTTTGTATTAACAGGAAAAAAAAAAAAAAAAAAAGGACAATTCATGTTTTCCAAAGAGCCAGTTAGGTATCTCTGATTGACCATGCCATGTAAGTTTTAAATTGTTCTTTGTATGCACAAAATGTATAGTAAAAAGGAAGCATTTCCACAGAGATGAACGGAAAATTCAAGGTTAGAGACACAAGCAAAATACTGCCTCTCAGCAAGCTGTGTATTAGGCTATAATCATTGCAAAGCCAGGTCTTAATATCTTACATTTATTTAAGGGAAAAGATTTGTTCTTTTGCCTGCTATTTATTTAGCTAGTCTAAATTCAGTTTGAATAGTAAAACAGCTTTCCTAGTTTAGCTGCATTATCAAGTCAAGGTCATTTCCCTCAGAGAAAGATCAAGATCCTCTATAAGGAAGAAAAAAAAAATAAATTACTCTCTCCCCTGATTGATCTACTGAACATCATTAGCGAAGGCTAAGAGATATCTAAACATGCTCTGCAGTCCATTGATGTGCATGGTGCTTTTTTAGTGTGAAACAGAAGGAAGTTATGCAATTACCTTGAGGGAAAAAAACTGTTCCTTTTGTGGTGTTTGGAAATAAAACAGAGTTGTGAAGAGGGGAGTATCCTGAAGGACTCCGACAAGCTGCATGTTTGTGAGTCAATGCAGTGGTTAAGAAATGCAGCTCTGTTGATTTGCATTATGTGCCTCTTCGCAGGTGAGTGTTTAGCCTTTTCTAATGCTTTTCATCCAATGTTATAATAATATCTGTAGAAGCTTGATAGCACTTAATAGCATGTATTTCTTCAGAAATAATAACTGTTTGTGCCTAAACTCATTAGATTAAGATGTGCCATTTTAACACTGTGGCTCAGAGACTGCTTGGCAAAGCACACAGGGGCTACACCTATCAAGGGGAACTTTCACACTAGCCAATATATATTGCACCATAAACCCCCAAACAACAAAAGCTATCACACTAATTTTTGTGATTTTTATCCTTCTCTCAGAGGAAAAACAAAAGGTCATTTGAAAGCCTGAGAATGAAGGGAAGCCTTTCCCTAATCGTTTTGCTGCAAGGAGATAGACCATTACCAGGGATCCAAAAATTGTTCCAAGGGTTGAAATTACTCACAACATATTGGGGGGGAGGTTTGTCCACATGCTCAGCACTCGCTGGGGTGTGGAGGTGGGTGAGTGGGCTCTGCTGCTGGCCAGGGGACAGTGCTCCTCATCCAGGGGCACCCAGGGATCTCCAGGGCAGGAGCTGCTTCCTCTGATTTATTTGAGCAAGAGCAAATACAATTGAACCCCACAGAGGGAAGTGACCATGAACTGTGGCTAGGGCAGCACTGCAAACTCAGCACTGGGCAAGAATGCACAGGAGGCTCAGGGGTGCCCCTGAGGAGGTGACACTGCTGGAGAGATTTACTTGCTGGACCCCCAGCCCAGTCTGTGCAGGAGCCCTGGGCTGCCCTCCCTGGAGCACTCAGAGGGAGCTCAGGGCCTCCAGGCATCTCCCTGTCCATGCAAGCACACATGTGTGTGCAGACATAAAAGAGATGTACACACACACCTCAGTCCCTGAGAGCTTAATCAACCAGACCTCAAAACTCTCTGTTGGGAGGATACCTAGAAAAGTTCTGGGAGGGCTCAGTTTCTTTGGAATTACAGCTCCTTTTTAAGAATTGGAAGAGTAAATAGCGATTGCTGAGAAAAGAGCCTTTTTATCCACAGAAAGCTCCAAGATCCAGGTGGCTCAGCACCTCTGGAGGAGTGGGGGTGCTCTTGGTGTCTCCACCACACTCCCAGGTGTGTTGGTGGGGCAGGGGACTGGTCTCAGAGCGGCTCGAGGCTCTGAGGAAAAGCCAGGACAGCTTAAACTTCTCTGCTGGCAGTGTTGTGCAGAGATCACACCACAGAGGCAAACTGGGCTAAAACAGTCTCCTCTGCCTCCCTGCCTGGCCACTGCCCAAGCTAAGGAGAGAACAGCCCAACTATGGCTTGCAATTAAATAAATGACAATTTTTTGCCAGCTCACCTGGATCACTGATACCCCATTTCATAGGGTGCAGCTTTCCACACCCACATTCTCCCTGCTAGGAATGATAAGGCAGTGGGCTCACACTACCCACAGCTAGGGGAGATACCCAAAGTGGGACTTAAGTTACCCAAATCTTAATGAACCATTAAGGAAAAACACTGCAGAAAGCCCCATGAGATCCACGCAGGTTCCTTGGGCACATGCATCAGGCAGCTCTGGCATCACATTGCTGGTTATCATTGCTGTAAATCAAAGCAGGATTAGCATAATTGTTCAGGTCTAGGGTTTGTTTTTGCTGAGGTCATAAACAAGCTGATAAGACTGGGGGTTTTTTATGCCACATTGTAATTGTGTTGGCAGCCTAATTTTCAACACTGTGCTCACCTATGCTCAGTCACAACCACATTAATGCCAACTTTCTTCAAAAGAAAACCAAATTGTTCCAAGAGCAAACCTGAATTCAGTGATATTTCTGTCAATCCAGTGGGCTGCCTTTCCTTCTGCCTTCCTTAGGAGACAATCATTGCCTGCTGGGACTTTATGCATAGATTGCTAACTTGCTGTGCATATGCTGATGCAAAGAATCAGCTTTGTAATTTAAGTAACAGACTGTGGAACTGATGACAGACACATACACACAGTCATTGACCCAGCTGCAGAAAACTGACAGTGAAGCCACCAGCAGAAAGGTGCAGAAATATATTGCTTTTTCAGGGAACAGACACACAGCCTGCAGCCATGGACATCTCTTGGAGGACACCATATGCAATATAAATAGACCCCTCCCAAAACAGGAGGGTTTACACAGTATCCTGCTCAGAGTAGAGAGGCCTCCTGCCCTTTGCTGCTTACTGCCATTCCACCTGGCTGGATCTTCAGTCCAACTCTGATGCAAAGTGGAGATGTTCCTTCTTGCTAGGAGATTGGAGAAATAAAGTGAGCTTTGGTAAAATCCTGGTGGAGGTCCCTGAGAAGGGCAGCTGGGGAAGACCCACCAGTTCAGGCATGACAGCACCTCTCTGCCAGGTAGTGTCACAGCCACCAACACCTCCTGCATCATCCAGGGGCTCCCTCAGCCTCCAAACTGGGCCTTTTTCCCTTGGACACACTGATTTACCTCCAGGCACAGGCTGACCCACTGGTGGTATGTCCCGCAGTCCCCCTGTGCCTGCACTGTCCAACCTGGGAACTCGCAGCTGGACCAGTAAATTCAGAGCACCCCTGAGAAACACCCCTGAGCAAAAGAGTGATGCTGCAGAAGCTCTGAGAGACCCCATTAGCAGGCACAGAGCCAGGGACAGCCCTCCTGGGGATGGATGGGGTTCCCAGGTAAAGCAGAAGAGGGTGTGGGTGGGCATGAGCATGGGCCAAGGCTGGGCAGAGCCACCGACTGCATGACAGAGCTGGGCCTGGCAAGAATTTGTCTTGCAGAGCAAGTCAAGGGCTCTGCAGACAATAAAAATGACAGCAAGAATATAGAAAATAACCATAAATACCTGTTCAGGTAAAATAAACCTCCCTAATCTGGTACGTCTCATTTGCATAACAACAAAGCCTTTGTTGGGTTTTTTTTAAGGTTGATAAATACCTTTTCTTTTTGAAAAGAAACAAAGTCTCTGACAAGGCCTTTAATCACCAAATCAGTATAAACAACATTATAATACATTAGACTTGGAAATTATAACCTGTGATTATGCATCAACTAATTAAATTAGTACTGACAGTTTTCAAAGTGAAGGAGAAAAAGGAAAAACACATCCCTTGCTTTCAGGGATGATTTTTCCTGGAAGAAGTGAAGACAGACAAGCTGTAAGTGCTTGCTATCTGGTAATGAGGATCCATGCAGGAAACTCCCACGCCTGAGACACAACCTCTCCCAATGCTTGCCAGGAAAACCATTTCACTAAAGAGAGAGCTAAGCCTGGTCAGCAGTGGGGAATAAGCAACAAGTTAGAGTCCTGCTTATGATGAAATCCAAGGAGTTTGCCCTAGAGAAGATCAGGTACAGCTGCTGTGCCACTGAGCGAGAGCCACCAACCTTCTGGAAACAAACTGAGTTTCATTGTTTGGGAAGATGAAAGCCTTCACTTGGCTGATAAACAGCATAAAAACAATTCACAAACGGGAGCAAGACAAACTGCATTTATGCATAAGTAGCATTAATAGCTTTTTGTGGGTTCTTTTAATAATTTAGGGTTGCTATGCAACACACAGGTCCAAACACGATTCCAGCAGCAGCAACTGAGCAGATCCTCTGGTGGCTTTTACAGGACCGGGAGCAACCCTGCACAGAAACTGCTGGCTGCACCCAGCACGGTGCGCCAGCTGCAGAGTGCCAGGAGAACTGGGCTAAAATGCAGCAAAAGCTTCCCAACCACTGCTGCACATTTTCCATTCCAGGGAATAATAGCGATTGGGAAACAGAAACGCCTCTCAGTCCAAACTCGTGCCACATGCAACACTTGTCAACTTGTCAAGATGTTACTTTATATAAATGAGCTTAATTTACATGTTAATAAAACTAAAGACCATGGTGTGAGCAGGAGTGGGGAGAAAGTGCGGAGGCGACTTCCATTTGAAACCTTGTTAGAAATAGGAATTTTGAAATATTTCAATAAGCTCAAAATAAAATCCATCCATTAAGCCTACTTGCATTTCATGTCTGGACTTTATAGTTGCACACCAGCTTTTCATCTTCTGGAAAATCTTTCAAGTGGCAAGATTTTGAAAGCTTCAATTGAATGGTTGTATGCAGGCACATTCCCATGATAACTGGGCTTGGGGTGAATATATGGAGAGGATTGGGAGGAGCAAAGCCAGTCAGCTCTGTGTGTTTATATGAGAGCTGGGGGAGGAGGGGAATAAAACTGCTAATATCCATTCAAAAACTAAAAAAATGAAAAATCAGTTTGCAGTGCAAATGGCAGCAGCCAACAGTCTCAGCCATCCCACATTGTCACAAGTCATTTTGCTTTAGCTGCCCATCCATGGCACAGCAAAAACAGCAAAGCTTGCAGGATTGGTCCAACAAGTCAGCTTAGGAGACAGCAGAAAACAATATTTTTTGTATTTAATTACTTTGTAATAATGACCTGTGTCATCAATTCAGCATTTGTGTTTGCCTGAGTTTTTCAGGACTAAAGTAAAATTAAGGTTTTCTTCTGATCCTTTGTACTTGGCCATATCACATCTTGCAAAGATGCCTCATCAGTTCATTTGTGCATGAAAGGACAGAAAGAGCATCCTTCCCAAAGGGCCCCTCCTAGCACAGAGGTGACCTGGAAAGTAACAATTAAAAGAGAACTTACCCAGGACTTGTAGCCCCTGTACGGTTGCACACATTTAGAAAAGTGTGGGCAGAGGCCCCTCTTCTTCCCTCTCCCCTTTCCCAGACCCCATGGTTGGGCATTTTCAGAAGTGATGTAGACCCAGAATGGATCTCCAGAGGCATTGCTGAGCACAGCCAGGGATGAGGACCAGAGACCCCTTTCCTCTCCCCGGCCTATAAGGGGATGTAGATCCATCAGGTATAAAACACTCAACTTTTAGAGCCACTGAAGCCAACTTTCTGTCTTCTAATACACATTAGATAAACAAACTCATCATTGAATAAGTACAACCAGTATCAGAAAAAGTCCTGCAGCCAGCAAGTATCTCCTGCATATTTTATTCTATAATCCACTGCACTAATACTTAACCACCACACCAAGCAGGTGGAAGTTTGAGGGCCATTGAGCACTGTGAATTTTCCCAATGCATCACAATTACCAAAACACCTGTGCTAAATAACTTTGCGCTGAGCCACTGTGAAAATTCACAGAGTGCTCAATAGCCCTTGAAATTTCTCATTTCTAACTGGCAGCAGAGTGCTCACACATCACACGGCAGCACAGCACACTTGGAGGCTGGATCAGGACCTCGGAAAGGCCCTTTTCTCCTCGGCAGGATGTTTTGCTGTCCCCGTGATTTTCAGGCTGCTCCTACTTTGTCTCCACAATTACATTCACTTGGAGCTGGTGAACTTCTGTGTGAGCAGACTCCAAACACAGCCAAGCTCCCCAGCTCCCCTGTCCCTCCTCCTCAGCCCAGCACAGCTGCCTGTCTCAGGACTTCCCTTTTCTTCTTGCAGAGCCAGGGCAGATGCCAAGTTAGAGGCAGACAAACCCCGTGGCCATGGCAGGCTTTAACTCAGCTCAGGACAGGCCTCTCCATGCTGCCCATCCCCTTTTCTTGTGGACACCAGAGAGGGATTAAGGGCTCAGCTTTGCTCTGGACACAGCAGCAGCTGAGGACAAGCTCAGCCCTGTTGTGCACAGAGCAGGGCAAGGCTCAGTGGAGAGCCAGAAGCTCTTTAGCTATGGTAGAAGACATGAAAAACTGCACAAGCCCCTGCTGCATCCAGCTGGAAAAGAGGACAAGGACAAATTGGAGGGGTTTCTGCAGGCAAAAGCAAGAAAGACGGGAGGCTGATAAACCTCCCTTAGTGTGGGGAACTACAGATATTCAATCCATTTAGTCTGTCCCTGGGAAGGTTAAGAGGTGACTCAAGAATGGTCGGCAAATGCCTTCACAGACAGAGCAGTAATAAGAAGAGGGTCTTTAATCTGGTTGGCAAAGGCATCTTGAGATCCAGTGACTGGGAACTAAAGGCATTTCTACTGAGAAATAAAATTGTTCTTGCTGCAGAACAATTAAGGTAATTAATTAATCAGTGGAACAATTTACCTGAGGATGAGACAAAATCTCTGTCACTTCAGCTCCTTAGTTTGGACCTCTGTGGGACATCTGAACTCCACCAGAGCATCTGGGTTTTGAAGACTGGAGAGGGAACAGGAAGTCTTGCTGGAAAAATTCTTGGTGTGGGCTCTTGGGGGCTCTTTCTGCATAGCTAGTGCTGGAGATCTAGTCTCCTAGAACTGGAGATCTTTGGAAGACAGACAACAGTAGCAGACAGATGCTGCTCTATTAGATGTAAATACAGAAGTAATAGCACAGAGAAGTGAGAATGATCTGGAGAATATAATGCATCTCATCAGATGTCCCCCAAGCCCTACAGTGCAGGGCTGTGTCCTGCTCTCTGCCCCTATGTGTCCTGCTCTCCTGCTCTCTATGAGCAGCTGCTCATAGATGGAGGCTGAGCATGGCCCCTCTGTGTCCCAGTGCTGCCATTCCCACAGAGGGCTGTGAACTCCCCAAACCACAGCCTGTCCTGCTGGGCTGGGGTTTCCACATCCTGGGTGCTCACCAGCCACTTCCAGCTCATCTGTGGGACTGCACAACCTCAGCTTCTCTGTACAGCTCCACCACTTATTTTTAAAATGTTGCCATGATAATGAAGTTGAGCTTCTTCAGCAAATCTGTTGATAAAAGTACTATAAACCTAATTTTCAGGGTTGCTTAGCTCATTGCTAAAAGGTTCACTGCATCTCTACCAATCTCCAGCTGAAACCCAGATTATTTTTCAAGAGATGACTTTTTAGAAGCCTTAGGCTTTTATGTTACTTCTTGTATTTTAGAAAAGACATGTTTTGGAGCCCTTGACACAAATAGGAGGTGAATTTCAATGGTCCCAATTTAAATGTGTTTTAGAGTTAGCAATGCTTAAATAGAATTATTTTTGCCACATTAGCATGAGAATGTTGGGACAAAAGCCCAATTTTCTCATGTGGTTTTCTGGTAATTAATACTCTAGACACTTCTGATTATAAAATCATATAAATACATAAATTCACTAATACTAAGTAAAATAATAAAAAATACCAAACAAATAAAAGAGAAAGGTGCATATTACATACACACAAATGGACAGGGAGGATTAAAACCTGGCTGGACAGGCACAACATCCCCCTTTCCCTAAGAGATCTGTCACAAACAGAGTCATCCAAATAAGGGGCAAAAGAACCACGAACACCAAGCTCTGGAAAAGTAAGCTTCTTCCTAATCCACAATTAATGAGGCTACCTGGCAGATTCCCATCTCCACAAAAGCAACTGGAAAATCCCAGGGCCCCCAGACAGTCCACTCACAGCCTGCACCGAGGCAAATGAGCCCCAGCTGAACCCCAGACCCCACTGATGAGCCCCAGCTCTGTGCTGGGATCCTGCAGGGCAGCACAGGAACCTCTTCAGGGCACACACAGCCTGCATGGGCTCCACAGCCTCTCCACGAGCTCAGCTTTTCCCTGCCTCACTCCCCTGTGGACACAGGCACCTGTTGAATATGCTCTTGCTCTCTGCCACTGCCCATCCGCAGACCACAGCACTGTGTGACCTCAGTGCTGCTTCACAAGTTGTCAAACATCTGCCTGGGCAGTAAAACAATTTACATTTTCCATGTATTTTTGTATATTTGCTGTTAGGTAATAACAAAAAACAAACATTATGTTGCTCTGAGCACATAAAAGGCTTGTTTCACTGATTGCCCAGGCTTTAATTTTCTTTAAGCAACTCTGAATGGGTATTATTGCAATTAGCCATCCAATAATCACAGAATTGCAGCCAAGGACCGTTGTAGGCTGTCCAGAAGTCTCATGACTTCACTATGATGCACTGAGAAGGGCTAATCAAAGTCCCATTATAATTATAACAAATCAAATGACCTGTGTCATTAGGTCAATGTCAACAGAAGTGACTCTCAAATGTCTGTGTTGGAAGGTTTACACAGATGCTGTTCCCTCAGCAGCAGCAAGAGACCACTCCGAATGTCACTGGAAGGTTGTTTGCTTTTTAATAGGCACCTGAGTTTTATTTGGCTGGCTTCTAAATTATTCCCCACTCCTTTCTGATTAGGAGAGCTTTCAGATCTTACACAGAGGGCTCGCAGGCTCTTTGTTCTTCAGGAATTATTGTCTAATTAAAAAAAAAAAATAAAACCACAAAAAGTCCCCTCACATCTGCAAACAGAAATGCAGGAAGACAGCCAAAAATCAGATTCTGAGCAGGCTGTATTTCACTGTTGGCCTATACACATCTTGTATAAAGGTAGATGCCCTTATGCTCCATGTCCCCTGGAAGTAGGAAGTACACATGCTCTATTCATAATTAATGGCCCAGCTCTTCCAAAAGCACTAACAACTGCATCTGCTCCTGTCTGCTGAGGGTTTGACCCTCAAGGTTTAGCTTCACCAGACTAATGCTCTGCCTGCAAAGTAGCCACCTAGGGCTCGCTGGAACTGGGCTTTATCACCTGGATCCCAGATGGATCCAAGCCAGCAGCAAACATGACCATGCTTGTCCTCTGAAATCAAGGCTGGCTTTGGTGCCCATTTTGAAGGCAGTGACCTTGGTCTGCAACACACAGGTCTCCAAGTTCTTAGGATTGTGACTAAGACCTCCTGAAGCCTCGAGCAATCTGAGAGCCCTCAGCACCCCTGCCAGACTGAATTACTACATGATTGAAAGCCTTTATACTGCCCAGAGGACAGACACACCACAGCACTGCAGAGCTGTGCCTGCACCAGGCAGTCAGCACTTCAGCTCTCAGCAGGGCAGCAGCGATGCTCCTGGCAGAAAGGTTGCTGCTAAAAGGCATCAAAAGCCACCTGGAAATGGGCTGATTGGTTTTACTGGCTTGTTATCTGGTCCATGGAGTGAGATATGCCCTGAATATATTTGTTCTGCTGAGGTAGCCAGAAAGAAAGCTGCACCAAAGCAGTCTCTCTACTGCCAGAGGACTGATTCCATGAGTTTTTGATTTTTAAGAGAACACAGATATGTTGTCTAGTGCAGACTTGACCTCAAAACAACTCCCTATTCCTTTTTCTCATGGCTTTTATTTGCACTTCTCTCCACCTAGCAAGACAGTCCCCTCTTGTGCCCCCTTGGGAGGCTTCTCAACAAGAAAAATAAAAGTTTGGGCCCACCAAAAGGCATCAGAGGCTCTGGATATGCCCTAGGAGAGCTCCCCATGCCAGGGCCTTCCACAGCTGGTGGCCCAAGTGCTGCATGGAAATATTCTTCAGTCAAAACAAAGCATTCTGCAGAAGGGAAACTCCTGAAAATAACACCCACAACTGCAGAAACTGAACTTCCTTGTCAAGGAGACTCCAAATGGGTCCAAAAGACATTTGTTGGAAGAATACACCGTGATACACTTGGTGTATTATCATCTCAGTGTTGTCTGTTCCTCTCTTGTTTTATGTGATTCTTCTGTACTTTGGAGTGATCTGAGTAAAACTAAAGGGATGACATGAAGGGAACAAAGCTGGATAAAAACCTTAGAGTACTTGCCAAACTGAACAAAAAAAAAAAAAAAAAAAAAAAAAAAGGGAAAAAAACCCTAAAAAAACTTACAAAACAAAAAAAAAAAAAAAAAAAAAAAGAAAAAAGAAAGAAAAAAGGAAAGAAACATCAAGCCAAGCCAATCCAAACATCCCTCTACTTTTTTGTGCTCTGTTACATTAAGTTTATTTCATAATACATTTGTAACAAAGTAGGGTGGGTAATGCAGAGTTGCATTACAAACCTCTGTGTGCATAAGAAATCCCTCATGTTCCACAAAGAATGAAGGGATAACAAAAACAGAGCCCTCTCATTTGCAAAAGTGATTGGTGGTCTAAGCCTGAGTGGAGATCTCTCAAGCAGTGCTGAACTGGTGGCTCTAGCAATGAAGTGGTCATGTCCTCACCAGAGCATTCCAGCCCTGTGGAGACAGCCCAGCCCGTTGTATTCCAGCCTGCCAAGATGTCCTGAAAGCACATCTTGGAGCACTGGATGGTTTTGGGGTGGCTACCTCCAGGTGGATGGCCCAGGAGACACCCAAAGGTGGGCCAAGAGGCCTCCCAGAAAATGCTGTCAACTCTGTCTTAAAAGTCACAGCATGGCAAATGTCTGAGGCTGCTGAGATCTAAGATCTGACTCATTAAGATCAGGGATAATCCTTCAGTTTAGTGTCAGCTCTATCTCCACCAGATCACCCCAGCTCTTTTGGAAGTCAAAGCCCAAGATATCCAGGCTTTGCAAACACAAAGGAAAAAAATCCCCTATCCAAGCTGCTCATATTTCTGACTGAATGTGTCAGGTGGACAAATGCAAAGGGGAAGCAAGCAGAGGGTGATATCACATAAAACAAAGCAGGCTTTGCAGCTGAGTTTATTGCCCTTTCAACACTAGCCCCTTACACTGCGAAATTCCAGCATCTTTCTGGTTTCCTTAACGTTCCTAATATTTCACTCACAATTCTACGAGGAGTTGGGTCACTACAAAGATACTAGGCTTTCCTAAAATTCAGGATTTGTACACACTAATCCCTGACTGTGCCTGTCACTTGTGTCCTTCAGCCAGGACCACGAAATGCCCCAGGGAAGTAGGGAGTTATCCCAGCTCCCCACCTGCTGGCCACCCTGCTCCCAGGAGCTGCTCCAGGAATGATAGTGCTGGACAGGGCATCTCCCAGGTGACAGGCAGCTAGAAATGAGCTGAGCAAGCAGCAGAAAAGCACCCAGGATTGGATTGCAGGAAAGCTGCAGGTGTTAGAGTTTGGCAAACCAAGGGAACATCACACATTTCTAAAATGACAGCACAGGCTTTTATACTTTCATTGCACATCTGTGCATCAGTGTTTCAGCCACTCTCCTAGGCATTTTGAAAGTACACCAGAGCCACACAAAACCTTGGAGTGAAGTTCCAAGCACTCAACAAAGTGATAAACGGGATCACAACCCGCTCTGCTCTCACACTGACCAGACCACAGGCTGAGGATGGGAATATGTGGCATGGTAAGGAGACTCAGGGGGGTGTTTCATGGTGCTGTGGTCACTACAGAAATGGGAACCTGTCCCTGCTGGACACTTTCAGCCATTTGCCTCAGTGAATGCCTCCTAGCTATGCAGGAAATAAGAGCAGAGCATGCATTTCATGCCTTTTGCAAACTAGCCCTGAGGGAAAAAGTAGCCAACAGGAAAGGTTTCCACTTCTGCCAACTCCAACTCCTCATCATCCTTTTTTGTTTATTGTTTCCCCTCATATTTTCAAACAATTGCCAATTTTCCCAAAACTTCTGTGTAAGAATATAGATTCTTTTCTGCTATAAGACCCCAGCAATAAAGCAACATTTATTAGAGCAAGTATTTCCTCATCTCTGCTGAAGCAGAATTTTGTATGTGGAAGGGGAACGCAAGCAAGTTTACCAGCTTTTGCTTTTCTGTGCATCCTGTAAACACCCATTTCCATTAATCCTGCCAAGGAGCACTTACAGTGTATTTAAAATGGTTTTCCTCCCTTACCAGCTCCCTGTGGTGCCATCCAGTTTCTGATCTGAGGGGCAATCAATAAACAAGCCCTGCCATCCGTCGAGGTTCCTGGCTGCCCAAAGAGAGCAGCAAACCACAATGTGCTGGTTTATTACCCAACAGCAGCAGCCAGCCTTGGCAGTGCCAGGGCTGGGTTTAGATGTTTGTGTTTGAGTAACAAAGCAGTGTGGGCCAGAAGTCAGCAGGGCTGTTCTGTGCCAAACTATACCCAGATTCACTCAGCGAGCACTGGAGTTTCCACCACAGAGCATTTTTGCCAACTGGTTGCATGGGGGTGGATGTCCATGTCATCATTTTAATTGCTCAAAACAGCAAATGGGCAGATTTCTGGCTTGTCAAGGACATTGTACAGAAAAGAGACATTATTAATCTCTCCAAATCTAGCTGGTGAGCAGGGCCTTAAAACAGCTGAACAGCAAGGTAAACACATTCGGCAAGTGGGCAGCCTGCCATGATGAGGGACAACATGGACCAGGGCTTGAAGCGAAGGTGCTGCTGGCTGGTGAGCTCTTCTCCAGCTGCTAATAAATAATGCTAAAAAGCCTGGCAGGAGGCAGCATAAACAGAAAGTGCTGCTCCATCTCATATAGTTTTTGAAAAGAGGGATATATTTTCTTGAGGCACCACAAATGTGCTTTATGCACCCTGGAACTCGCAGTGCCAGCAACTGCTTGTGCCAGTGGGATGTCACCAGTGCCTGGCCTGCAGGAGGCAAAGGCATCCTCTGATGCTTCCAGTGAATAGAGCTGCTTGGCAAGTCCAGAACTGGCCTGAGGAGACTGTGCAGAGAGGAAGGGCTGTGCAGAGAGGCTCTTTCTGCCTCTCCCACAGCCACTGAGATTCATGCTCTGCAGCATATCTGTGCTGACAAGCTGGCTATGGGAAAAGAGCAGGACATGATAGGAAGAGCTGGCTTTCAGGTAGCTGAAAAGAGGAATCCCATCTCACCACACTGAGATTTTAAAATGCATTTTAAATGAAAATCAAACTAATTCTCCAAAAGTTTTTACAGGAGGGGGCTGTATGTCCTTGCAGGGAAGCACCACCCATCCATTGAGGATTTATTCCTCTGTTACTTCTCTCCTTGGGTCACTGAGCTCCAGTCACTGCAGAGGACACACCTTCACAGGGGAGCAGATCAGTCCAGTGTTCCTCATCACATGAAGGAAGGCACCAGGTTGGAAGAACCAGCTTACCCAACACACCCACTGGTGGAGGAAGGGATGGGAGTCCCTGAGAGACAGTGTCCCCATTTTCTCCACCTGCCCTCATGTCACCATTTTCCCTGCCTTTAACTCCCTCAGCTCAGCCAGTGAACCTGAGCCCAGGTTTGCCTTGCTGCACAACCACTGCTCTCCTGCTCCCCTTGGCCATCACAAAACCACCCAGTCAGACACACCACTCCCCCAAACCAGTGACTTTTGAACTTAAAATCAGATGCACAGCAAAAGCAGCAGCATGCTCAGGCTCCAGCCAATACAGCACAGCACATCAGAGGTGACAAGCAGACTCTGCTCCATCAGGCAGCTAAACCAAACAGCTGCCAAATGTAGAGTCCTTTCCCACAGATGTTCTCAAACATGTGTTTAGGTATTTCAGGAGCACAGAGCTCAGACCAGCACCCAGAAGGAAGCACATCACAGGGTCAAATCTCTCCCAGACAGCATGCTGCCTTTTGCTAGCAGTCTTAAATCCTTCTTAACCACAGAAGTGCAAGAAGCAGATTTGGAAATAAAGGATGATAGTGGTCACTCAGCAGGGGATGGCATTACCCTAGGTGAGCCTCCCCCAGGAAGGCAGCAGAGATCATTAGAGGAATTGCTTGTCCTTATTTAAGCCTCCCCAACTCCACCAGGAGCCCAGCTGACCTGCTGTTATCTGGTGGGTAAGCACAGATACAAGAGACTCATTACTCTAAGCTAAGGCATTGCAGGTCACTGTGCCTCCTAAGAAGTAAAAGAGATAAAAGATTCCCAATTTTCCTTCTTCCTGAGAGCAGCAGCCATTTTGCACCTCCATAAAGCAGGTCTCATCTGAGCAATTTGGCCTATACAATAAGTAGCCAGCACTAACTAGCTGCCAGCTTAACACTAGCAAAAATGCTATATTTCTTCCTCAGTCCTATTTTTAAGCACTGACATTAAAAGAAAAGACACAAGGGAATTAAATCTGTGGGAAGTCCTTAAGAGAGAACACATTTCTTCCACCTGCACTTTGCAGATAACACCCTACATTTCCAGCTTTTCTGATTTATTCCCACTCATTTTTCTATTCTCCTACCCACCCAATGAGTGGGATATTAGCAGACTAGGCAGAGCTGCAGACACATCTCACAGGTAGATAGAGCATCCTCCAGATGAAGGTCTCTTTTCCACATGTGCCTTCCAGCTCACCCCCAGAGTTTTGCATCTCCCTCTTTTAAGTAGGGAAGTTCTTCCTCCTACTGAGCCCTCAGGTGATGCACTCCCCACCTGATCTGTCCTTATTGTCAACTTGGCTACTTCCAATAGATGTTTGGATTGGTTTGGTTTGGTTTGGTTTGGTTTGGTTTGGTTTGGTTTGGTTTGGTTTGGTTTGGTTTGGTTTGGTTTGCTTTTCTAGGTGAGTATTCAGATTGGCAGCTCCAGCCTAAAAACAGTCTCAAAAAGGTAAATGGGCACAGAGGAAGTAATTAAACTAAAGGGTGTCCTGGCAGACTAGAGACATGCAGGAGAGCCAGGCAGTCCCACCAAAGCTGCTGCTGTCAGGCAAAGACCTGCCTGGAGGAGGAGGGGGATGGCTCCAACTCTCTTGCAGGAAAGTCAGCTGAAAGGAAGAGCAGCTGCTCTCCTTAGGTAGTGCTTTAAATAGGGAGATTTTCAAGACCTTCTCCTAACAATTTCTGTGCTTTATGAGTGAGCTTTACAGCATTTTTGCTTGAGACAAAGCTGATGCTCCGGGCCAAACACTGCTGCCTGGAGCATCACAGGAAGTGACAGCTCTCCAGGGATTTCATTTGGCTATTTGCCCAGGGCCTTCCACAACTCCCTCAGCAGGTCAGCTCCCTCTCAGAGCCCAAGAGTCACTGGCTTGATTAGGCCTGGCAATTCCTACCAAACTGGACCAGGACAGACAAGTACTCTGGATCCAGAAGGTCCATAGCAAAGTCTGGACATGGAGTTTGGGCTACATCACACCAGAGGTTTGCAGAGTGACTCAGCTTGTGTCTCTGTCCAAGGTAGTGTTGGGGCATGCTAACAGGCATTTTGCAATGTCTCCCAGATTATGGTTGGTTATGGTGACTAACAAGGTGGCCCCAGGGCCACCCTACTCCCAGGATGGTCCTCCTCATTCGCAAAGCCCATGACACAACTCTCGTTCCTTCAGTGCATTGCAGCAAAGCAAAAGTTGAAGCATAATGGAGAAGACGCTGCAATGAGGGGCTGTATCTGCCCAGCTATAAGACTTAGGTTGAGACCAGAGCCTCCAAACCTGAACTTCCATGACCCCTCTCCATGCAGCACCTGAAACTCTCACGATGGCTGGACCTGGTGGCAGGACAAAGGGCTCCCTGCTGGCAGCAGGGCTGGCCCCAGTGCTGCTCAGCGGGTTAAATAAATGCCTCAGTGACATGCTGTGAAATGCATGAAGCACTGGTGGCTTCCTCTGCTGCTGTAATAGCCTCATCTCCCCAACTCTTATTAAGCCCAAGCCCCACAGATCCAAATCTTTGCTGAACAGAGCCCTAAGTAAGTAAATCAATCATTCTCCGGCATATGATCTGTCACTGCCCACTGTGCCACCATCCGTGCTCCCCCGGCCTCTCTAACAGGCTCACACTGACATTCAGCAGGCAGCGCAGATGGGAGCTGCTGCCTGGGGTGTCCCAGAGGGCTCTGCAGGCTCTGCAGGCCTTGCAGGCAGCACCCCACAATGCCCCAGCCCAGCAGGAGCCTGTGGCTGCAGCTCCTCACGCCACGCTAATGACCACGACAAATCACCGCCAACGCTCGGCCGGTCTGCACCAAGCTGCTCCATGGTCCTGGCTGATGCAAGTGGTGATGAGTTAGTGACAGGGAAGCATTATTCATCCTTAGCCCACAAATGCCAGCCATATCCCTCGTCCCCTCGATCCCCTGCCTGCAGTGCAGGTGTGAGAGGGAAGATTACCCTGCACTGCTGGGACCACCTCCCTGTGAAGAGAGAACTGGGAGAGAAAAGCCACAATCCTGCTGCTCAGCACCATGCTCCCCTCACTGCAAAGATACCTCTGTAGAGACCAAGCTGCCTTGTAGGAATACCTCATCCATGATTCATGGGTTGCAGAAAACCACTGTAAAGAACTAAGCTACATGCATGGAAATGCCAGCATTCCTCCCTCTTTCTCATACATGAATTTCAAATACCTCAGCATCCAAAGAGACCTCAGCATCCATACAGTCAGGCTGGAGTAAGAGCTGTCTGGTGGTAGCAGCAAGGACCTGTCTGTGCTAGGGAAGCTGATAGGCATTGAAATCAAAGGCACGACATTGCCATCTGCAAAGTCCATCCCACTCCATGTGCAACCCAAACTTATGCTCTGAACTGCACCAGGTTTGCTAGGGGAGGGAGAATTGTGCCAGGGATTATCTCAGACTATGAGCTGGAAGCCTGCAACTGTGCACTGGCAGTGCATTAACTTCCCCATAATATTAGAATCTAACCCTAACCCTTACAAATTCTCCTGGCCCCTGATAAGACATTGTATGTGCCCTGCTTGTTTGCTTTACTCCCTCACCCTACTCACCCAGTATCAGCTTTTAGAATTGTGGCCACAATCACTTTATGTCTGTGTATTGCTTAGTAAGTTATGTTTTCCTCCCCATAAGCTTATAGGAGTTCAGTCTGGATCTACCAGTGTTTCCCAGGCAGAGAGGAAAACAATACTCTGCAGGAGAGGGAGGAATACCTGGCTGGTTGGCTGAGCTTCCACTGTTTCACTGGACACAGCAAGGAACAATCCAGGGAGATGTGTTTTGTGACTTTTTTCTAATGAGGTCAGGCATCATGGTATTTCAGCTCCATTAAGGGTCTGCAATCACAGGCCCAGGCTTTGGTTTCCAAGAGCTGCTCTCCTCTGTGTACGGCCTGAGGCTGAATCAATCCTTACTGTACTGGAGCTTCACCTTTCATGCAATTAGCTCAGAATTTCTGGTGCAGCACTGTGGCCTCAGCAGCTTTAGGTCTTTACACACATCATTAACAGGACTCAGATCTGAAGGACTGGGTGACACGAGCCCACCACTTTGGGCTGCCCAGGATCCTGGCCCCAGGAGCTTGGCTGGGGAGTGCAGGACTCATGCTGCCTTTGGGGAGCTGGGCTGCACCTCAGCCAGAGTCTCCAGGAGGGTTTCAATGCCAGCAGCTGAGAGATCACCCCGATTTTTGGGAAATCTTCCCCAAAAATGAGGGGAGGCTGCTGTGGGTGGGCTGGGAGCACTCTCATGTTGCAAAACAGAGTTCAGTTTCTCCCTGCCCCACAAACGTTTCTGCCCCAGGGTGAACCTCGGTCACAACCAGAAAAGAAACGTAAAGCCTGCACATTCAAGAGGGGAAAGGTAACAGGACACTTCAGCTTCAATGCAAGATGGGAGATGGTGCAAGCAGCATCCTCCAAGGAGAGATTTAAGAGGCAAACTGTAAACACCCAAGACCAACTTGAGCTCCCTCTCCCACACAGCCCAGTCCAAGAGGGCAGTGGCCATTTCTTAAAATCCCTGGGAGAAGCAACTTGGGAGTGGCAGAAAAAATCCTGCTGATGAAAAAGGCACGACACACTTGAGGGGTGACGGCAGGCACAGCCCCAAAGGCAGCTCTCATCTCCTCACCCTCCCCAACATTCCCCTGGCAAAACTCTGTGGCAAAGCGCTGTGAAATGCAGTATTCTGTATACTGTTTCGCAGCTAATACTAAAACAGCTTTCATGGAGGAAAGATGAGTTAAAAGTAAGAGATAACTCAAAGGATGACACATCCTTAGTGCCTGCTGAGGAACTCCAAGGGGAGCCCAGCCCAGGAGCTCTCTGCATACGGAATTGTGCAGAGCTGCTCTCGCGGCAGTGCCTGGGCACAAACATGCTCCATATCACAGCATCACCTTAAGGCAAGAGCTTTGAAAATCCAGAATTAGACGTTGCTATTAGACATTACAAGAGATAAGATGCTGGCTTTTCGTGTTGCTTCCATCCTGAGACTGGTTTGCACAGGTAGGAAGAAATGTTGCGTCTGTTTGCATTACTCACTAGGAGTAAAGATATCAGGAGCATCCATTGATAGCACATTTTTGTCTTTCATGGACATGAACCAGCATTTGCTGAACTCCATCAGCAAAACTGACACAGGCAGCATCTTGCCAGAGGTAGTGCATGCTGTATATGGACTGTAAAAGCTTGATCCAGTTCATTTTCAGAGGAAGACACTAAAAATCTGAGTTGTAGAGCAATTTGTGTCAGTAGAAAACAACCAGCTGTCCATATATAGCTGGAACTGTCATGTTTGTGCACCTCTGCCCCATGCAGGAGAACCTCCACAGCTGCTACTCTATTGGTAATAGCAGAAAATAGAGTATTTTTCCAGGAGGTCAATCCATGTTTATTCCATGAAAATGGGGAATGGAAACAATTTTTAATCCCAACATTATTTTCAAATACATGACCTGCTGGCCGGTGACTTCACAGTCACTGGACAGTGACCTTCTCCACAAAAGATCATGAAAGAAAAAAGACTGAAACAAAGGTAGTGATCAATCCAAAATCAAAGTGTCCACACATCCACTCATTTATATATCAAACTATTCTGCTGCTCAGGGAGAGGAGTCCTTCCCCTGTGAGACCATGGGGTCCCTCCCACAGGAGACAGTTCTCCATGAACTTCTCCAGCATGGCTCCAAATCTCACAAGCAGCAGTCCTCTCCAAACTGCTGCAACGTGAGTCCCTCCCACAGGCAAACAGTCCTCCCAAAACTGCTGCAGCGTGGGTCACTCTTCCATGTGGTGCAGTCCTCCAAGGACAGGCTGCTCCAGCCTGGAAGCAGAGGCCTCCTCTCTCCACTGGGTCTCCCACTGGAGCACAGCTTCCTCCAGGCATCCACCCACTCTGGTGTGAGCACCTCCTCTGCAGGCTGTGAGTGGATTTCTGCATCCCTTGTGGATCCCCACAGGCTGTGGATGGAGCTCTGCATCCCCCGTGGATCCCCATGGGCTGTGGATGGATCTCTGCATTCCCCATGGATCCCCATGGGCTGTGGGTGAATCTCTGCATTCCCTGTGGATCCCCATGGGCTGTGGGTGGATCTCTGCATCCCCCATGGATCCCCACAGGCTGTGGATGGAGCTCTGCATCCCCTGTGGATCCCCATGGGCTGTGGGTGAATCTCTGCATTCCCTGTGGATCCCCATGGGCTGTGGGTGGATCTCTGCATCCCCTGTGGATCCCCACGGGCTGCAGGGGCACAGCTGCTTCACCAAGGTCCTCACCACAGCCTGCAGAGGAATCTCTCCTCCAGCACCTGGAGCACCTCCTGCTCCTTTTTCTCCACTGACCTGGGTGTCTCCATGTTCTTCCTCTCACATGTTCTCACCTCCTCCTCTTCTCTGGCTAGGAAAGAACTGTGCCAGAATGTTTTGACTTTTCTTAAACATGTTATCACAGAGGTGTTACCATCATCTCTAATTGGCCCAGCCTTGGCCAGCAGCATGTCCATCTTCAGAGCCAGCAGGGATTGACTCTGCTGGACATGGTGGAAGCTTCCAGCAGCTTCTCACAGAAGCCACCTCTGTGTCCTCCCCCAGTACCAAAAACCAACACAGAGGCAAAAGTTGTGCCTTATTAGGACAATGTCAGAAAAAGAAAGTTAAACAGTAGAAAGGAAAAAAACTGACTGCTCTGTCAAGTTATCAGACTGCCAAGGAATAAAACCTTGTCATATATCATTCACGCACTAAATACAGCTGTCTTACTTCTGCAGCCTCTTCCTTCCTTCCCTGGATCTCAACACTGTTTGCAAACATAAATGAATAAAACCTCTCACCTCCCATGAAGCAGGTAATTTGTTTTTATTAATACATAAATGATAGAGGAAATTAATTAAGGAACAGAAAGGGCAAGAGGCCCAAGATCACACAGCAAGAGCACTTTTAATCACTACATTCTGGCCACTTAAGAGTAGTGCTTGCATGTTAATGCTTTCCTGTAGGAAGAAAGCATTTCCAGCAGACCACCTTTCCTCAGACTAAGGACTCCCCCAGTCCTGGCTAGCTTTCTAACTTTTCAACATCAGGGACTTGGAGTTTTTCTTCACATTCACACCACACCTCTGTCCCCTGGTTTAATTATTATTTATGCTGAATATAAATAGCACAAGAGATGATCCTAAGATGAATAATGTAAAGGCAACAAGAGACAGAAAAATTGCTCCAGTCAGCTCATATCCTACCTGCTTTATATTAAACACATCTTAGCACTGGGTCTCTGCATACTAGAGGAGGACGGGTGAGTTTTAGGGCCATTGCACAATATGAACTTTCCCAATGTATCACAGTTACAGAACCTCCCGTGCCAAATAACTTTGTGCTGATCCACAGTGGAAATTCACAGTGTTCAACAGCCCTTGAAATTTCTAATTTGTGCGTCCCCACAGAGGAGTGGTGCAGGGGGTGCATTTCTTGCTGTGTACCCTGCCTTGGACAGGGGATCAGGTACTCCTTGGAGCCTGACTGCACTCCCCAAAAATTGTGCTCCTATTTTAATTAATAAGCAATGCATATCTATCTGCTTCCTCATTTGCATCTAGTGCTGTTAATGACAAGAAAATACATCTTTTTAAAATGCTAACCTAGTAAGAGGCATTAGGAAAAGTGAAAGCTATTACATGTGCAAATTTCAGAGCAATTAGTCACAGAAGCAGAAGCACAGACAGGAGATTAGTTCTCAAGTCCTCACTCCCATCTGCTTCCCCACTGGAGCCAGCAGTTTTGTGCAGACCCAGGAGGTGAAGGCCATGCTCAGCACCACCAGCATGTGTCAAACCAATTTCCCTGCACCCCCTTTGCTATTAGCAAGTGAAATGCCCTTTAGCCAACATCTCCCACAGCTTTGTGACTCTTGGGACTGGGTGCAGGCTGTCAGAGACTGGCCAAGGGGCAGGACTCAGAACAGGCTCATATCTAAAGAAATGGTTTTCTTTCTCCACTTCCCTGCAGCCGACATGATCCCACTGAAGAAAAAACACTAAGTGCATACAGAAAGAGAACACAAATAGCTAAATTCTGTTCATGTGAAGATTTCTTTCCCTGACAGTGCTATTCTAGATTCATCACTGCATATTTGCAGTGGAAGATGGAAATACTTCTAACATTAAAGATAGTGACATTCTCAATTTATCTCACTTGTGGAAAGGTGCATGTGGGAGTGTGAGTGACTCTTAGGAATATGTCCTAAGTAGTTTGATAAAGAATAGTACACATTTCTCCTAGGATTTTTTTAAAATAAAGCTCAAAATTGTAGTAGAAGATTCTTGGCAAGAGTTTAGAAAAAAACAACTTTGGGAAATAAATCTCATATTGTGCTCCATCTTGTTGGGTTTTTGAGTCCTCTATCTCTCTATATAAAATGACATTAAATTATTTTAAAAACGGAATCCAAATTACTCTTCTTCTACAACACTCTTGAACGCTTGATTACTCCCAGTTTTGAACAAATCTGTGGCTACATTTGTGTTGTGGCAAGGAAAACCTGTGCCTGAACAGGCAGTGTTTGTCACAGGTTTGGTCACCTGTACTGTGCAGAGAAAAAGGCTGTACCACCAAACTGCTCCTAAGATGGAAAAAAAAAACCCAAAAAGGATCTGGTTTTCAGTGTCTGAAGGGACTCCTGCAGTAGCCAGTTAAAGTCTCTCCCAAGAGATGTGGGGGAATTTCGACCCATTTGAGTAGAAACAGCCACACCTGCCTGGACACTTCAACCCTGACCCTCAGCTTCACCCCAAGCCTAGGGCAGCTCAGCCCAGCCCTGCTCCATCACCCATCCAGAGCTGGCAGGAACACCTCGTGAGCAGGGCAGGCTCCCAGCTCATGCTCAGCACATGCAGAAGTGCCTCCCCACACACCAGAAGCTGCTCCAGTTCCTCACAGGAAATTGCAGAGTAAAAGTGCCACAGGGCACAGGCAGGGCTCCAGATCCGCCCACCAATACAAGAGCTACAAATAGTCTATTTTCCTCTGGCTGACAATACATTAGCAGACACATTTTTGTTGTTCATTTTTGTTTGGAGCCATGCTGGAGAAGTTCATGGATGCTCACAGAAGGCCTAAAGATAGCCTAGTATTGTCAACACAAAATGCAATTCAATTCCCTAAAAATATCAGTAACACAGGCTATGAAGAGTTTGTTTTTCCCCAGTAATGCACTTTCCATTATTGCCCTGGATTAAAATTAAATTGCTAACATAAGGACAAGCAGATGAATCTATGGTCATGATAGCATAGAAAAATGTCAATAAAATGCTTGTACACTGTATGCTCCTTCAGTATTTAAAGATTCTTATCTCCAGAATAATATAAACCAAAACACATTGTGAGATCTCACGCTATTGAATCAAGCAATGCTGCTCATATTGCTTCACTGCTGGGCGCTGTTGTCAGCTGGGCAGTGCACCACATTTGGAAAGAAAATTTTGAGGCTGCTTTCTGGGTTTCTTGCACAGGGAATCACCACTGTCATTGCTCAGAAACAGAACAGGACACTGTTTTCATGCATGCAAATCCAATCATAATGTTGACAAAATAGTGATAAAAACCCTAAAATTTGATATTAACCCAAATCAAAACAAACCCATACTAAACCCTGTCTCCCAGTGTCTTTATAGTGGGGGCAACAAGCTGTTAATTTTTGGTGACAGGCAAAATAGCAACTCCAGTTCTGAAACATTTAATAATATAATGACCTAAGGAGTCAAATGAATTGTATAATTTCTAATTCCATATAAAAAGAAAAAAGTACTTGAGAAACAAACTGACATTTCAGAAAAGGACACATTCATACATTTTTCCAAGATGCTTTACAAAGACAGCCTTTGCTCTGAAAATAGCTTTTCTCTTCCCAGGGTAGCAGCACACAGAGGTGGAGGCTGCTGCCAAAGTCCACAAAACTAGACTGATTCTCATTCCCCCAGATCAGGAGCTGGTCCTGACAGCTCCAGCTTCACCCTAGAAAAGTTCCTTTACAAACCCTGTTTCAACCAGTATCAGTATTCTCCTTAGTTTTCCTTTTTAGCTGGTGAAGGGTGATTTAAGTTGCAAAATACATAATTTCACACATTTCCAAGTAGTTTCATCACTAAGCCCTATGTAAATACATGGGACCAGTGACTGACAGAAGAAGGTTACCAAAAATAATCATTTTGAACCAACTAACAGGGAAACACTTCTGACAGATAATTTCATTTTTTCTTAGCAGCCATATTTTCCAGGGGTTATTCCCAGGATTGTGCACAGATGGACTTTCCCCATGAGACCAGTGGCTGGTACGGACACTTGGCAGGCCCAGAGAGAGAACTGCCACAAGAGTAGGATTAAAACATGTGAAACTGCATGAAATCAGGCTGTGGAGTGTCTGAACTCAGTGCAAACTGTATATTGCACATGCTGCAAGCAGCCCTGCTGGCTCCTGGGCTCTCTTAGGAGATCAGACAGGAAACCAAGGCTTTGTTCTAGGAAAGGCATAAAGAGCTTCAGAAGTCACATTACCAAAGAGCTCTGCAGGCACGGGCCAGAGTGCAGCATTTTGTTATGTAGTCTCACCTTGCTGGAAACACACTGTCAGCTTCTAAGGAAAAAGAATAGGGACTGGATTTATTTCTGTAAACTAAATCCTTGCTTGCTTTACTCGCTGGCCAACTGTTGAGACTCATGCTTCAATATATTGCTGTTTGGAAAACATTAATCTAAAATAATATGGACAAAAAGACTATTGCTAGTTATTGTTGGAGTCTTAGGGGAACACAAAAAGGAAAAAAAAATAATTCTGGACAATTTCTGCTCTCCTGTAATGAAAAAAGTAAATGGAAGTATCGAAGTGACACCTCTATCTAGTAGAATTAACGAATTTACTTTTCCCTTCTTGAGTCAGAACATTGCAAAAAAATTCTGACAACTTCAGTTTAGAAAACTGTCATAGGGAAAGCAGGTAATTCATTCTTCAATGCAGCCCTTTAATATATAAGAAAGTATACTTTGCAAACTAATATATCTGCTGAGTTTTACTCTACATGATTTTTGTCTCACTTTTCACTTCCATGCTTTCACTAATTGAGCTTCTGTCTTTTGTTATTTGTACAACAATATCTCAGGGGATCCTCTTGTTATCTTTATAAGAATCTAACTAAAGTGCTCCCGTTATATAACCATGTCTTTGTATCAACTTGTATTAGTGGGTGTACTTTTGCTGCATAGCCAGAACATTTAAACATACTGGAGAGGATGCACAGAGTATATAGAAACCTTGGATGTTGTTTACATAGCCTTCCCACACATTTTGCCAAAACTGTATTGCTCCAAGTCCTGTGACATGCTAAACAAAAACAAATTTGAGCACCAACAAGGGCAAACTTCAAGAGCATAATATATGAATACAAGTGTTATTTACCATAAATCATATGGCTGAGATCTTTAAAAGAAACTCTCTTCATATATGATCTTGATGTTACTGAAAGGAGTTCCCCTTCAGGATGTGATACTCCCCACAGGAGAGCCAGACATTAGTGCTCCACAATTATGTTTCATGAGACCTCACCATATGCCACACACAAAACTCATGTAGTGTAGCAATCAAGGCTCTATCCTGCAAGCAGCTATGAGAAAGCTCAGCCATATTCATGCAAGTCCTGACAAGGAGAGGAAAAAAAAGAAAGCAAAACTAATTATTGAAATTTATGGGCTCAGGTATTTACATAATGATTACAATTAACAAGGTGCTTATCTCCATTTTTATTCTTTATCTATGTGCTTGACATTTATATCAGCCATAGAAATTATATATTTAAAAAAGGTAAAGGTAATTCAGGTCAGCCATGAAAAGCTCTTTGGGATCAAACTGGAGCAAGAGCTGCACAGAATGGAAGCAGCCCTCCATGTGTGTCTGCATTTAGGCTCCAGCATGGCAAACACCACACCTGTGGGCTCCCAGAGATCTGTCCCTCAGCCTCCTCAGCCTGGCTGGAAATACAGAGGTGGTAGCAGACTCATGTTCCCACCAGGTGAGGATGCTGAGAGCAGGTCCCCACCTCAGAGGTGACAGTGGTGACAAATGGCTCCCAGGTAAACAAACAAATTTACCCACTCAAAAGGAAACCTGCCCTGTGAGTGCAATAGAGCTGGAGCAGCCCTCAATGCTCCATGCATTGGGACAGCTCTGGGCCAGTTTGTGGGCAGAAATGACCTCCTGACCAGATTGTCCAGGTGTGCAGAGGGGCACCTGCTCCAGCAGGGCAGGGCCTCAACAGGTACTCAGCTCCTCACCAGCTGAGAGTGAAACCCTGCAGCGGTGGGACATAAAAACCTATGAAGATGAAATCTGGAGGTAAAAGATCCCAGAGGAAAGCATCCATTTCCAAAAATATGCTCAGATGGCCACTGACTCCCAAGTGCCACCAGAAGCCACATGATGCATGCCATCCTCATTCCCATTCCCTCTGCACCCACCCAAATCTGACACATTCCTTGCAAATGAAAACAGAGAGATGCAATGACAGTGAAGACTGCAGGGTTTTGCTGTGGAGAGTACACTCTGTTTGCAGCTGCTACTGCTGCTGGATTTTAAACTGATAGACAGAGACTGAGCCTCTTCTGAAGCAATAGTGAGAAAATACCTTTGCTCTTCCTGCCCCTCCAGAGCATATCCCAAGGAATTCATGACAGGACCACCGTGAGGAGGCTGTGCTGGTACAAATGGGTCATAAAAGTCCTTTGTGCTGTGTCACAGCTGGCCCTGGCACAGGCATTCACAGCCCCTTGTGCTCCACTTGGATGTTGTCTCTGAGACATTTTCCAGGACGTTCCTTGGGCTGCATTCATCTTTGCGCTGCAAATGAGCATATTTTGTCAACAATCAGTTCTTTACACGTTTTGGCACCTGACCTACACATGGCACACCCAGTTGAGCTGCATGATACATTACATTAGCACTGCAAGGAGGGATATGTGTGTGTGTATATGTATATATATATATAATCTATATAAACATATGCGCTGTATTGTTTTTCCAAAGTCTGTCAGATCACTACATTATAACAGAGAGGCTATTACAGACAGGTTTAGTTAGCTGTGCATCATTTCACACCTTCATTACAATCTTTACTGGGAAAATGGATTGCTTTTGAGCCTCTCTCCATTCTCATTAAACTTCCACTCTTGCGAGGTGTCAGAACTGTAAAATGCCTAATACAGCCAGTTAATTATAACACCACTCACTACTTCAGCCTTTTCAATTACCCACATCTCCACCAGCTGGAGCAGCCAAGCTCCCACCCAGGGTGAGTCAGAGGACCACTAACAAGGGAGACCAAGGGGTGGCCAGAGGACAACATGCTCTGCCAGACCATGCAGAACCTGGAAAACCAACAGAAAGCTTTCTACCAGCACGAAACAGCATTTCTTGTGAGGTGGAATGGGAAGTTTGTGATCATGCAAGGATGAAAGATGGAGATGCAGAGTTGCTTTCAACTTCCTCTGTTAGTACTGGTAACTAAAAGTCCAACAATATAAACATTATTAAGGAAGCTGTCCTTGGAGTTGCTCAGGGTAATAGAAGCACTTTGTCAGATGAAAAATTGGCAGAAATCAGCCTGAAATCACATAAACAACTTTGATTCCTGCTTCAGGACACAAGCTGCCAGATAGGAGTTACCTCTCTCCTTGTCACAGTCGTGCATGTATGGCAAGAGCTGCAAAACCTCAGCTGATTGCAGCTCCCAGGGATCAGACACTGGAAGAAGTCTCCTCCTGATACAATGGGGCAACTTTCACTCCCTTCTGTAAATGGCAAGAGAAACAGTTCAGACCGAGCACAGAGCAAAGTGCACCCATGCCCCTGGAGTTTCTGCTGGTATTGGGGGTATCTGGCATTCTGGGGATGACATAAAGCTTTCTGGAGTTTCTGAACAACACAAATACTGTGGTGATTGTAAAGCCTGACATACCTTCAAGAACTGCTTCACAGGGGAATGAAACAGCTCTGACCAGCCTGTCTGACTCTCTCCCAGAGCCACCTGACCAGCTCCCACCTGACCTGACTCCAGCCTCTCAAAGAAACCTCAGTTTCAGGTTTCTCATAGCAGCAAACCCACTGGGATTCAAACCAAGATCTTCCAAGGATAAATGACTCTCCTATACTGCAGGCACAGCACATGGCCACACAAAGGTCACTGCTCTTCTTAGCTCTTTTCTCTTTTTACAAAAACAAAGCAACTAAGGATTGTCCAAATCACTCCTTGCTGTACAAATGAGTATTTTATTCTGAGAAGGTAAATCTCAATGTATTTATGAAGAGAGCATCCTTGCTGTAAAGGACCACCATGTTCCAGCAGAGACATCCCAAACACAGCTGAGAAAGCCATCTCCCTTATGAGGGATCAGAAGATCAGGGTTGTGTTTTATTAGTTGTATAAAAAGTATCTTTAGCTCTCAGTTGAAAGGAAAAATTTGCATTTAAATAGAAAGATTAATAACTGTAATACACAGAACCCACACTGAATAATTTTTTGGTAATAGAAAATAATTCATATTTTTATATAAATTGTTCACCTTAAGTCAAGCTACAAAAAATGATAATCATAATATTTTATGGAACAATTTTAATCTAATACAGCTTTGTTACATTTTTATTCTCCAGTGTAAATAATGCATGTCTGCAGTTTTGAAAAAGGCTGGATTTAAAATATTTGTCTCTGAAAATTCAAAAGGGTGTGTGCTTTTTGCTGTGTTTACACTGTGCATGAGTTTTACTCATTAAAATTTAAAAAATCCTTCAAAGGATAGTAACAAACCATTCCTTCTACTGCAAGGACAGGCCAGGAGGTGATGCTTATGGAGAGCTTAATGAACTTTTTTGGAAAGAAAGCTTTTTCTCTAGAACAAACAGATTTGGATTCACTAAAGTATTTAAAAATGAACTGTTGAGTTGTTTTGGTCAGATTTGAAACCTGGTCTTAAAACCTAAAAAGTTCCATTTTGGCATTCTTTTGGCATTGAGGAGCAGATTTTAATTTTATTTTGCAATTACTTTTCACCTACAGCTATATTTTTAAACTGACTCCAAGCCGCAGGGAAACAACCTCTCTTTTCCCTTTCCATCTAACCAAGCCTTTAAAAAATATATAAAAACATTGATGTTTCAGAGAAAACTTCCAAAAAATCCTCTAGGATCATCTTGAAGCATTTCTTTTTTTTTTTTTTTTTTGTCTGCATGTGTTTAGCTTTAGTGCATTAGTTATTTTCCCACTGCTCAGGAGGACAGCTAGGAGCAGAGGGTGATATCTCCTGTTTATAGCCCCTGGATGGTCTCCTGGAGCTGTCCCAGCAGGGATGTCACACCCTAGGGGGCTGATCGAGGCAATTTCTTCCTGCACCATCCCTCTGGGCTGCAGTCTCCTCGCAGCTTCCCCAGCCTGCCCCGAGGGATGTGGGGGGGAAGCCATAAGGAAGAAGCTGAAGCTGCTGCACTTGGGCAGAACAGCTGCATTTTCCACACTGTGTCCTGGGAAAGAGGCCAGTGCAGCCCAGGGGCTGCAGCAACTACTTGAAGCAGCTCTACTATTGCTTTTTCACTGCTGGAAGAAGGCAATTCCTTTGCTTTCCCCTCCTGGACTCATGCCAGCAGACTTCTACCACACTCAGCATTTATTTCGCCTTTACCCAGGCGATGGCTCCTACATCCCATGGCCAGGTGGCTCACACTGGCCACTGTCCCCAGGCAAAGCAAACTTGGCAGGAAGCCTTCAGGCTGGAAGTGCCACAAGTTCCTGTTTGCAATGGGAAAGGAGCAGTTTCTTCACTGGCCTCACTATAAGATGCAGAATCTATTTCCTGCTGCACTGTGAGCACAGAGTGGGGAACTCACGACGTTTAATTTATCACTTCCTCATATATTCCAGTCCTTACACATAAAAACCTTTGAATTAGAGAAGAATCAGGAGGGAGTTTCCCCAGTGCCACACAGATAATAGCAGAAAGCAAACCCCCTTATTCTGCTTGGAGCCATTGGTACCACTAATTACTCTCCCAAAATTCAGCTCAGGTTCCTCTCTCTGTTCATTTAATCTTTGTCATTCTTGCTGCCTTCTATTTCATCACTCAAGCACCAAGCAACAGGCACAATCAGGAAGTTTGGAAGAGCTGCTGCCAGCATACAGTAGAAAGCCCAGCACTGCTGGAAACGAGGACTCAACAGCAGACAATCAGCAGAAGATGCAGGATGCTTAAAAACACGGTGTGTGTCCATTAGGGAGCTCAGTTCTGTTCAGGCTCTAATGCATCTGGACTCCAGAGGCTGCAGGCTTCCCTGTCACTGGGATATGTGCTACTTCCCAGCCTGCTTTTAGGTTGGATGGTAGTGCAAGGATCAAGATATTCATCTTCACCTTCCTGCCCTCACCCCCTGTGTCACCATGTGCCCAGAGCCCTCAGCCTGGTGCCACCAGCAGGGACACCCTGGCAAGGCTGGCAGCTCCTGGAGAATCCCTCTCCATCATTCTAATTGCAGAATTACAACAAAAACCAAAGGGGTTTAGGAAGCCACTATAACTTGTGAAATGCTGTTTCACAAATGCATCAAAAACCTAATTTTAAAAGGCCCTTTAAACAGTCAAAATGAAAAGGCAAAGCCCTTGATGACAACTAGCAAAGAGCACATGGGAGCTAATGAGGGCAAGCCCCAGCATTAGAAGCAGCCCACCTAGAGCAGGTGAGGCTTGGGTGACCAAACACCTGACCTGCCAGTGCTGGCTGGGCTCCTCCTGCTCCATCTGCTCCCTTTGGTTTGGCAGCTCAGCCGCTCAGGGAGACACAAAAGGATGGCAGGAGGTCAGGGGCAGCTCTTTCTCAGCAAGTGAGCTGGGCTTGACTTTGGTGAAGGAGGTGCTTTGTCTCAGGAGATTTGGTACCAAGGATGTGGGGTGGATGGATGGCAGCAAATCACACAGCTGGAATTACAGCTTTCATTGTCTGCCTCAGGACCTAATGACACAAACAAGTACTAGCCAAAGCATAGCATATATCCCTTTGTTCCTAAAGAAAAACAATTCAAAAAAAAAAAAAAAAGTAATGCTCGAGTAGGAATTTACATTACAAATTTCCCCTTGTTGGAAAAGGCTTTTGGATAATCTCCACCACATCAGGGCAGTGCTGGGGCCTGGGAGGTTGAGCTGATCTGAAGACAAGTCACCCACACACAGGCAGGGCTTGGGTAGGTCCCTTTACCTCAGTCTCCACAACAAGTCCAACTATTCCTTCTACCTCTGCTCCCGAGGTGATGAAGCTTCCGAAGCTTCATGGGAGTTTGCAGCGAGGGGCAGGGGGATGAGAGAGCCATGGGTAGGGGATTTCTGCTCCAGGGGTGATGCCAGCACTGGAATGGCAAAGGTGATGGGCAACTGGTTTAAACCCCAGTTCTTACAGCATGGTCCGAAGATGCTGCTGTTACATATTGCTCACCTGACACCTCTGCAAGTAAGAAAGGGCAAGCCTTTCTCCAGCAGCTGTCATGCCTTCAGGCAGCTTCACAGGTATTTGTGGTCTAGTCACCTTTCTTTGCCTATTGAGAGAGCCAAGACTGATCAAATCTTCTCTATTTAAAACAGCAATAAAAGGAAACTAATTTTCTTGTGCACAATGTCAGTTATCTTTACAATATTTTGTCATATATTCCTTAGCTACTCAATGTTACTTCTGGAGCTTCTGAATGCAAATATTGCCTGACAAGAAGGATGAAACCAGACGATTTTTTTATCTCAGTTATACATTCACATATCACATATCCAAAGTTAACAAGTGACTCTCTTGTGTAAATCCATTTTCTACTTTCCATGCATCCCCAATAACAGCTATGAAAAACCTTGTCTATTATATAGTAAGATAGTTTGCTGCCTTTATTTTTCTGACCACATGTGTATTGTACGAGCAGAGGACAGAGGCTTTCATGTTATCATCCTGCTCCCTGGTAATCTCATTCTGCAATCTCTGCTTTTTCATTACCATTTTCAGATGTTTAATGAAGCAACACACGAATACGAGATACCCCTGGTATTTCTTTTGCCCAGTCTCTATCATTTTCAATCTCAGAAATACTGAATAAATGGAAATATACTTACCAGGCCTGCTTTGCACTTCCTGAACAAAACTCCCTTTGGAAGCAATGAGAAATGTGGCTAACATGGACAATGCAGGTTTAAGTCTCCTTTTTTCCCCCATATTACCTGTGTGGAAGAACATAAAAAGAACACATGCACAGTTAATAGGCCCTGTCTGCTCTTTAGCCAAATATTACCATTAGGAAAGAGTGTTTCCTAAATGAAGAATCTGTGTTTACACTCCACCACAGCCATTCCCTTATCTAGCTGCCTTCCCCTTGAGACCTTGTGCAAGTACCAGCAAAAGTCCAAGACATAAAAATGCCACACTCTGCACACAGGTGGAGATTTGCCCAAGAAAGCCATGCAAAAGCTCATTTCTCCCCATTTTCAGCTCAGAGCTGCTCCACTGACCTTTTCTTCCCACACAGCTATCTCAGATGACAGGAATGATCAGGTTTCCACACTGAAGGTCAGCAACATCAACCTTGTCCATTTTCTCCTTGCCCACAAGTTCACAGACATCCTTCCGCTCCCCGGGATCATGCTCAGCCCACTGGTCTGCAAGAGCATACATTAGAGGGAATTTTAATGACTTGAATTCGTGCTGAACTTCCTCTTTTAGCTGCTATTTTAGTGATTTGTTGACTCTCCAAGGCTCATTCAGGACTTTTTTTTTTTAGCCTTGACAAAGTAGATAGAGTAGACATGGACTTTATGTGCCAAGTCTTCTGTATTTTTGGCGCTCCACTCGTCACATAGCAGGTCAGTGAAATACAAGTTCAAGAAACAGAGGATGCCTCCCACATATATCTGTGATGTCTCAAAGCAGCCTAAACTAATCTCTTCCTCTCTTCACCATTAGCAGTGACGCTAAGCTGGAAGCAACGGCTGAGGATGCTTTAACAGCCACCCAGAATCTTAATAAGATCTACTTACATTTATATGGTCCATTTCAGGCTGGCTGGCTGGTTCCTTAGACTCATCCTCACAAAAGGAGCTGAGTACACTGTTTCATTTTTTTGTGGGCTTTTTAATTACTTTAGCATTGTCTCTCATTTTTGTATCAGCCATCTGCAAGTGTGGCAGGATGTGTGTAATCTTCTATGGCACTTGTTGTACTTTCTCCATTATTATCAGATGGGAAAGAAAACCAAAGTTAAGGGAGATTAAGGTCAGCGTACTCTCAACATCCAATCGCTATAATCCACTGTGTTATCGCCAGGGAAGATTATCAGCCTTGATAGGAACCATTCTTTGAGCCATTCAGCTCTGTTGAGGCCCACTTCTCTGACAGAACGGTATTTCTGTTCCATCTGAAGGCAGAGAAATCGTACATAAATTTTCCACCATGTCCCACTCATGTGCAGCAAGTGACTGAGCAGGACAGGGGAGAGGCACTTCACTGCAAAGCACAGCTCTGCTCTGTGCTGTGCTCTGTGCTGCTCTGGGCCAGAGCAGAAGGGATGCCGGTGCTGCCCCACTGGTCATTTGGAGCCCTCCTCTCCCCTCCCAAACTGCTAAAACACCACGGGGATGAATGAGAGAGAAGAAGCTGCACTGACCAAGGGGCTTCCTTCAATCCAGGAAAGTGTTCCTGGGCAGGATGAGGCTTCACAAGGCACAAATCCTGTGCTGTTTCTTGTAAAGGGCTAACAGGCATGATTTTTTTGGTGTTAAATGATCCAAACAATTATTTGGGGAGGGTGAGGCACCCTCAGTGCAGTGCGCTTGGGATGAATGACTCCATGCCCTGCCTCTGCTCTCCCAGCAGAAATGTGTGACATTCCAAAAAATACCCTGAAACACATTATCTCCTAGCAGCAGCGATGAATCTCTCTCTAGTAGGACTATAACTCAGCAGACACGCTTCATCTACCAAAGTTCAGTGAGGCTGGGCCCCACACTGCTGCTGAGCAGCACCACATTGACCTGTTAATGGTCTCTGCATGTCTCTGTGTGACGGGTGGAGAGCAGAGACAGGACCCAGCAGATGCTGGGCTCTGCCATACTCTGCATGGCTGAAACACCTCCATGGTCCAAGAGGAACCAGAATACTCCATATTTCTGGGTAATTTCCCTCTTGTAATTAACATATAGAAGTAAAAGTATTTTCAAACTACCTTAACTCACAGTTCGTTATCCACTCCCAACAAGCTGACGACTGTTACTCTTTCAGAAATCGTCTCTTAGCAACAAAAAGGCTCATCAGCTCAGAGGACTCCCTCCAGCTCCATGCTGGGGGTTCATGTGGGATGCCAAAGGAAGGCAAGATGGAAGAGCAGCTGCTTACCCTGGGCAGGCAGCATTCAGCTCCAGGATCCTCCCTCTCAATTATCACATCGTGCACAAATGAATGAGGGATCTTCTGCTTGGGGGCCCGGGAGGGGACAGGGGAAGAGGCACAGGAAGATCCACCTTCCAGGAGGAACTCCAGGATCCAATGCCTCATTGCAAACCTTTGCCATGGAATCTGATCCTTAAAAATTCCTGCAGGCCTACATCAGGAAACAGCTGCAGTTCAGGCCACAGAAAAATGCCAGACGGTGACTTGTAATTCGGTCAGAGGTACCACACCTATACCAAACCAACACCTTAATTTCCTCATGGGGCTTTTCAATCACTTGCAAGTTACTTGTGTCACACTTACTTCTTAATAGTTCAAATTCCACAGCTCCCTTCCATGGATTTCCACTTATTTTTTCTTTTCAATGACTTACGATTGCAATACTCATCTTCTGTATCCACATCTTAAATATTGTGGATAACACATGGGGCAGGAATGGAGACCTCAAAATTGATTGATCTGGAACTGAGAAAATGAGCAACCAAAGCCAATACTGTGGAAGAAATCAAAATAACACAATTACAGCAAGAAACAAGCAAAGGTGGAATAAAAATTCATAAAATACTTCCATTGTTGGAAAACACAAGACAAATAATCTAAACACACCAAAATGTTTCTTTTTAAAAAGTAAAAATATTTCATTCCGGTATCATCCAAATGAGGCTTGTAGCTTTTTCTCTCCAAAACCTTTTTGGTGTGTAATTCAGTTTTAAAAGGAAGAATGCAATGGAGTTGGGGGGTGTTAAGGATCAGGTCACATACAGAGTAGCTACAGCATCCTTTGGTTAATTCACAAATGATTCAGAAATTGCAGCCATGGATATCCTCTTTGAAAAATGAGGATAACTGGGGAGAGATGGGATCCACCTCATGAAAGGGGGCAAGAAGAAGCCAATATGCTACTGAGGAGGGCAGTCAGTGCTATCCACAGGGTCTGGATACTGAAGCCTACAGGAGAGCAGGAGGACTGGCAGGGAGGAAACAGATGTGCACAGGGCAAGGGGAAGACCCTGAAGAGGACCTGAGCTTCTAAATTGTAAAAAAGTCAATTAAAACCACAGATAACATTTTGCTACATTGCTTTCTTGGGCAGTAAATGATTGTAACTGTCACGACGAGGATGACGGGAGGGGAGGCAGGCAGTGAAGCCATTGAAAGAGAGGTTTTTCCCAGTAGCAGAAAAGATCTGGAGAGCTGAGAGTCAGGTTCTCATCACGGTCCTGGGAAAGTTCTGCTTTTTTTCCTAGGGTTTCCTGTAAGATAAGAGATCACCACTAATCCCACAGAACATGTCACATCTTTGCTCAGAAAGCTAGAGAGAAGCAGTCAAGACTGAGAGGTGCCCAGACCTCCCATGCAAACAGGATCTGTGTGAGCACCAGCAAGCTCCAGGACAGGTTTCTCTTGAGACATTCCCTAGCACAGAGGGACTGTCCTGGACCCAGTGTGGGAAACCCTCCTGGTGCTTTATCAAGCTTACAGCTAGGGTAATGTCTTCATTCTGGTACACTTTTAATTATTTGCTTATATCTTTAGCACTGCTGTATCATATATAACTGTACTTTCATGCTTGGGTAGCAGCAGTAATAGATCAGCATCAAGATCTCTTGCATCTAATCTCAGAAGGAAACGTTTTATTAAATCATTAAATAAAATCATCATGTGGTCTGCCTTTACAAAATAATAATAATAAAAAAAAAGCTCAGCTTTAGAACTGAAACACAGTGGGAAAGAGTGGGAAAGTAGCCATGAGCACTTATCCCAGAGCAGCTGAAGAAGATGCTGCTTATCAAGGAGGAAATAGAGTACATGAATTCAAGACAAAAAGAAAGAAAAAGAAAAACAAAAAAAAGATCCTTTTGAATTAAGCCTTTTCTCGCCTCTAACAAGGCTCTAGAAACAGCACTAATCAATCCAAATGACACTTTAGTGTAGAGATCTATTATATTCCTCAATGATCATATGGCTTTATATGTTATAATTTGGTTCTGAATTATGACCTACATCAATTATAATTGAATGCTGCTTCCCACTCTACAATCAGACTGTGATGAGAACAGAAAGGCAGTGGACATTAGAGTATTACTATCAGAACAACCTAATTTAATTAAGGAGGAGATTTATTAAAATGGTAACATTAACAGGTGTTTTATAAGACTAATAATTAATAAGGTTTCTGTAGAACTTTTGTAAGAGAAATAGACAATATGCACTGGCAGCAGAACTCCCTGTAATGGGATAACAGTAAAGCATTAGGAACTGTTGATAAGACATTATGATAATAATCTGATATTGTAAAAAAAAAAAAAATCCTGTTTGAAGAGGATTAAATATCGTTACTGCAAATTAGTGTTTATTTAAGCTCCAGCAGGCTTTTGCACAGTGCCTGGAGGAAAGGTGGGCTGCCAACAGGCTCTCCAGCATGGACACTTGATACTCTCCTGAATCCCACTGCAGTGAGTTGGGATCTGCCCACACAGCAGTAACGCTGCCAGTGTCCACCTAGGAAACCACACTGAGGCTACAAGGGAGGATTTCTTAACAGTGAAGTTCAGCAACTCCTTGTTGGCCTTTCTGAAGTTACCTGCAAGCACTGGACACAGGCAGCCCCAAGCTGCTTTGCAAGTTGCAGGCTCAGATGTGGCCCCACGGGCAGAGGTGTCCCCTGGGGCTCCATCTGTGTCCCAGCACACAGGACAGCAATGTGTGAGAATGGCAGCCCTGCTCTCTCCCTTCCTTTTGAAAACCTGCAGGTACAGCAAGAGGTGAATCTCAGGAGCACGAGGAGGAAAAGTGGGGTGTGGGAGAGGAAACTAAGAGGGAGGAGTGTGCTTTCACAGCAGGGAGCAGTGCCCCAGCTCACTATAGAGAGGAGTAGAGAGAAAACAGCCTCTGGATCTTTTCTGTAAATGAAGGTGCTGAGGGATTTTGCCAGGGTTACTTATCAATTTACAGCTCATGTTAACACCAGGCCCTTTCTTAGCTCTAGGCTTAAAAAAGTTCTATCCCAGCCCTGGTCCCATTGGCCCCCAGGTAAGAGGTAGGAGATGGCTGCAGAGCACAGAGCATTTCCTCTAAACAGCTCCAATCCCTGACACAGTGATGGAAGAGGATATTAGCAGTGGGAAATTTTTTTCAAGGCCAGTACTTTAATGAGCTTCTAAGTAATGACTTTATCTTACAGGCACACTCAATATTCATTCAGCATTGCACCAGAACAAAACCACTGCCTGCCTTCAGTCAACAGCAAACAAGTCCAGAGGAAACAGCTCTCCACTTTGGGAAGAGGTGATGGGACAGAGCACTCCCCCCTTGCTGGGCATGAGAGACTTCCCTGGTATGGCAGAAGGTGGAGTGGGCTGTGTCCCCCTCTGTCAGCTGAGCATGTGGCACTCACTCCCGCCTGCCCTGCACCAAAAAGATGCCTGTGTTCCTGCTCACCTCAAGGGGATGTTCAGGCCACTCAGTCAAGGTCTGAGCCATGATTTTTCCACTCTTAAATGGCACCTGATATCAACAACAAGCAGTTTGCAGAGAAATGAAACAGCCACTTAGTGTCAAAGCAGGTGTTGCTTCCTTTCTTGGGTGCAAAGATGCTGATTTTGGACCAGACCTCAGCTTCTTGTTTGCTCAAGGGTAGGTTTGATTCGCTTTTTAATCAGGCTGAGCCAAGGGAGAAGGCCTTAGGCTTTGCTTCTAGCATGCAGCCAGCAAAGGCTCTGTCACAGTTCTCTTTCACAAACTGCCACCGAATGGGTTTGGGTTATTTCAAACACCCATTAATCAGTTTTGCTTCTCTGAATCATTCTGGTTAACACATCTTGACTGGACAGTTTTGATCAAACTTTCTCGGTTTTTTGTTTCCAAGTTGTGGACTACAAACGTCTTGGAGATTTATGCCAAACCCAACACAGATTATTGCCTCTGCCAGACCCTGGGACCTCCTGCAGGAGACTATTTCCATTAAAATTTTCCCAAAAACAGACTCTGGACACATCATTTTTATGGTTCTGGGACACTTATGAAAGCAGATTGGTAACTAACCTGCCTTGACAGAGAATCCATTCAGCAGCCTCTGGAGCTCCCATATATCTACTTTCAAGTTTTATTTCATTTTTAGCAGTCTCCTTCACTTGTGTGTGCCCACAGGAAGCAGAAACCCAAGGTGGAATACTGGGAATACCTTGCTTCCTCCAGCAAGTGCCTCATGGGCAGCAGAGACTGAGAAACACCTCTCACCAGTGTTGCAGACCTTGGCGGTGCACAGCACGTAACAAAATCTCCATCCTATTTTCCATGGGCAAGCAAGGACTCCCAGGCATTTTGAAGGACTCATGTCCAGCTACCACTGCACTGACTAGCTCTTTGAATCCAAACCTCATGAGGTCCTTGGAAATTCCCACCTGTTAGAGGCACACCTTTTGTGACTATTAATTAGCCAAATGTCTTCAATTTCACAGGAATGCTCTTTTCACTTCCTTTATATCATGGATTATGTGAAGAATAGGCTGGGGCTTGTTTGAACAGACAGCAGCTCTGTGCCCTACACAAATAATCTGTTCCCACCTACAACCCAAACATTCAAACCTGCTTTCCATGGCTGCACCCAGCAGTGCCAACAGCAGGTGTCCTGTTGGCTTCACAGGCATAGAACAGGGCTGGGAGAAATACAAATGACATATTTCAAAGGAAAAATGTGCCCAGTCCATTCCCTTTGTCCAAGGGAGTTCCTCTGTGCCAGTTTGAGCAAAACTGTTGCAAAAGCAAAGCCTGCTTTCTTCCCTGGTACTGTTATTTAAATTACTTCTATGGGATGCCAATGTCAGTCATTGAGTTTTAATATTACCACGGCAACATTACAGGAGAATGAGTGCTGAATCAATAAAAAAATTAAGGAAATACAGTTTTTATTACAGAGTGATATTTGGAATTGATCCCTCAGGCTTTCCAGTCGCCTCATTTTGTTTTATTTGCCCATGGATGGAGCATTGTTCAGAGCAGTTTGAATGCAGGAACCAATCAGTCGTAATTTAATTTTAAATGGACCACAAGCAAACCGAGAAAATAAAGACAGGCAGGGGCATCATGTTGACAGATGTGCCCATGGTATATTGGAGTTCTGCTCCACCTAACTAGGAGAAATACTCTCTGAAATTGCTTTATCTATGTATAATGCCAATAACAAGAACAATAGGGGGGAAACTTGGTTTCTGCAGAGACATGAAGAATAAATTTATGGGAAAAAAAGTGAAAAGAAAAAATAATGTCATCTCTACTTGGCTTCACTTGTAAAATGCTAAACTAATAGCCAGCAAGCACATGAAAAGCATATAATAAGCAGCATGGATGTTTTTCTTGCTCAAGTTAACAAGAATTTCTCTCTGAGGCCAAAATCCAATTGTTCCTCCAACTCCTAAGTAGAGGGGATACGATTTGCCTTGAGGAATTGTGGACAAACAAAGAGATTGTGATAATCAGCAGGTAGTTACACACACTACTGTGTGCAGCTTTCTGCAACTTCACCTCACACTGCACTACTAATTAATTTCAGCTGCTTTCACCTGCTATTTGCAATTATGATTTCCTCTCTCATTTCTGCCACCGCCGAGCTCTCACAGCTGACCGATCCCTCCCTGCTCGACCCAGCCTGTAGAGCTCCATGGGGCAGCTCCTTGGAGCATGACCTCCTCGCTGTTCCCAGAGCAATGAGACAGCAGCACTGAGCTGCCAGCTCTGCTCCCCACAGCCAAAACCTGACCCCCCAAGCAGCACTGTCCTCAGTCCCAAGGTAATATGTTTGGGTGCTTGAAGCTTCAGCCTCTGCTCACTCATCCAGGAAACCTGATGGTCTCTGAAATGTCCATCTTCGACCTGCCAACCCACGAGACTGATCTGCCCACATATCAGATATTGGCTCAATTTGAGCTAATTTAGATGGATTTTCCAGATAATTTATTTAGCTGGATAATCCAGCTAATTTTATCTACTGGTTCTTCCTGAGTCAACATCTTTCATTGGTCTTTTACTGAATTTGCACCTTTTACCTTTTTATCACCCATGGCTGTAATTCCTACTCTGTCCTGACTCAAACAGCTGCATTTCCTGCCTAAACATAAAAAAAACAGAATTAGAAGCTTTTCTTTAAACCTAAGACCTAGTTAGTATAGGATGCTACCATGGTGCATTAAGAGCTGTCCCTCTGAGACCCCTCCAGACCTACTGAAATACATCTACCATGATATGAAGAAGAAGTGACATTACCACAGGGGCTCAGCTTCAGGAAACACTTTGGAAACTGCTATCTTTCTAACAGAAAAAAAAAATACAGCAGTTGCATTGAGGTGGTTCAGTAGTCAATCTCCCTGGATAAAAAAATAGATGAAGAGAATGAATCACCAACCTAAATATTCATCCCGAATTCACTACCAGTAGTCATGGCCACATTTCATTCTGCTCTGCAGATAGCAGCTTGACCATGAATGCTGACTGCTGGTACTCTAGGAAACCAACAAGGCAAAATAGAAACTGAAAATGCTTTTCAGGCAAATAAACCTCGTGAATAATAATCAGGAGGCCAGAAAAACAAACAAACAAACAACCCTTTTAACCATGAAAGAAGGTTTCTTTAGTTAAAAAGGAAAAATACCCAATTAAATTGAAAGGTGTAAAAATAATTTTAAAATTCAATTACAAATGGAAAAGTCGTGGCTATGATCTCAAGGAGCATATATCAGCAGCAAGGAAGAGCAAACAATATGAAAAAGGAACCTAAAGGTATCAGTGTAAATTCTAAAACTTGTAGAATAATAAAAATATGAAAATTTAATATAATAGCATGATATTAAACCCTAGCCAGGCTGCAAATTTCATAACAGATGAGGATGGAAAAATTGTCAGACATCATGCAGGAAATGCAGAAATAAACTGCAAACATTTCTGTTCTGTATTTAAAATGGTGGGAAATTTGATCATCTTTTACAGAGAAATGGCTACAATTTCTATTTCAACAGCAACAGATTTTAAATAAATATTAAATGTAAACATTTAAGTATTCAAATATTGAATAATTTGCTCTGCAGACTATCAAAATAATTGAAAAATATCCCCCTGGAACAGCCACTTTTTTAAAAATCATCTGCATTCAATGAGGAAGCCTCAAAGAAAACCAAGGATATTCAGGATCACCCCCATACCGAGCAGGTCTTAGAGGGTGACCACAGCACTTAACCCCCCTACATCCACTGGCTGGGTTCTCATCCCTACCCTTCCCCAGATCAATGGGAAAAGGCACTGCTATGTTGTTTCTTGGCTTTGCAAACTCTTTGCTGCCAATTTGGTTTCCCTGCTCTCCAGCCCACCTTGGAGGATACTATTTGTTAAACTGATCCTACTTGAGAGAGTGACTTTATTTGGATTGGATTTGACCATCACATTTAAACCTCAGAGCACTTGGGCTGCCCAGGAACATAAATGCAATTAGTAGCAGTAAAAAAAATCAAGCAAAGCTGCACTCAGTGCAGAATGCTCTTCAAGCCCTGGCTGAACAACTGCTTTTGCTTTGCCTTCTTGCCTGCTGTTTGTGCAGCAGATGCTCTTCAGAGGAAAAGCTGCATCACCTTCAGCCAGAGTCCAAGTTTGACTCCACGTTTGCTCTCTTGCTTAAGTTATGCCAGCCCTTCTGCAGGTGAATCTAATCCTCTCGTTAGCGAGCAACTGGTAGCTCAGCTCTGCTCTGCTGTGCTTCGCATTACACAGATCAGCCGAGTATTGATGCAACATCACTGAGGAGAATCTAGATTTTTTTTTTTCCCCCCTATGCTTTCTTCTTTGGAAACTTAAAATACATGCTGGAAATAATTTCAAGGGCTGCTGAGCATTGCCACTGGGGGAATGCAAGGGGCTTTCAATACTAAGACTAAAAGACAGTTGGAAATTTTCAAGCGGTTACCTTTGAAATTAGATTTTGAGGTTAAATTCAAAGAAGCTTGTGTAGCTTTTCCCAATCTCTCAAATACACACAGTGCTTCTGGCAGAGGGTAACAAAAGCTCTTTTCTCTTGCTGAGTTCAGCTCCACTGTCTCATTCCAAAGCCTTGGCCCAACTGACCACCAGTGTTGGGCCAGCAGCAGCATCAGCCAGGAGAGGCCAAACCAGCACTGAGAATTCATAGTGGTGACAGCAGAGCCACCCTGAGAGGAAGGTGCACTTCAGCCCATGTTCACTCAATGTGCAAACCAAACTCCAAATTTCTTCCAAGCCAACTGTCCCGGTTTGAGACAAATGCAGAGAAGGAAATATCCCCTGATGGAATGCAGGCCCCTCCCCCCACCAGGTTCGGGAAAGAAAATGTCCTGGAGGAAAGTGAAAAGGAAAAAAAACAAAAAAAAAAGAAAAAAACTATTTATTTAACCAAACAACAAAACACACAGGAAAAGGACACTAATGCTAGACAAATGAATCGCTATCTGTGAGAGAAGGAAAAAAACCTGAAACAAAGTCCTCTTGAGGGTGTGTCCTCTCTGCTCCCGGAATTGGAAAGGCGTCTGTCCGGGGAAAATTTCCCCTGCAGGCCGGCGAAACACTTCCCAGTGGACTCCTGATCTTCTGAGACTCCAAGTCCAGAAGGGGAAGAAACAAAATCCCAGAGAGGAGGAAAAAAGGAAGAAAAAATTCCGTCTCTCGTCTCTCCAAAAAAAAGAGCAGCGCTGAGAGCCAGCCGGAATCAACCTAAAGAAAAAAAAAACTGCCTTCTCCCTTATCTGTGTGTAACCTTGAAGAACACAGTGTTGTCTGGGCTGGGTAGTTTGTTCTCCTCCCCCCTCTCAGGCTCTGTTTAAAGAAATAGAAAAGCATACAATTCACTTTTCTGGGCATGGGCAGACAATATAGGATAAACCATCAAAGGATAAACTCCAAGACAAAAGTCACTCCAAGACACCAACTCACCAGCAGAGGCAGGATGGTGAAGGCTCACCTACCACATCTCCATCCCAGCAGGTCCTGGATCACCAGAGACAACATCCAGCCTCCACATGCTGGTGCAGGTGTTGTGGTGTTATTTGCCATCTCTGTTTCAAAAGCTCCAAAGGAAGTCAGGACTTCCTCTGTTACAACCTTTTAATGATAAATCCTCCCACAAAGAATTGATGCTCAGACTAAGCAAGGTAGACAAAAAATGTTATAAATGCAACACTACAGATGGAAAAAAAAAAATCTAAGGAACTTGCTAAAGTGCACAGAAGTCCTCTGTGGTTCAAAAACAGAAACATAAAGCCAGTTATCCTTAGCCCTAGCTTCAAGCTCAGACACTCCCTACAATCCATTTATCTGAATTCCCCAGTGCTCTTCCACCCTCTGAGGCACATCAGTGCCCGTCTCCTAATAAATAAAGGAAAGTACCACCATGTCAGAAGGAGAGCTGGTCAGACCAGTCTTTGGCCAGCAAGTTGTGTTTCCCACTTGGTACTAATTTCCATTCATATAATAGAGTTTTACATTACAAACGTTCACATTTCATCTTCCTGTAACCTGAATGTAGCCACATTTGCCTCCGTGCCATCTCCACTTCCATGCGCTGAATGAAGGACATGTGCCAAATCATCCTCATGGAGAGGTCACTTAATTTTGGTTTGTAAAGCCAAATATCCTGCGATTTCCATACTTATCAATCAATACATAAATAGCAAAATTAAGCCCCACTATTCTCATTTACCACAAAATTAAATGAATTAATTAAACATGGGAAAAGGGCTGATGTCTGCCAAATTGTTATTTCCTACAGATAAAAACAAATTGAGGAATGATATGCAGACAGGAGAAGAAAATTAGTTTTCCATGCAGCAATGCAGTGAACTATTGCAAGGAAGACTGTAAATAACAATCAGTGGGCCAGACTTCTGCATCTGAACACTGGGACAAGAGGAACAGATTATTTGTTGTAGAGGAAAAAAACATTCGGAAAAAATCCTCTTGTTTTGGTTTTTGCAGAACAGAAAAGACCCTGGGGACTGGTAACAATAGGTTTCAGCAATAATGGTTCTTTCAAACTCTTATTTGCAAAAGGGCTGCTGCTCTGTAATTATCATGAATAGTTTTTGCTAAACATCTCAAAGGAAAAAAAGAGAATGCAAACACTTGGAGACAAGTTGTGACCACTGGAAGTTTTTGCAGGTGGCTAAATAATAGCAGGGAAAGAGACTTTACAGGACTCAGAGTTGAAAAAATAGGGAAAAATTGAACCAGAGCATTGAAGTATTTGGAAACTTTAGCATCTTCTCCTGTCCTAATGAAGATACATCAACAGGCTGGTTCTGAAGTTACAGTCCTAAGACAAATGCATCACTGCAAGCAGTGTTTGAAAGACACTTGCAATTACAGCTGCTCTGGAACAATGAAATATATACTGTTCCTTAAATAAACTGAAAAAAATGATAACCTCTTTTAACTGTCGTGGTGTAGTAGAGAGATCTTCATATCTTCCTTAATGAGATTTTTATTGCCAGTGTAAATTTGTCTTGAACTGAATTTTTGTCTTGGGAACTCTGAATTATGTTATACCAAGTTGTTTCTGGTAAGCATGAAGGCTTGCACACATTTTTTGCTGTGAAAATGGCTCCTTCTGGCAAACTGAAAGCAATTGAAGCTCAATTTAATTAGCTGCCTTCTGTAAATATGCCATTATTCTTCTAGCTCAACACTGGAGTTATATTTACAAAGGGAACAGATAGCAATAATTATTTTGGGCCATAGTTAGTCAGCATTAGTTAATGCCTGAGTGTAATTGAGAGGAAATTAAGACAAGTGCAGTCTTTGGTGGAAAAAAAAAGAATCTATCAGTCTATGGCAGTATAGACACTGCACCTGTGCATTCCTTCTTGGGCTGGAATACAGAGAAAAAATTGGTTAAAAAAACCCAAACATTGACTCTGTGCTGTGGAACCAGGGAGGAGTAACAATAATCACTTCACATTTTCAGTCATTCAAAATTTGGTGAAAGTTTGAAATAACTCTTACCAACCACCTTCACTGAGTTTCTATTTGCTTCTGAAGTTACAGCCCATGCCACAGCCACTGCTGTATTCTCCTCACTGAAGAAAGGAGCCTCGACAGCTGCAGAGGATCCACAGCTTCGAGGGGCACAAGTTGCTTGGAAAGGTTTTGCAGATGATGTCCAAGAGTCCTTACATGGCTCAGAACAGGGGGAATCTGTTCCAAGGACATTTTCCTCCATCTCTGAAATGAGCCAACACATTCCAGTGCCCATCTTAATAGGATTCTTCAAACTAAGCAACCACCCCATAGCCCTTTTCATCAGTCTGGATCTGCTATTCAAATTAACCCTCAGAACATATTAGTTTAATTGCATCACTATGAAGATGCTTCTATTTAAAATTAAAGAGGCCTTAATTCAATTTACCTTCATCCACTTTCAAAGTAAATTATAGCAAATGAAGAGTTTGTTAATTCTGAATGATTGTTCACACTCAGGTTAAATGCAGTTTAACTGACTCTCTTTAACTGCATGTATCTACTTAATTTTCATTACTTCCCCTTTATGTCACCACAACACATTCCTCTTTTTTTAGGTTTGCAAGTGCCAAACTATACATTTAATAGTAAAAATTAATTATTCAGATATTGCATTCCTTTATGTAGCAAAGATTCTTGAATAAATTTATGGGATTTTTTTTTTTTTTCCACATGGGTGAGTAAATTGGGCCCACTGTTTCCATGCTGGAAGTAGTTGTTAATGCAAGTTGTAGGGTAAGGATGGTTTTGTGATCAGCTTATTGCACTGAGCAATAGAAGACAGTGTTTTGAGATTCATATTTCCAACAAAAGCTCTCCCTGTCATACTGGACAGCCCCAGTGGGAATGTGAGAGCTGAGGAACATGCCCAGGCCATCAACATAATCCTCGCTGGGATCTTGCACTGACATCTGCTCTGCTAAATGGGTCCTGGCTCCAGGGCTCACTCGCTTGCTGTGCTGCCTTGCATGATGGAGAAACTCCCTCTATGGTCCTCAGTTTGCTTGAAAACAGGCCCACAAAACACTCTTTTTCACCTGTTGAATGCCCATCCGTGGGCTCAGGACACCAGGGCTCACAGCATCCTGCTCCCAAATGCACAGTTGTTCACAGCCTTCCTTAAAACTCAACTTGAAATCAGGGGTTTCTCCCTGGACTTAATGGCTGGCTAATCAGCAACACTAGAAGAAAATCCAGAAAGCCACCTAATCTGCAGGGGGCAAGTTAATGGGGTTTGAGTGGCAAGACTCTGACAAGCCAGAAAGTACCCAAACTCCACTGGTGCTACTGACTCCTGGGCTATTTCCATGCCATACAGAACGCCATAGCAAATCAAAGGATCCCCAGGGTACCTATTCAACAGGTAACAAATTCAGCCCTTATGAAAATGAAATGTTAAAAATGTTCTTTTGCTCCTCTGAGGTATTAGTACTACTAATGCAAGCTGCACAAAATTCATAATCAAGTAAAGTATTATCTTGTGGTACTTGCAAAGTGCTAGAAGTTTATTGACTGTCTCTGGGAGACCAGCAATACTTGTGGAGCTTTAGATGTTCTTTAGCCAAAGTTCAGACAAAAAATGTTTTCATAATTTAAAATTCTGTTGCAAGGTGGGATGGGAAATGGCATGCACCCGGCATGCAGCTACTTAGAAATGAAGAGTTAGTACAATAACAGTAAAAAAAGATCTAGTGTATCTGAGCACACATGGTTTCTCCTTTGTGTAACTTATGATTTCAGAGCACCCTGCCAAAGCTAAGCTGAGCTATGAATACCAACTATTTTAGTCTTCAAGAGTTATAGTGCAGGAAATTCACATCTCTGTATTCTTTCCCATAGCTGTCACTCAGGCTGCTCCTTGTAAAAGACCTGAATTCAAAAGGCAGCTTTGGACATTAATTTGACAGCAGATGGATCAGATAGATTGGCCCCCCATTTTAGCAGTACAAAGCTGGAATACACTGCTGCCATGCATGCTGAATTGCTGCAGTGCCTGAATGCACAACAGTCCCCCTTTGCCCTGCATAGTGGCACCACTGCTCCATGGGCTGGTGATCCATGGGTCTGTCCCAGGGTACTGCTGACCTACAGACTTTCACAGGCAGATTAATTCTGATGGGCACAACTACACTGGCAGAGAGTAGAAGTGTCACTTTCACATAAACCCATATCAGACTACAGAGAACTGCTCTGAACCAAGCCTCATCTGCTCTCATGGCTTCCAGCTGCTGGCAAAGTTGATAAAATATTGAAGGCAGATACTCAGAGAAACATCTGATACTCTAATTGGACCACCTCTCACAGAAAATACATCCATCACACCCAGAATTCCACTAATTTAAGTTCCTTTCTTGTACCCAACTTCAAACAGAGCACTCAATAATAAAATTGAGTGCTAGAGCTGTACTCCGCTCTGAGCAAGTGTCATCAACACTGACCCAAGTATACACCATGTCAAAATGTTCCAGTCCACCAGGCATATTTGGAAATTTGGCTCTAATGCCCACAAAACCCTGTTGAGAGCAGGTGTAAGATATTCTAGAACAGGGACAGGAGGTGCAGAGACAGGCACAGAGCACAGTGGGGAAGGCAATCGAGTCACTCCAGGTATGCAGCACTTGCTCTGGCTGGGTGAGACTGAGGAGGAACAGACAAAGAATGGAGCTTGGGTCCAAATGAGACTCCTGAAGATGGCAGAGACATATCATGGCTCCTGGGAAGGAGGTGGGGGTGAGTGGGTGGCAGCTGGGGGTGTGGATGAGTTTGAGGGGCTGGAGTAGTAGAAAGATAAGGGGTAAGATTTCCAGAGAGGGAGGCAAGGACAGAGTACAGAGTGGCTTTCAAAGTCAGGAGCATAGGTCTGATGGAAAAGCAAAAAAGGGTTCAGAGCAGGCAGTGGGCTGAACCAGATGCAGCAGAAACATGAGCTCAACCTATCTGCCAAGAGCCCTGAAGCAGCAGCAGGCAGAGAACCTGGGAGTTGCTGGTTACTCCGCCCAGCTCAGCAGTAGCTCTTCCAAAGAAATGCAACCACAAGAAATGCTTTTTTCTATATCTCAGAGTGATTCCAAAAGGAGCATTAAATGGTTTTAACACAGGAATAAGCACTATGGACTGTAAAGGACTCCTTGGGCAGCGAGTCTGGGCTTCTGCAGGACTCACCCCCATAATCCCTTTCACACCCTGAGGATGCTCCTTTAAAAAGCCAACTTTGGTTTTTCCCCAATGTTCCTACTCAGCCATTGTCCCAGAATTGCCCTGACCATATATGAAAGGGCTTCTAGCATCCTAAATTAATTCAGGACAAATCTAGCCCTGTCTGTTCTCCTGCTAGTATTATCCCCAGCTGAAAGCAGCTCTTCCCCATCTGATTGGGCCTTTGCCCCTTGATGTGTTCACAGAAAACTAATCCCTTTTCAGCTTTTGTTTTTCTTGGCTAAGGAGGTCAAACTGAAGTTTAAATCTATTTGTTAGCTAAGATTTTGTAGCAGTTCCCATTAGTTTTTAAAGGGAGTTGAAATTATGTGATAGGCACCACTGCTTTTTTTCCTGCTACAGGCACAAACCAGAAATATAGACACCAGGCAAATGAAATGCATACAGCATGGTTAACACAACAATCCAAACCTCAGTTCTACGGCTTACCTTGTGTAACCAGGTAGGATGGTTGAAAAGAAGCCAAATTTAGCCCTCCTGAAACGGAGGGAAGCCTGCCAAACAGACATGCCTTGCTAATGTAAAATACCTATGTTCAGAGGAAGCTGTTTAGATTCCTGTTAGTTCTGCTTTGCAGTTAAAAACTTCTAATGCTTTTGAAATGCAACAGAAGTAACACTGAACACTGGGTATGTCGTACCCAGACAAACTGACAGCAAAACACTGTAGAGGCAAATCACAACAGTGCAGTCTCAGAGGGGAAAATTAGGAAATGTCCAAAGGATATGCACTGAAGCAAGGAAGCCTGGGAAGTAAGGAGGTGCACAGACACAGCAAGGCACAGTGTCCAGAGGCAGCTGGAAGATGATTCTATTGCCCCATCAGTGAAGTTAAGAGAGAGATGAGAAAACCTACAAAGGGCTAGATTCCCATTAGCTTCCAGGGCCCAAATGCTGACCTCTTTTATTCCAAACTTACCTGGGTGCCACAACCATTCCGATGAGCAGCAGGTAGTTGAGGGCAGGCACAGCCATGAGTACATAATTGGAGCAGGGCTGTGCTTTGTGTGGCAGGAGAGCTATCTCAGTAGCACAGATGAAAATATGCCATTAGACCTGTTATGCAGCTCAGTACTGCCATATATAAAAATAGTTTTTGAAGATACAATTCACTACAAAAAGAGCTGAGTACATTTCGCTGTCACAGCAAGAAAAAAAATATGGGTAGTTAGGTTTAAAGGAGAAGAAAGCGCATGCCCTGCTTTCTGACCCTGGTTTTTGTTTATTGTTTGGATCCTACACCGTATTTTTCTCGTTTTCTCCTTCAATTATTTATTACAAAAAAAAAAGACATGGAGACTGTTCTTGTTTGTGCCAGCGCTCATGGCTGCTGCTGGGGGAATACTGCTAACAGCAGCTACTAGTGTTTTATTAAAAATAATAAAGTATATTGTTATCATAAAATACCAATGTGATCAAAAGGATTGTTCTGTTATGCCCTTGTCTAAGTTTCTACTGTAAATTAGAGCTCAGGTAAAAACACTCTACAATGGAGTATATAAAGTTTGGAAATTTTAATGTATTTCTATACAAACTCTTCTGTTACTCAGATACATATATTTCAGAGCACTCCCCTCACAGAAAATGGGAATCTCACATATATATTTTTTATACTGAAGCTTTTATTCTGTATTTTATAGATGCAGAGGGGCCGAGTAGCTCAAGTCCATTGACTTTCATAGTGCCGCTCCGGATGCAGCCCCGCTCCCCCCAAACTGGGACTCACACCCACCCCCAGCAGCATCCCTCAGAACAGGAACACTGCTTCCCCCAAACTGGGACTCACACCCACCCCCAGCAGCATCCCTCAGAACAGGAACACTGCTCCATCTGCTGGGCTCCCGCACCAGGACAAGGACGGGGTGAGGGCTGAAGGAACATTCAGTGCGAGCAACAAATCCCAGGCATATTGACACAGGCATCACGGCATTAAATCCATCGAGTCAGCCAAGGCACAGGGAGTGTGAGGTGTGTGTCTTCCCAAAACAAGTGCAGTCCCTTCGGCAGTGCTGGGACACAAACCACGGCTGCACAAACACAAGTGGCTGCACACAAATACTCCTCACACACATCATCCTTCCCAACATGAATCCCCGTGTAAGCACACACACCTTTACTGATGCTCCCGAGCTGCATTCCAGGTTCCCACAGATTCCAGATTCCTTGCTGAGAATCATAACCCCTCTGCAACCACCTCTGTTCTGACCATCCCCCTTGGTTAAAGCATTGTTTCCTGGTGGCACATAAACCTTGTTTTTATTTTCAGCCCACAGCATCACACGTTCTCAGCTATTACTAGTGAGTCTCTTCCACTACCTGCTCTCTGTGCTGGTTTCTCATATATACACACAGTAAACTGCACAGTCAAAACAGATCTGAGGCACATCCACACACATCTTCCAGTGCTCAGTCTTCCAAATGCAGATGGGCAGTATCTTTCTCTGTACCCTACACACTCATACTCCTTCAGAAACAAGTGTAAGTTAGATGAGTAAAATGGTGTCTTTCCTCTGCAATATAGCATGGCTTTGCATTGAAACAATCTGTTTAAAACCTCTTATTTTAAAAGAAGTCCTGGTCTTGATTATTATTCAGAGCATATTCAGTGATTCAGGTAAAAAAAAAATAGACATTTGCATTTAACTTCTCTTTTTATTGTGTTTTATTCTCTTCCTGAATTTCTAAGAGCTCAACCAGTGCAAAATACAAGAACTGACTTCTTGGCTTTGTTTTTACTTTTTAACATTATCATCACCTTATAGTCAATTAACTTCAGGGTCCTTTTTCATTAACAAAAAGCACCAACATCTGGATTGAAAATGCTGCAAGGCGATGTTCATTTATACAAAAAATGTTTTGCTGAAAATAAAGAAGCAAAAGACTGTAATTTATGGAGGTGTTTTTGTTAACCCAGCAGTCAGCAGAGATTGAGAACAGTACTAAAACACAGGGACTGGGTGACCTGGTGACCCATCTGTAACACTCAGGGATGGTTTTAAACTAAGAAGTTTGGGATATTAATAGTGCCAGACAAAGTTTTGGGGAGAACCTCTTGCAGCAGGAAGCATTTGCAGAAGCCTCTGCTGCTCACCTTAAGCCAGCTCAGGCTGCAGGTGAGCAGTGAGCCTGCCCATCACACCACTGGGAAATAGGGATTATCTGGAAGCACAGTGATCCACAGGAGCAGGATAACAGGTGGCAAGTGAAGGGAGCTCAGAGATGATGAAGTGAACTGGGTTTATACATCCAGCATGCATAGTAAAGCAGCAGTCTTATCCCCTAGCATTAAGCATTATATTTGATGCAGTGACTTTTTGGTCAGAAGCCATCTGCTGTTTCCAGGGGTAGGAGTCTAAAAGAATTTTCAAAGCTGGCTATCCAAAAGGGGAAAGTTTTATATGGCTGTGTGTTTTTTCATGAGACACCAGACCAGCAACACAGAGTTACAAAATAGAACCATTTCTGAAACAAATGCACAAGGCACCCTGCTGCTGAAGCCCCAGGGTGATGGGGAGTGACATTTGCCAGTGTCAGCTGCCCTTTGAGGTGCAGAAGGCAGCAGTCTGGCCTTTCTGTGAGAACTGAGGTAACTCCTAAGGTCTCCAGCTCTGAGATGGGCAGGGATTGGGATTGATGCATTTATGGACTTCAAATGCGATAAGAAGAGAAGGGGAAATGAGAGACAGCAAGTCAAGGATATCTTAGATGAGAAGCAAAAATAGAGTAGGGCAGGAAAGAAGGGGAGCAGGGAAGGCAGGTGACAGGGGGTTATGAGGTGCTGCCAGTGACTGCAGCAAGAACAGGAACAAGCCAACAAAGAGTCGTTGCCAACCCATACTGACACCTGAGATGCTGGGGGCCAAAGCACCCCACAAGCCTGTGAGCAAGGCTGCCTCCTGCAGCAGGTGCAACCAGGAGCACCTCTGGCAGAGGAGAGGCAGGATCTTACACACATCCTCTGGGGCTGTACTGCCACAACAGCCCCTGTGCCCTCACAATAGGTCAGGTATGAAGGGAGAGTGATGTGCTTTTCCTGAACAGGTTCAAAATTAACACACACCACTCCAACAATCCCCCCATGCACCCCAGGCTGCCAATCTCTCAGTTCAGAGCTGAGAACACACCATGAGCCAATTCTCTGTGCTCATGATCATGCTGCAGTAGCTGGACTTTCTGGCTTCCCTGGTGTGTCACAGTCTGTTTGAATGCCAAAAGAAGTGCTCAGCCATGGATGCACAGTCCAGGCCAAGGCATACCCTGGAGCAATTGCCCTCACCAGATGCCGAGGGCATTTATTTGTTCCTCGCCACACTCTTCATCCCCACCTGTGCAGAATAAACAGCAACATTTAAAAGTGAAATGGAGCTGACAGTGTAAGATAAGAGCCCAAGTCAGTGGTAAGAAGATGGGCAGCCTTTCAAATTTTCAAGCAGGCAAGGCAGGGGCAGAGGGAGGGACAGGACAGGATGGCAGGAGCAGCCTGGACTGCTCCTCTGCTGTCACTCCTCTGGCACAAAGCAGCCAAATCCCTTCAGTTGTCAAATGTGCACTATGCTATTGTTAATGATGCTATTACTTACCATATGTTTAGCAGTATGGCTGGATTTATTCACCTTATTCAAATGTGGGACTGAACATTTTGGCATAGCAAGTGGTCAGGCTTGGGGGGGGCTGAACTGTGGGAGAAGGCAAAAAATAATGCAGAGGAGGAAAAATGTTAGTTACTTAACAAGGTAAATAGCATAAATTCTTATTTTGTTTACTTCAGAGAGCACAAAAGCCAGTGTTTACACTCTGTTTCTGTTAATTACTTTCAGAGTAGGCTGTGAAATCATTTGCTCTCCATGTAAAACTGTGCTTTATGCTATTAAAAAGATTTTCAGCCATTTCACCTGGGAATGGTTACACTCTATAGAAGGATAAACACATTCTTTTTCATCATCACAGATGGGGTCAATCTATGATACTCAGAGCTAGTGCCTGGAACATTGGCTCAGCCACTTGAAAAAGTAAAGGTTATTCGTGAAATTTAGATTTAGATTCAGATTTTGTCCAAAGATTTGGGTTAACCAAAGACTTTGTTAAGAGCTGGCTTGCCTGGGTTTATCTCTTAATCACAAGTGCTCCTATCAATTTCATATAAATCTGTGTTCTGCATGTTCAAAAATAAAGATTTGATAATTACTGAAAGTAGCATCATGTTCCAGAAGGTGTGGAAATAGAGTCTTAGGAAAAATCAAATTTGTTTGAAAGGGGAAAAAATCAAATACCTGGTTTGCTTCCCTTTGCTTTGCTGCCATGAAAAAGATATCCTCACCATGTATCCTACTTATATAATATCCCCACTGGATTGTCACCCAGTACAACCAGTTTAATTACCAAGATCTTCCTATTACCAGAACTTATTCTGGTATCTAGATTATCCTGCAGATTTGCTTGCTTTTACAGAAGAATGCAGTACAGCAACCTTTTTTACCCCTAGTAGTGCTGTAATCTGGCTCTTCTTTGAAATATCCAAGCACGGTTCTAAATCCATCAGCAGCCCAAATGCATATTTTTATTCTGACAGGCCTGCTGACAAGAGTCGACAGAAAGGAAACATCATCCAAAATTATCTTTAAAATGCCATTTTATTGGGAGTCCTCAGTAAAACTAGTAAAACACAGAGCTGGTGTAATATGCAAATAGGGCTGGCTGATTTCAGTTTGATTGGAGCATGTAGTGAAGAGGAAAGAAACAGCAAAGTTGCAGAATAGTAACTGCAACCACAGTATTTTCCAAAGGAGCAACAACCTTGCAAGGCCTCTTCAGCTGTTTAAAATCAAATATTCTTCCAGATATTAACTAATTTCAATGCAAACTGAACTAGTTCCATGCCCATGAACTTCACCTTCACTGCCCATGGTTTCCAAGGAACAGACATGGCAATAATTAGTGAGCATAAAAATCAATTCTGATGACTCAAAAGACAATCTGTGATTGTGGAAATGCCTGTGCCTGGAATAACGAGGAATACATTTTGCATTCAGAACAAGACAGGCTCTTCCTCTGACCACAACTACACTTATATGACACCATAGTTCAAGCCAAACAAGAGGTAGCTCTGAACCCAGGCACTACACGGAACTACCAGGTGAAATACCTTTCCTGAAGAAGTAAAAATGCTTGCTGAAATCAGTGCTGCAACACCAACTCCTTGCCTGGGTTTCATGAAACTACAGAGTTCTCCCTTAACATCCAAGACCGTCCCAAGTAGCGTTTTCCTGCAGTGTCTGACATGGTGCTCTTGGAGCAGAATATATTTCTGCAGGAACAAGGAGATGAGAATACAGCCCTCAACTCTTCTAATCCTCTGTTTGCTTCTGCTAAAAGAGTGTAATAGGTCCTTACGTGCCTACCAGTGCACTGACAATACAGAGACCTGAACACTCACCTCATGCAGAGCACCAATCCAAATCCATTCTGGTTACAGCACTGGGAACATGATGTCCCAACACACACTAGATAACAGAGATGTAATTCATACCTCATTTTAGTGGATCTTCAAAACAGAAAGCCCATCAGCTTCCTCAAGACTAAAAGGTACTTTGGCAGAGAAGAGTAGCCATCAAGCAAATTTGCAACAAAAAGCGTGAACAAAACCAACAAGTTTCTCCCGCAAACAGCATCACGTGCTCTCCGTAGATAGCACTGTAATTTACTCAAAGCATCACAAGCCTGGCTGAGAGGCTCCTATTTTACAAGAACACACTACACAGGCAACCCCAAGGGGCACCTAATCAATGGATAATACAAGGATGGCTCTTCAAGTGCCAGGTCTTGGTTAAAACAGAAAATGTATTTTTTCCAGAATGGCTGCAAGGCCAAGGTGCTTTGTTGCACATACAAAACAGTAAGGAACTGGATGTCCTTACTGCTATGAGCAAATACAGCACAATCATTTGCAAAAAAAACCAGCTCATCAGTAGCTGCCTTCATTACTTTCACCTTTGCACACAATGCTGCAGATGTGGGGTCACAAGCACCATGCCAAAAACCTCAGCCCACTTGAAATTGTATTTGCAACAGCAAAACCTCCTCAAGAGGACCATGACAGGAACTGGCAGCCTGTTTTCAGTGCCCCAGCACTGCTAGCACTGCTGGCACTGCTCCTGAGCCAGGCAGAACCAGTCCCTGCTGTGCAGCCCAGCCTCTGGCCACACTGCTTCCCAACACTGCTCCAAGCACAGCCCTATTTCCATTCCAGCTGGGGTGTAAAAGATTGTTGGCACAAAGAAATCCCAGGTGAAGGGTATCAAAGTAATCAGAGAAAAAAAACTACTGATCATACAGAACACAGAAAGTACAATGCTACATGTAAAAAGAAATTTTGACAAGACATTTCCTTTGGGTCAAGATCTAGAACCTGGCTTAGTGAAGTAAAAGCCATGAGAAAAGAACAGTAACAGATGCAAAAGCCTCTGGGACTGAAAAGAAAAGCAAATTAGAAAAAAAAAAAAAAAAGAAACATTTTGGCCCTTAAAATATAAACTAAATAGTAGCAGGCTGTTCTTTAGCACAAATACTGCTTTGATCTGTCATAGCTCTGCCTATGGGTTTGCTATCTTGAGCATTTCAAAGAAATCTCTTATCATTGTGTACCTGCCTCAGAGAAATCATACCACTGAAGGAACAAAAAGGTTGATTGTTATTTTAATTGAATTTGTTTTCAATTTATTTTCAAGCTGTCTGGGGGAAACCTTTTACACGTGCATTGTTTGATTTGTTTTTAACTTTGGTTCCATTATCCTAATAATGAAGCTTTTAAGGCATTTTAAGAAGCCTGTTTGTCCAAAAAGTTATTCGCATTGATCAGATCAATACCTACATAAGCTCCTGAAAGCAGGAAATAAATATGGATTAAAAACAGCCAGCATTATTTTACAGAACTTGGGTTTGTTGTGAATTCAGATGCTCAGCATGAACTGCTGGCTTGATCTCTGCCAACACATACATCCATAAGCTAATGTGCCAGGGGATTATTTTCCAGCATCCCTTAATGCAGGCTACCTGCATGTGGTCTCTTTCTCAAAGGTGCTGAACACTTCCAGCTCATGCTGCTCCCGGTGTCAAGCTCCAGGCCAAACAGGACAGAAGGAATCCTTGAATGAGATTAACAGTAAAGCCAGGATTTGTGCTCAATAGGTTAATTAGTTTTCCAGGTAGTTAGCTAATAGTTCTTTTCAATTTTATAACAAACCAGAGTGGCAGGAGCTGTGGAGCTGCAGGAAAGGGCACTGCACATGGAAAGGGCTGTCAGGCACCTCTGCCCTTCTTCTGCAGCTGCCACTGACACCATGGGCTTTGAGATGAGGCCCTGAACTGCACCAGCTCTTCCTCCCCCGCAAGCCCTTTATGCTGCCCTGAGAGTATAAAGGGATCTGGCAATCATCTGCTCAGGGCTACTGCATCCTCTCCTCTGCCCTTCACACTCAGACCTGTGGAGCTGCACTCTGCCATCCTGGACCTTTTCACAAACCTGTTTCTCCTGCAAGCCCAGCTGGAACTGTAGTGTGATGGCAGCTCCCTCACTGCCCACCCCCCTCCCACTCTAATGCATCAGTCAGGCAAAACATCCTATTACACAAGAAATGGAGAGGGTTTTGTGTCAAGAAAAAAAGGTTTTAAAGTTACCTTTTCACTTTTGAGCTTTCTTCTCCAGGTGATAAATGCTTCATTCTTGAAAAGATGTTTGGAGTCTTTTAACACTTAGAACTAGTTTTCATTAATAATGAAGGAGTCTCAGCTAATCTTCTAATGATCCCTTCCTTTAGTGCAGCTTTATCTCAGTTAATAGCTGAGTTTGCCTGTGTTGCTTGATGGAACAGCAGTGGCTTATACCAAGTACTTAGAGTCACTTTTTACATTTATGAATGAAATTCATTATTTCTTTTCCATGGTAGTGAAACGGTGGGGTGACATTAGACAGACAGGCCTCATTTTATGTTATTATTCCAGTGGAGATCTGCTAATTTTTCTGAATATGAAATTTCTTGAAGAGCAGAAATGAAAGGACAAAAAAGATCTGCAATGAGTTGTTTCTGTCACTCTCTTCCCTTTCGTCTCGCCCCAAAAAGGAAACAAACTGTCAGCACCATTAATTTTCAAAATGCCATTTTAAAATTAAATATTGAGCTAGGTTTTTAAAAGACAGGATAGTTTTAAAAATTAAAGCACTAGAACTAAACTAAGTACTTTTTTAGAGTACAGAGTACTTCTTCCACTAAATTATAGCTGCTTATTCCACCTTGCCAATTTTTCATTTTTACCAGAGATCCAAAACATCCACAATATACTCAGCTCTATCTTCACCTAGAGCAGCAAACCAGAAGTTTTAATAATCTGAAGAGGATTCTTAGGGAAGGACCTGCCATTAGTAACCTGTTTGTTCAGCATTAAGTTCAGGTCTCAACTCCCTGTGAGTCTGTATTGCAGTGTGTGTGAGGAGAACCCCTCATGGCTGTGGGATCCATTAGAAGGGCTGTGCACTAAAGCAGAAATGCTAATGTGGGTACCCTGGGCCAAATTTAAACCCAGGGAATGACACCAGGAAAGTTTATCTGAAGACAGGGGGGATCTCTCAGAGCCGCAATAGTTGTTTTAAAGTCATGCCAAGGATGACCACAGTTCATGTTTCGCATCCAGCGGGATGGGTGAAAGCCACAGCTGCCTGCCTGGGTCCCAGGGCAGGTCTCACACGTCTGCTCTGAACATGGTACATGAAAAACTGCTCCAGCCTCATTTATTACAGGTTTTTCACATCTCCTCATGAAAGCAGGTCACTGAGGAGTGTTACTACTGTGTGCTTAGATTAGACCGCCCCTACCTGTATCAAGGAGCACTTTGCTGTTCAGGCAGTCCCACTGAGATGGATAAAAGCCTCAAGAAGTATTAGATATGCAGGAGGGAGCAGCCTGGCCCAGAGCAAACACCACTGTCACAAGTGTGTCATTTGAAAAGGAAATCTTTATTGCTGCACCTGAGAGAGTAACTCCATTATCCAGCACCAGCTCTGTGCCAGCCTGCTGGCAAATCTCTGCCAGGGCATGTCAGAGGGGCTGATGGCAGCACCAAGCCGAGGATGGAGGCCTGCCATCCTCATGCACACCTGGGGCACAGGGGTGTGCACTGCAGCTGTGTGGGGTGCTACAGCCCAAGGCTTGGGTAGACCCCTGCCAAAACAGGACAGCCATGAGCTCTGGCAGTTATTACACTGATGAGTGTTCATGCTCCTCCAGCCGGAAAACCTTCATGACTCCACTTGTCCCTCACTTTTAGCAGCCAACCAAGCAGGAGGGACACGTGGCTCTGGCCTCTACAGGCAGGCACTACCATCAGCCTGGTCCCTCATGGTGTGCACAGGGTACAGTCCCAGGCCCCTGCTGGGGCCAGGAGCAGCACACCTGCATGCCAGCCTCCCCACTGTGTTCATGCACTGCTGATTTAGATGCCACCACATTGTCCTCCCACTTCAGCTTTAATTTCTTTTCCCTGCCGCTCTCAGTAGTGAACAATGATGCATTACAATTTTCAGGTGCCTAAGGCTCGCAGAGCTTTCTCTATATAATCAGCAGAAAAAGAAGGATTTTGCATCGAAAGCCAGTGCCAACATCCCTGCAGTGGTAACCATCCCTGTATAATTAAAGTGAACATTTCACAAAATGTCATCTCCAAGCTGCATATTTTAGATTTTAAAAAAATAAGAAAAACAGTTCCAAGATCAAAAGAAGAGAATTATAATTGGGAAAGGGTGGAGGTGGGAGAGGACAGTGTGACACCCCTAAGAAGTATTACTATAATTATGAGGAGAAGTTTGCTAAAATGCCAACTGCTTGCCCACAGTCAAAGGAAGCACCAGTTTACTTGTTAATCGCCTTAATTAATTAACTGGCATTGTCCTGGATTTCCTGAAGCTGGGTTTACTATGGGAATCAATTTTAAAAAGCTTCCAGAAAGAAAATTTAAATTTCTGCTTAAAGACTTTACCGCTTGGTAAACAAGAGCCTGCTTCCAAACCATTTGGACAAAACCACAGCCATGATTTATGGAGACAAAGTCTTTTTTCCCATAGAGTCTGTTGTGATCAGCTATATTGACCTACTGCACAGCACAAACTTTCCTGAATTAATCCCTCTTTGAACTGCAGAAGGTCTTTCAGACAAACACCCCATCCTGATTATAAAACTGGCAGGGAATCAGAAGCCAGTGTCATCGGGGTGTGCTGTACCAGGGGCTACCACTGAAAGCCCTGCTCCCTTCCACCACTGATTTGTTCAGTTCCATACTCCACCCACTGCTGGCCTTCCCTTCTGCTGGATCAAGGGCAATTTGGCAAGCCCTTGCTCCCTGTACAAGAACTTACAGATGGTGAGTTTTCATTACTAGGGCTGTCATCTTCCAGACTTTCTCAATTAAATGGGAATGAAAACAGGCCATGAGCTTCCTCACGGCCCTCTGAGGCTATTCCATCTTATCATGCTTTTCAAGCTCAGGACGTAGTTGCACCCTGTGACAGATACTAGGGCAGCACCATTTTACTGAGAGCCCTGTTAATATACATAATTATCTGCTCTGTAACTTCTGACCACGACATTGCATTAGACTTTTCCCCATCCCACAGATCATCCAACTTGTGCTGTAAATTTTACTTTAACCACTGTTCCCAGGGTTAGCAATTCTCACTCTGTAAACCTGACTACTGATCCCTCTTTGGCTGGGGTAAAACAGATTCTAAAGTTATCTGTTACATGACAACAGCAACTAAGAAAGCACACATATACACACATAAGAGTTTTCACATATTAAACTCAAGTTTTCTCTTCCTAAGCTCACCAGGGCTTTTTCTTTCCTGGAGTTCTGCAGAAGACTCTGGTGTGGGGCAGTACACACTTTACTGCAGGCTTGACCCATCAAGGCCCAGAACCCAAAATGTCCTTTGTGATCAACAGAGTAAAAAAGGTGCATTTAGGATTCATCTCACCACTCTTACACATCTATTTTTTGAATGAAAAATGTCATCTCTAAAGGACCAATTTCCTCTCACTGACTGTAGTAGAAACTACATGTCCAAACTAAGATGAACACATCTACATCAAGTTAGGTGAGTCTCAGCCTTTGAGTCTAAATAAAACAGTGCAGATAAGAAAAGCATAATATGTAAGACATTATTAAAGTGTTCCAGTAGTAAAACACCCATCACATAAATATGGAAGTGCATACTTCTTTAAATAATGTATTTTAAGTGCTAATTTTGATGTCACATTCTGCTCTTACATGCCTCTAACTAGACATAAGGAGTTCTACCAGCTCAGACCTTGTAAAGAATAGCTGGGTAGAATAGCTTGTAAAGAATAGCTTCCAAGAAGAGGCACACAGGGATGGTTGTTTGGTTCTCCAACAAGGTCAGCAGCACAAAGTGGGGTGGACAATGTATCCCTCTCACCTGTATATGAACATCACAGTCATTTTCTGCCTTGAGGTGCAGGAGAAGATCACAGTCTAGCAACATTTCTCTATTTTGTGGAATGGCTCATTTAGCAATGACAAAATCTTCCTTGAGAAAAATATATTCTGTGAAGGAAAGGCTCAACAATTCAACAAAAAGTTTTAAAGAGAAAGCTGAATGGAAGGCACACGCAGCCGTTTTTCATCTGTTTTTCCTAATATGCAAATAAAAGTTTCCCACTCCTCCTGGCAGAAGCAGAGGAGCAACGAATGGACCAATGCTGATCTACTAAAAACAGAGATCTCGGAAAAATTAAATGGAAGAGGTGTGCCTGCCATGCTGATGGATTACACTAGGCATTGGGTGTCTACCCTGCCAAACAGCTACAGGATCTGCAAAGAAAGGGGTGAGAACTGCTGAAAGGAAGAGGTAGAATTTGCATAAATTCATGTATGTTTTAGCCCCTGAACATGCACCTCTATGAAGGACCGAGAGTAAGAGAGTCATCCATGTACTGGCATCAATTTTGGGGTGAAATATGTCCTCAGGCACTGAATGGGGGCATAGGGAAGAAGTGTTGGAGTTTCTGTTGTTTTGTTCATCAGCTGCAGAGAAATTTGGTGAGATGTGAGGAGGGGCAACAAACACAGTGGGAAACAGAGGGAGAGGTGGGAAGAGGGACATGGCCAGTAGAGGGTTGGCCTACATTTTAAATCAGCTTGTCATCCAACAGCTTCCCTCACCTTAGAAAGGGCTCCTTTCTCAGCACAGCTCTTTTACACTTGTCTGACTGCTAATTCCTCTTGAGGAAAGCTGGAGTTGGTCCCATGGCAGTGGGGAGAATCTGGAACATGGCATTATGGATGTAGGGGAAGGAGCTGTGTGCTGCCAGGGGCTGCCCAGGCACTGGCAGTGGGGCCAGGCTGTGAAACACTGTCATTTGGTGTCTTTGGCCCATCTGGAGCTGCAGCAGACCTGGCCCAGCTGGACAGGCTTCAATTTGCACACACCAAACCTCACAGCAACCTCACCCTCCAAGCAGATAAAATGGAGCTTATCTGCCAGGGCCACTTCTCTGAATATCCAGCACTGGTCAATTCCACTAGAAAACCTTCCCATTAACTTCTTGAAAGATGTGACTGAAGCTGTTCAGTGAATCCTGTATCACAGAAGACATTTTTAATAATCCCTAGCACTAGAAATTCAGTCCTTGTCATTCAGCCAGGTGACAAATGGGAGGCCAGAGAAGGAGCTTAAGAGCCAGAAGGGAAAGTAGAACAAGGAGGACTGACAAATATCAGGTAAATAGTGGAGTCCCAGGCAGAAACATCAAAGCAGGCCACACCAAGAGTGCATTTAGGAAAGGTAAGTCTGCATAGAGTGAAACAAGAAAGTTCCTTTTTTGCTGTAGGAAATCAAGTTGCAGTGATGGGTGCTGAGTAAACTGTCCCCAGTCAGGGCATAAAAACAGACCATGAGCAGTTCCCCCCCTCTCTCCCCTCTGAGGCAGTTCCACCTTTTCTGGGGACAGGAAAAGCATACTGTCTTTCTTCACCATCAAAATCTCTTCCACTCATCACTGAGCTTTTGGGCTGGATGACACCTGAATAATCCTGCACAGCAGGGGAAATTTCTGCTGGAAAATTAGCAGAGCACCCCAGCATTAAGGAGCTTTGCTTGACTTCATCTCCAACAACATGAAAATTCACCTGACAGTTAGGTCTTTCCTCTGCAAAAATCCTCCAGTACCAACACGGAGGCACAGATAAGTCATGTACTGGCCCATTGTCCAGCTTAATGCTTGGCCTGGCTTCAGCAGTTCAGCTGACACACACATCTTTCTTTCATTTCCTTCCTCCAGAGTCCCTTCTCCTCCTGCCCCACCACTTTCCATCAGCACTCACCCCTGCACACACACTCTCCATTCACAGGCTAGTGATGCCCTACTCTGCTCACACAGGCCCCTGTTCAGGCTGTGCTGTGCCTTATTCTTCAAGTTATCACACAAAAACAATAAAATTAGAATCAATAGAACTATTGAGAAGGATATACCAGACCTGACTGGAAAAGAGCAAAACAGCTCAGAGAGAAAAGTGGGAGATGATCTTGTCATGTCACATCCAGCTTTTCCACACAGCCATGTGCTGCCTTGTGCAGCAACAGCCTAGCCCATTAGATACATTCAGCCCTTCTCTCACCTCTTTAGACACCAGTCATTGATAATCTGTGCAATTAGTGTAAGGCTTACGGTTGGACTCAATGATCTTAAAGGTCTTTTCCAACCTAAATGATTCTATGATTAATCCTGCCTGTCAGTAAAGCTACAGCATCTCTGCACATGGCAATACCCTATAACAGCTGAATATATTGCATAAGAGCAAGAATCTTCTTAATGGATTTCTGCAGCAAGAGTGGAAAATGGGGGTGTTTCCAGCTACATATATCCTAGTGAGAGGTAATGAACGGCACACCCATAGCATTTTGCTAATAACCTCAAATAGAGTGAAGAGTTCAGCTGGGAGGGGTGAATTTTTTTTTTCTGGTAAAAGTTTGATGAGCTTTCAGAATCAAATATTTCAGAGCCTGCTCATTGCTAATTAAGGGTTAGTATACTAAATTAGCAGTAAATTAACTTTCATTTCTCTGCTAGTACACTAGAGCTGCAGGAAATTACCCAAATTATTCAGGTAGTGACATTCATCACTGGGTGGAATTACTGTAGCTTAAACAAGATTTAGTGTTACTCTGTAGCTAATATTCACAGCTGCAGGAAAAGAGAGGCAGGCTCCCTCATTCACAGCAATTTTGACAGCAGAGGTGCCAAGATAGGGGAAAAATGTTCATCTGAGTTGTTGACTATTAAGGCAAGGGAACAGGACAGGCCATGCTTTGCTGAGAGATCACTGCATGCTTGGAGTGCAAATGGCAAGGTGGCACCTGGCTGGTGGCTGCAAGTGACCAAGTGCTGCTGTAAAATGAAAATATCACCCTAAAAATATCTTTGTGCAGTTGCTGGGGATAATTGATGCTGGTGCAGCATTACTTCAAACCACTCGTAAAGCTCCATCTGTAGCTGCAGCTCTATAGACATTTCATAATTATGTTTAATATTGCAATCCCTTCTTTCTAGGGAGGATTTGAGGATCTCGGCACATTTGTCTAAGTGATGAGCATTTTATCTAGGGCTTAGGAGATTTCCTTCCTCCCTGGGGAATAGCTGGCTCTGGAAGCTGCTGACTGCCTTCAGAGCCCTCCCTAACCCCTTTTTAGGTCAAACACAACTCAACCATAGCAGGCTGAAGAAACTAGAAAAGTTTTGATGGTCTACGAAAGAGGTAGTGAGCATCTTACTAGAACCTCATGCCCATATCCAAGGAGACCTTTCCTGATACATTAATCTCCAAAGAAAAGAGGGCACTTGATATGCTGAAGCTTGGAGCTTGCTGCGTTCCCAGGCCAGGTGGCTCCCAATCATTTTTGTATCATGAAACACATAAAAGTTGCACACTGGGGCTTTCCTAGGCACTCTGTGGTTTTGGGCAGGCAGCAGGAAAGGTGTGCAGGCAGGGAAGGTCCCCATGGGAAGGACAAGGATGGTTTATGCCCTAGTGCAAGTCAGCCAGAGAGAGGGAAGCAGAGTGCCTGTGAGAGAAGAAAGGCGGCAAAGGGGAAGATGGAGACTGAGAACAAAGCACTGCTGCTCTCTCATTCACTAAAACTGTATGTCAAGAACCAAACACCTACAACACTTGAGGAGAAACTTCTCGGGATACCATTTTACCCTTGACTATTAAGAACAGAGTGACTCTGTAGAACGCACATAGTTACATAGACAAGACATACCCCTTTTGATCACAAAGAAGTCCACGTGCTGTCTGAAGCCTTGTGCAGAATGGCAGCAGGCTTCTGGCAGCAGGCAATTTACACTCTATTTTTAAATTTTCCAGCACTTAGACTAGGGGAGTGAACTGCTGCCCCCCTGCAAATAAAGGCCCAGTCTAAAGCAGGCCTGTTTTTAAGCTCACGGATGGAGATTTCAGATGCCACCACTATTAATTTTCACTCTTCTGGCTCTGTTCCTTGTCTGCTGCTGGCAATCACAGTGGGATCAAGAATGAGTCTCAAAACAGGAGGAAAAGACAGTTGTCTAGTTGTGCTTTTTACATTCTCTCACAAGCAGCCCAAAGCAGAGATGATAATGCATATCTTAATTAACAAAGGCCCTCCGCAAACTGCCTGGGGCAGGTTTTTATAGATACTGGCTTCTGGCTGGACAACTGGCAAGCAGACTTTTACTGCCTGGAAAAAAAGGCGTTGCAAAAAGCCAGTAAGTTAAATCAATGTTCTATTAATTCATTTTTAAAGTCTCACAGGAACATTGTACTCTTTGTCCAAAAATGTTCCAGAGCTTTAACAGCCACACTGCTAGCATGGGAAGCAGAACAACAGGATCTTTAGATGTCCATGTGTGCAGGGACACCACTTTCTTCTGTTTAAAATACACCAGGTTTCAAACAAAGCTGGTATTGGCCCACTTTTGTCATCCAGCTTGCCCTGAAGACAAAGAATCGCTGTATTGCTGTGCTAGGAAGAGCTAGAGCTACTACTGCTGTGCTAGGAAGAATCAAATCTCTCATCTGTGGGGCAGGAGGAGCCCCTCAAGAGTTTCTCTCCCCCTTCCTTATCCTTCATGGCATAGGGTCCCCACATACATGCCCTAATGCTAAGCTGTGGCTGGAGGAACAAATCCACTGTCACCACTTCTCAGCCACTCCTGGGGGAGAATAATAGAAGAATCTATTTACTTGCTCCTTTGTGACCTGCAGTGGAGAATGAATTTTGCAGAGTGCTCTCAGGAGGAGCAGCTGCTGCCTCCTCTCCTAATGGAATGAAGTTTTCTCTCCAGGCAATGTGGAAAGGATAGCAAGGGAACTGGAGTCCCTTAGATCTTTCTCATGGACAGGACTGTTTCTTTCATTAGCCATGGCCTCCTCTGAGCCTCTCGCAAAGCCCTTCCTGCAGGACCTCGTTACTGAGAGCTTCAGTGAAAAACAGCCCTTCCGAATGTGACTGTTGAGGGAAACATAGGATAAAATCTGAGACTACAGGAAGAACAGATGAACAGAGAAACCCAGATGTGTTATTTGGTACTGAAGCTGCATGGTGATACCATGAGGGGCAGGAAAGCTGGCAGCTCACAGCACTGGGGGTGACTGCACCCCGACATGGCCCCATGCACAGCCCCATCCTCAGGAGGAGCAGGAACCAGCTCACCCCAAATTTAGTCTCACTGCTCCCCAGCAGCTCACAGAGCCCTTCTGTGCAACTGGAGGTTCACAATCCCCATTCTGGAGAGAACTGAGGTTGCAGCTCACCCAGGAGGCCTGAGCAGAGCCAAGAACAGACTGCAGGACTCCTGTGTGCCAAGTTACCAGCTCTACATTAGGCTAAACTGTCCTACAAGCATAAAGTGCCTCAGAGCACAATTTTCGGGCACAGAGTTGGAACTGCACAGAGCAGAGCATCTGTGCTGGTGCTGTACCCCAGGCTCAGCCTGCTCTGACTTTGTCCATCCATCTGTACCCTCCTCTTTTCCCAAAGGGCCCTACCCAACCAAACACCAATGTACATTTGAAGGATTTCCAACCCATGGATATTTCATATGTGTTTTTAACTTTCTACATTTTCGAAAGAAAACAAAAAAAGCAATGAATGTCTTGCAATGGCAAAGAACTTATGCTGTGACATTGGAAAATTAACAAAAGCTGTAGAACTGGTCTGTTACAGGGACAAAGTCAAAGTGCCAATTTTTTAAAGCTATTTACAAAATCAAACAGGCATTCTGCAGCCCACCTGTTCCTACTGCCTCTGACTTCACGACAGCCATTTTCCGAAGCCAGAGAAATAATTACTGGACCAGTTTATTGGTAGCAGCTGGTTTGGAGTGAAAAAGTCCAAAATGTGCAATAATTAAAGACTGAAAGGGATGCAAGCTATTAAGAGGACAAAGAAAGCAAAATAATTCGGTCCAGAACAGACGAATGGACACCTTCCATGGGAAGCCAAAACCTCTCCTCAACACTGATGTACTCACAGTCAACTCTCAAGGAAGTCCAAAAAGGTGGGGTGGGAGGAAACCACAACAACCCAAACTCCTGCAGTTATTTTTTTATCCAAGAATTATTACCCAGTCCTTGTCACAGGATTCAAAGTGCTGGAGTCAAGCAATGGCCTAGAGACCAACCTGTGCCAGCTGCTTCAAAAGGCCCTGCAGAATCCCATAAAGGAGAATTGTACACCAGTATGCCTGAGGGATAAGCTGTGTTTAGCATACGGCCTGAAGTGCAAAGGATGAAGCTGCATCCCACCCAGCTGGAGATGATATTGCTAATCATACAAACAATGCCAGTCTGTCAGTCTCAATATCCTACCTTGTGGCAATGAGTCTCATAGGCTAATTAAAACTTAGGTTAAAAGTGCTTCCTATTAAAGCTGTTCAATTAATTGACTTCAAGTTTAATTTTATGTCTCTCTTTCTTATCCAAGAGAGGAAAAAGCCATGGTATTGGTGTTTTATTTATATCCATCACGGCCTGTCTCTCAGTGGCACTTCCCACATATTGTTCCTAAAATAAACAGACCTAACCTTTGCAGTCTCTGCTGCATGCAAATCTTCCCCCTAAAGTATTTTCTATGCTTCTGATTAGGTTTGCTGCCCTTCACTGAACCTCTTCCATTTCCTGCTCCATCATTTTTTAATTAGGGTAACCAAACCAAACATGCTTCTCAAGGTGAGGCCACATCACCATCCCTAGAACAACACTGTCATATTTTCAGTGTTGTCCTCTATTCAACAAATTAATGTCATGCCATTTTATATTTATGCTTTCCTGATCATTGCTCAGACCTCAGCAGATGTTTTCCATTGAGCTCTTTGAGATTTTTTTTTGTTTTGAAGTTCACTCTATTAGACAATCAACTGTTCCATCCAATAGTAACTTCCTTTTACTCACATCGCATTTTGTTATCAGTATTTTGATTAATATAGCTTTGGAATATTCAAAGGAAAGTCTTAGTCACACTTAGATTTGATTAAATTTTGGAGCATCAAATTTCAGCAGTTTGCTACTTTCAGACTACCATTAAGTACTGAGTACAGGCTCAAGGGATGCCTGCCACACAAATGTCTGTATATGTAATTACTGAAGCTCTCCACAGAGACATTTTCAAATAATGCATATATCATAACATAAATAAAATCTTAATTTATTTTTAAAGCATTTTCGAATCTCAAACCTCGACTTTCTGCACCTGCACCACAAGTCTATAAAGAGGGAAGTAGTAAAGTGGCCTCTGTCACTTCCCAGGGTGCATTCACATGCACATCATCAAGCCAAACAAACCCTCCTCCTCTGGCTACTGTAACACAATTTTCAAGAAACACGAACATGACAGTCTTCAAAGGGATTTCAACAAAACAATGTCAGGAAAGGTTTCACCACCCCATGTACCACACACGTCTACAGCCTGTGAAAAGAAATACCCCTCTCAGTGAAATTCAGACCACATAAGGTTTTTGAATTCAGAATGTCTTTTTATAATGATATATTCATGCTCACTGCCATCCATCAGAAACTTCCTAGAGAGTGGATGCTTTTCCGTCAAAAAAAAAAGATACTGAATTACTTTGGAGGGAATCAAGTTTTTGAACATTGACAGGGGGAAGAAGAGAAGTGAAGGGAATCTTCAGCCATTTCTCATCCAGATGGATACCCCCTTCCAAGGATTTCATCACAGAATGGTTTGGGTTGGAAGGGAGCTTCAAGGTCACCAATGCCTGATCACCCTCATAGTAAAGAACTTCTTCCTAATGTCTGATATAAACCTACTCTCATTTTAAATCTATTTCCTCTGGTCCTACCACTACACATCCTTGTAACAAGTCCCCCTCCACTCTCTCATAGCCCCTTTGGGTACTGGAAGATGTTATAAATCTTCCCAAAACCTTCTCTTCTCCAGACTGAACAGCCCCAGCTCTCTCAGCCTGCCTTTGTAGGAGAGGTACAGCCAACAGGAATGTTAAACAGCAGTGGTCTCCACACTGACCTGCAAGAAATTCCACTCTTTACTGGTCTCCACTTGGATAGCAGGTCAGCGATCAAAGACGTGGAAGCAGATAAATAGCCCTCTTCCTACCAGAGAAATATTCCCAAATTCTTGGCAGCAGCCTCCTGCAGGAAGCATCTTGCTGTTCAGACACCTGGAGAGCTCACCACAAATCACCAGTTAGTGCTGTGGTTGTTGGAAGTGGCTTCTGGTATATTATAATTACAGGAATTGATTTTAGAAAATATTTTCCCCAGCATATGACATACTAAGTTGTCACAAGTTACTTTTTTCTAATGAGAATTTCTGCATATTAGATAAGAGTCCATAAGCATCACTGGGTGTTTTCTGAAAAAACTGTGTTTCTGATGGGAAGGAAAAATCATCACATTTTCCAGATATCATTTTTCTAGAAATAAAAAATAGCAACTTTCCTTTTAGGACAAAAGCAACAGTTTCTACCTCACCTAAAGAATCCCATCTGCTGCAGGCTCTGAGTCATTGGCTTATTAGCAAAATTGTCTGAAAGAATCATAAATCTGATTTGCTCAGAAACCAAATCTGCACTTAGAGAAAAATCACAGTCTGCCACTTCCCTGTAAATTAGGCTCCTTCCCTATCCTCAGTTCATTTCCATGGACAATGGGTAGCACCTGCTGCCGGACAGATGCTCCCACAAACTCCTGCAGCACTTTCCCTTTATCCAGGAGGCTTTTGGCCAGTGCCAGCCCCCAAAGGCCAGTGCTTCCCTCCCCAACAGGCAGCCCATCCACACGCTGTAATCTCTGGCTCATGCTGCAATTCCCTTTTGGCCATATGCATAGGGACATCCCTTTTGTTTTTCTTTTTCTTCTCTCTGTCTCTCTATCTTCTGAGCACAACACACTGTCAGAACCCCACGCTGGTTTGTGTCTTTTCACGGCTATTACCACTCAGCAGCTCAGCCCCTGCTTCCCTTTTAATGGCACATATCTCCTTTGCTCTACACTGAGCCATCCATTACCACTTGGATGACCAGCACTGCACACTTCTGGGGTCAGGTGTGAGATTGTAAGTTTGCTGGGGTTAATTTCTGAGATGGTTTTTTGCTGGTACTTAGACACACACTCTTAGTAAATCATCAGAGCTAATGAGGGAGGGAATCTGAGGATGATGGAGGCACAATTTACAGGTGATGTTTATAGCTCTTTTTTCTTTCCTCCATCCAAGCCTGTCATCTGGGAGGCAGCACATCCTGATCTCTACCAACACAAGATCAAAGCTTTCCAGGTCTGTCAGAACTCTGAGCCTGTCACTATCCTTATTTACACATTTATTTTTATTATTGTTACCATTAAGAATAATTCATTTTGACAACTCCTGAGCAGCCACATGGGTAAGAACCTTATCCCACTAAATGCTGTAAAATTGCAAACCAAAATGACAAGAGCTTACAGCCTTAGGACAAGCTTGCAACAGAGAAGCTGTTTAAATGCTGGCCTTCATTCAGGTTGAGTTGGTGGAGGTAGAGCCACCCTGCACAGGTCAGCTCATCACCCGAGTTTAGGGCCCCAGTTCTGTTACACTGAGACAGGATTAGGCACCCAGATGTCTCTGAAGGTCAGTCCCTCTGCACCTCCTTTTCACCAGCAGTCAAATTATTGGACTGTTGGGTCCCTCATGACAACCTGCTCCAGAAACCTGCTTGCTCAGGTCATCAGTCACCCCACTCCCCCACAAGCAGCAAAGTGCTCAAGTACCTGAGGGGTCTGAGAGCTTGTTTCATTTTGACAGAGTAATTCCCAAGGTGTGAGATGCCAGGAGCACGAAAGCATCATGTTCACAAGCGCAGAGTTTCGCTTCCAACCACTCCTGTGATAAACAGCACCAAAGGAGATGTGAGCCAAATAGAGTTGGAGTTTTATGGTTGTTCCTTTAGCACCTCTTCGGATTTTGTTTAGTTCACTTCTGCAACAACAGCTGGGAGTAGTATTTCCTTCAAATTACAGAAAGATTTAGTGTTATCTTAATGTGATACAAGCGTAGCCTGAATTATATTTAGGAGGAAGTACAATATGTGCTAATGCATAAGAAAGACTGTCTACAAGGGTATTAGCCTGTCTCTGGCTGCTGCTGCTGCTTCAGCCAGTTCTCACCTTCTTAATAGTGCTAGGAAGTCACAATGGCTCAGCCACTCAACAGCCCCTCCCAAGGGACCATACTGGAAACATTCTCCATTTGCTAAGGTTTCAGCTGGAAAGAGGTCCCTATTTCAAAAAGTAAGATTTCAGCAGGAAAACAGACTTTCCTTTCTTCTAAACATGCCCTGCAGGATTGCAAAGCCAACACCTGTAAACCAGGGTTGTCCAAATCCACCACTTGAAAACTGACAGGCACAGAAAGAGTTTGGGATGAGGCTCAGCCCCAGTTTCGCTCCAAAAACCGACAGCAAGCCCCAGACACAGTCCTTATTTTGCCCTTCTCGATTTGTCCATGTGCAATACAAGTGGGCATTTGGCAGGACATTAATGTCTGAATCACTGCTACAGACGTGAGGCTGGTGAAAAACAGAAGTTCAGTGTAGCCAACAGTAAACTGACAGCTGCGATCAAGAATAGCACCAATATGGTTCACTGATTATCTGAATTACTTCAGGGTATCTTAGCAAATCCCTGCAATGTATCACATCCACCAAAGGAACACATGATTTTATGCAAAGAACATTTTTGAAAGATGCAACAAAAAAAACCCCACTAATACAAATAGCTGAGAAAATGCAGTGCTAATGGATGTTCCTTTCCTTATGCATTATTTATCTTTCATAAAATACTACCTAAACACACTTGCTCCTACAGAGAGTCAAAAATAACGTATTTGACTTATCTGTTTAAGAAATAGTGACATGTGTCAACCAAAACGTTCCAACACAGGATTTTTCAGTTTCAACAACTGTCAGAGGGCTCCTCTATTGAAAATAATCAATGCCTTTGACAGATAAAGGGAGGTAATATAGTGACTTATTTTGATACAACTTGACAGCTTTTTTTTGACAGTATTTTTCACTGTCAGTCTATTGGATTTGAATTTTAGCTGGGGCCCATGAGAAATATGCTTTTGGTCTTTAGCACTGAATCTCTGCAAATCAAAAGGGCAGTGGGAGCGCAGTACTTACCTACTTTTTATTTGCCATTATCTATCAGTCTCCAGTTTTAATTATTCATTTTTAATACCCTTCCCAATTTTTATACTCATGAGATGTCATAATAAGGCACATTTAAACTATACTTTGCTGCTCCCTTGGCAAGAAAGGACATTTCACACAGCTAGACTTGGAAATGGAGCTATTTCCTAATGTCACAGGGTTCGGACTGACAGTTCAGCTCCATCAAGAGCTCATCTGTTCTGCTCTTATGAGACTGCAGCAACTTCAAAGAAGTTATTAATATTGATTATGAAATATTCAAACACTTGCCCATGCAGGAGATTGTGGGGGTAAGGATTTCGTCATTAAAATACTTTATGCAAAACACACCTTTCAATTAAAATAATTTTTAATGAAACTCAACAATGGATCCAGATCTGAATTCTTTTAGAACAAAATCAAGGCATTTGAAAGAATCACTTAAATCACAAGCCAGTCCTTCACTGCTGCAAAGTTCCACCACAAAGGTGATAAGTTCTAGACTTGCTGCTGCCAGACACTGCCCTTGGACAAAGAGAAGGCAGGTGCAGGGTGAAGAGGATAAAGGGAAATTCCTCATTACTCTGTATTTTAATAATAGACTCATTCACTAACTACCATTTTGAACAACTCCCACTGAGCAGTCAGAGTCCACTTATTTTGACCCAAATTGTTTGTTCCTGGCTGCAATTTCCATGAACATTGCCATCATATAATTTATTATGTCTTTGATATAAATACATGACCTTGTAGGGTTTAGTATCTAAATATTTATTTGTTTCCAAGCCTAAATCCACAGTGTGATGTGTGAAAATTCCCTTTGGTATAACAATGCTCAAAGAGACAAGGCTGCAAGATGACTGAAGGTACAAAGGTGCAGGAAATAAAAGGCCTTGTATTCCCAACTCATCATTCCATATACTGCTCAAGACAAGAATCACATCCTGGCTTTTGATGTATTGTTGTTGTATATGTTGAGAGCTCAGTTATGTTTAAATGTAGTACTTCAGCTCCTTTGCTTAACAACACCTGCTAACTTGCTTGACATCTCAAAGAGTTTCTTAAAATATTCTTAAACCTTTGGCATCCCTTCCTGCCCTGGGCTTCATGAATAAAACATTTATCCAGTCAGCAGCTTTAGCAAAGAGGAACAGCCAAGTTCCATCCATCAACGTCAGCAGCTGAATTACTGAGTGATTTCAGATCCTTTAATAACTCTGTTTCTTTACAACTGTGTTGGTAAACAATCAAACAGTGCTGGCACCTGGCTTTCAGTGAACATTAACTTTTTTTGCATTATCAAATACTACAAATAGAGCTTGTTGCTGTTATTGTTATTTCAATTATAAAAATGTCTGCAATGCTGTCCACCTTTGTGAGAATGCATTGAGGTTTACTCTTGATTTGTTATGAAGGTCATTGAAAGCTACTCACATTAAACCTTCAGGGACTTCAGAAAAAAAAAAGAGCAAGGATAAATAGAGCCTTTACTTCACATATAATGTGCTTCATTTATCATTGGGATCACCACGTAGTAATACACTGTCCTTTTGTAAGGAAGTAGAAACTTAATAGAAACTAAGCATTTTGGGGTGGAAAACCAGTGATATAAAGCTTCTGTTGTTGTAGAAGTCCAACGAAGCTTGGAGGTCCAAGTACTATAAGGAAATTGCCTACTGATACTCAAAAGGAGGTTCCTGGTGTGAGCCTTTGTGTGAAGGAGGGGGAACGGGGAGAAGAAAAATCAGCTTTCTGAATTGAAAACCTAGCCAGAATGTATGCAAGCACATTCAGTTTGAATTAAATGGATATTCAAGATAAAAATCTTTTCCTAGGACTTTACATTGGCAGAACAGTAGGAAGAGATTTTCCACACCCTCGGATGCAAGCGACCCTTTAGCCTATAACCAGGATATGCAAATTGTAAGCCCTGGTATTCAATCCTCTAACCTCTCACACAGGAAAACTATTCTTAGGCATGCAGGAATAACACACCAAAGTCAAAAGGGTCATCTAAATAAGGATGAGTGGCCAGGGTAGAGCCCCTGGTCTGCCTCTATTCACCAGGGATTTGTGCCTGGAATATAAACAGTGAATACCCACAGACACAGTAATATGAGAATAACTTTGAATATCTGATCCTGCAAAAAGGATCCTTCCCAGCTCTGGGACAGAAAAAATTACCAACATGGAACTTGCAGAGGCTGAAAACCATGAGGAGTACCAACAAGAGAAGAGCGTGAGCCTCCCTAAGCCCACCTAGACTCAGGAGTAAGACCTCTGGGCTCACATGAAGGGTTCCAGTCTGGGATCACTCCAGAAACAGCTCCAGGGGGTTCCAATGTTCTCTCTCCCCTCTGGGGAGCCTCTCTTCCCCAGCACAGCATCAGCAATAGCACCTGTGCCAGGTTTGAGCAGAGCAATGTGTGCAGAAATATGGGAGGGGTTTTCTCACCTCCCAATACACATTATCAGCAGCAGAACCAGAGGAAAACACAGGCTGATTGCACCAGAGAAAACATGTTTTTTACAGGTTTCTGCATGTTTAAATGAGCTCTGTGCTGCTGAAGTCAAGGGGCACACAGGTAGAGACCAGTAACATTTTCATTTAGAGGCATATTAGAGCCTCTCCATAGGAAAATAAACAGACTCTTCAGTAGAATTACGCCCAATTAAGCCACAGGTAAATAATTAAGCCACAGGCTTCTCTATTTAAGCACTTCCCAGTTGCTTGGATAAGTGAAATGTCACCATTATGGATTAAGCTTCTATACTCTAAGTTTTCTCTGTGGCATCTTAAAAATAAAAAGCAACACTTAGTTATTTCTAACTGAAGACTGTCTCTGTTTCCTCTGTTGAAATGAAGGCAGGTACTGCTCCTGAGAAATGCAAGTTAGCTCATTCTTTGATTCCCAGGAAGGTTGCTGGCTTGGTAAAACAAAACCCCTGGCAGAGAAGCCCAGCCCCAGACCCTTCCACACAGTTGGCTTGCTCAGCCATACACACTAACTCATGCACCTGCTGATCACGGCTCATCGTGCCCACCAAACCCACATCTCTTTTTCCCACCTGCTCCTGGATATCCAGGGTTCATGCCCTCTCATGTCCTGCCTTCACTGCACCTCCCAGGAGGCAGGTCCCTGTCCAAAGCCCTGCACACCCAGGCTGGCTTATAACCCTTTACTGACTCCTTTGGGAACACTGCCACTGGCAAAGGACAGGGAGGAGAAGTTCACATCAAGATCTTCTCCTACCTGCACAGAACAGCTCAACAAGGGCAAGAGAACTGGAGCCAGGTGAGATGATGTATGTCCTCCTGTCCCAGGCAGACATCTGGGGACAGCGTCTCAGAAATCAGCCTCCCTTGGTGAGCCAGAGAAAGGAGCTCCCCCTTGACCTGCTACAACACAAGCAGAACAGAAAGCCATGGCTTTCAGACCAGGGTTTTTTTTTTCTAAATTTCTTTTAAAATTTGCAAATCTTCCTATGCTCTGTTGAAGGAAAAACATAGGACTCAATGGAGGTCTCTGCACTGGCTTTGGAGTAAGACCTGTGAATTTCTATTTTCAGTTAAAAAAAAAAAAAAAATCCAAACCTCATTCCATTTTCTTGCTTGATCCCCAGGCTCTAAAGCTGTAAATACAAACAGCACCTCACTCATTTGAAATCTGCAACCTTTCCATCATAAATCAACCTCCAGAGAAATTAGTAATTACATTTCTGGGGATTTTTTTGTTTTGTTTGTCCATTTTAAAGATTGTGGATTACATAACCAGATATGTGAGTATCAACAGCAGCTGCAGCTGGAATGCCCAAGGCAAAAAGTCCTTTGTCTTGAATTTTAAAGAAGCCCGTTCCCCCCCCCCACCCCATATCCCCACTGAAACACATTTCACACTTCACTTCTGGAAACATACCCTGAAAATATTTACATCACAGCCTTTGTTATTCTAAGTTATAGCAAAAGACAAAAGGAACAAGGTTTTGCAACCAGAGGGCAAACATCACAACTGCTAATTTGTTAGGGAGTGACATTTCTCATAATGCCATTTTAGTTGAGCTCCATATTGTAATTTCATCATGGCATCATACCACAGCACTTAATAGGAAAGATACAGATGAACAGATCCATTACCTAAAACAAACAAAGGTATTAGCAAACTTCTCAGGACTGAGTTGTATATCGACTTCTGGTCAGCATTTCCAGAGAACTTCATTAAATTTATGTCATCAAAAACATAACTTATGGACCTTCTGAACAGGAACTTGTACCAGCAGGAGTAACAATTGTTTTTCCCCATTTAGTGATTTATCATCCATTCCATTACATGCTACACAGATTGTCATTTTTCTTTAAATGTGTTTGATATAAGAGTTCTTGTTCTACTGGGTCAGGCATTATTATTCACCTACATTGTGTACTAAGCAGCACGAATGCCAGCAGCAGCTGCAGAGCTATGGCTGAGTATCAGAGTTAGCACTGGGCTTTTCCCCATCACACACTGGTCCCATGAACTGGGGAACAGGTGAAGGGGGAGCAGCTCCTCATCCCCACCCTGTACCGAGCAGGACACAGATGGCCTCGCAGCCGATGCCACAGCAGGAGACTGCAGGGAGAGAAAACAGCTCTGCCTTTCCACAACACAGCCACCTGCAAGAGTCAGGGCTGCGTTTGTTCCCCACTGACCCCGCGTAGCTGTAATTACTCCATCGCAATGCCCCTCTTGCACCCACAGCCTGGCCAATTTCTCATGGATTTTGGAGCACAGGGGTGTGTCCTGGCCACCCAGCAGCCCTCACACAGCTGAGCCACAGGCATAGGCAGCACTGGAGCTGGGAACCTCCTGCTCATCCTCTGGGCCAGCAAGTGCTCCCTGCCCTGCACCTGTGAGATTGGGGAAGCAGAGCTCAGCAAAGGCAGCAGCCTCTCTGCACTGTTTGCCAGAACTTAGATGGTCCCTTATCTGCTTTTAATTACCCAGGCTATTTTTACAGTTTCCCCCCGTTTCCTAATTGCTTGCTCTTATTTTCCTGATCGTTTTCTGCTGAAGATGAATTTCAGGAGCTCAGGATTTCATACCATTTCCTGACCTAATTTACCACCATTCCCTTCATTAGGGAGTGGCCTGCTTTCTCTCCAGCACTACCATCCCCCATAAATGCTTGGAAGAAGAACTTATTAGCCCCCTGTAGCACTCTAGCTAACATTAACTCCTTGTGCTTCACAAGACTCTCTCTCCCTGCCTGCAGGTGGGAACCCCTGCTGGAGTCCCCTCTGCTTGCTGGTTTCCTTCTCAAAGTCTCTGCTGGGTAGCTGTAGCTCCCACTCCTGGATGGAGAGCTGTGCTGCCTGTCCCAGAGTCCAATTTTGTCACCTATCAGCAGTCAGGATACACAGCTGACACAGCTCTAGGTGCTGCCCAGACAGGTAAGAGTGATCCCATCCCAGAGGGTTTGCAATCAGTTCGGAGAAAACAAGTAAAAATCTTGGAAATTCTGGGTTCCAAGGCACAATATATGCAGCCTACAGCACGCCTGGCTTTACAGCTGGGTTGAAAACCACCTTATAAGTACCCAAGTGCACTTCCTCCTCTCCACTCAAGCTAAGCTTCTCTTGACTTCAGCAGAAGTTTTCCTCAAGTAAGAAGAGCTATTTGGCACAGCAGACTGGACTGTTCCAGGTTCCCTTCCCACAGTCCAGCATCACTGTACTTCCGTGTCCGACAAACCCATCATTTAGGAAGCAAAACCGAAGGCTTGTTTTCAGAGCTAACCCATCAAGAGCCCACGTAGGAGGCTAAACTTAATTGTCTGTGGCAGTAACAATATCAGATAAACCGTGCAGAGGGTAAACAGACTTGAGGGATTAACATTTTCTTTGATATAAACTTTGTAGTATGCTCTGTTGTCAAAAAGTCCACAGAGATTACTTGTGCTGTAGTAGGTGGCACTTCATTTTCCAGAATCTATGACCCAGCAGAAATTACTGTCAACTCCCCGACCAGCCGAGGGGTATCGATTTCCCCGTTACTACAGCAACGCATTAGTTACTCGATTGTGTCTCATATGCAGTGACTAATCTGCCTCAGCGAGGTCTCGGATTTTGACACTTTTTCATTCTAATCTTTAATTAGTTTATTTGATGCGGACTGAACATTTTATTTTTATACTAAGTAGTTATTGAAAATACAGTCAAACCAAGCAGAGATCAAAGGAGCAAAACCAGTTTGCTGTCAGCTAAACTAGTTATGCAAAATAATAATAAGGAGAAAAGAGTAGCATGCTATATCAAATGTGTAAGCCAGTTTCGCTCAACACTCCTGAAGTTGCATAGAAATCAACACAGGACACTCTTCCATCCCAGACTTCACTTGAAACATAAGTGCCCCTGATGTCACCTCCTTTGTATCCTCCATTTAATGATTACACTGGAAGACTAGAAAGCATTTACCAGCAACTTTATCAGCTTCCTTTGATACTTGGCTCTTGAGAGGAGTAAACTTTGAGAGCTATCTTCCCAAAATAGCCAGAGACTGGGCACCCTTTAATGGCTTCTCCTCTCTTTGATGTCAAGTAGCAAGTGAGGGGTCTGCACAACAATCCAAACCTAGATAGAGGAGTAGCGTACTTGGCTAAGACCCACACTCATTCTCACAAACCACATAAAATTGCAAGTTTTGGCCACAAACATAAACAACTTTATGTCACACTCACTAATAAGCCCCTCTTTCCCCTGGCAAAAAATCTCAGTACTGGAAACAAAAAATCTTCACATTAATTCAGCAAGTTATGCATATTCAAAAAAACCCACAAAAAATGGAGACAATGCAGTACCTAAATCCAGGGGGGAAAAAATGATGAATTTTTGTTTAACTGAGGTGCCATAATAACAATTAGAGATTTTATATCTCTTTGGGACACAAAACACCCATAAGATTCTCGTGCACTTAAATGGACAAACATGTAAAACCCACGTCACTAAATAGGTTTTGTCTTTGCTCCATCGCTACATGTCAGAGTGTCCACAGGTTTCAGCTGTATGTCTGATCTTATACAAGCAAGATGCACTTAGTAAAGGGATGAAAAAAATTCTAAATTATGCAATAAGGAGAGGTTTTTCTTTAGCTTAATTTGATAGCAAACTATGGATTTATGCTATGGCTTTTCTCCCATATCAAGTGAAAGAAAAGGATTCTAAGAAAGAAAGGCTTAGGGTAAATATCCAGACGTCTAACTGCATGCATTTACATTGCTTGGTATTATCACCAGGCTAGAGGGCAGCAAAAGTTGCAATTCAAGCTATGGACTCTGTTTCACTAGTATTCCTTGTCCCCACAATTTAAACTTCTCAACACCAAAGAGACAGGAAGTGAACATTTAGACCAGTCACTCACCAGTCCCAGGTCACTCCATTTAGCACAATCTCCAGTGCTTCATTCAACTTCAGAAGTCTCAAATACAGATGAAATGTGAACAGACTAAAATAAAACAGAATTTGGAATTGGTTTTGTCTATGTGATGCAGCATGGGAGTGTACACACACATGTGCCAGCCGTTTTCCAAAACATACCCACTCTGATCCATTAGAAAATTGATTCAGTGTGCTCAAGAGAGTGGCTTGAGTTAGCCCAAGTAATCCATTTGTGTTATCATTCCTCTTGAACAATTCCCTGGATGTAATTCATGGAACTGCAGACCAGCTATTAAATCACAATGCTGAAACCTGACGCAGACTGAACCCGAAACAGCAAGAGTCAAGTGGTTCACCTATACACAGCCAAGCTAGGCATTCCCTGTTACCTAAATGGAAACCTGTAGGCACATTAGATTTGGTAGTAAACTGCACAGTATTTTATTAAGATATGTATCACTGGAGATGTTCAGAAAACACAAAAGGGAGTTTCTCATCACTGCTGGTGAAGATGAAGTAAAACATTAAGGTAAAGCAAGATGCATTTGCATCAACAAAATAACAGAAAATTCAAGGGCATTGGCAACTGGAAACTGACATTTCATACAACTGAGCATACAGTCAGGGAATGTGATTGACAAATGGAAGCACCCAAGGGTTAAGTTATGGTGCATTATGCTCTTCATTAAGAAGAAGAGTCAGAAGTAATCATTACAAATACAAAACCAAAATAGATCAACTTACACTTTCTGATGAAGTATTTCATATCATCCATCAGACATCCCTGCTTCACCATAGGTAAGTGAGACTTGCAGCTCAGTCTTTTTTCTATAAGACTAACATTCTATTTAGGAGTAACCCAGCCTCACATGTAAAAACCTGATATTTGAGGCATGGAGTGAGATCTTTAATCTGTCCCCTGTATAGCTTTATATCCTGTGCTTTTGGCTGGCTTGGGGAGTAAGTACTGGCACTGTCCTCTGGGATTTCTTTTTCAAGAGCCTCCATTTCATCCCAGAGCAGGCCAGGAAAAACACTCCCCAAAGCCCTTTCCTACACTAAATGACTTCTCAATTTCTTACTAAGTCAGTGGGAGTTCACTATGTCCCACAAACTCCTGTGGAGGTTGTAGATTCAATCCCAAAGGCCCAGCCTTGTTAACACTGTGCAGCTGAACACAAGGCATGTCAGCCATCCCCTTGAAGTCTATTTTATTTAATTAACACTGTCAACTGCCTAAAAGGCTGTTAGCTTAGAAATAACTTCAGGAAAGTGAAAAGGTGAAAAAGAGAAGCCATGCTAGGAGAGGAAGCCTACAAATGATCATGATGACTGAGAAAGTAGAAGAGACATTGCACCTAAGTAGCTGCTCCTGAATCTTTATACACCATTACATATGCAGTTGCCCACAAATAAAGCACATTCTATGCTCCTCTCCGTATCATATTTCAGTATAGCATATGAATAATCCGATATGCCTGTAAGCAGAGTCCAGATTTGAGAATATTAAGAAATCGCACAGATACAGTAATAATGAAACAAAATTCCTAAGCCAGAGAAAAAACAGCTGGGTGTAATTCATTATGTCACAAGACTGTCATGTTGCTCAACAGAAAAGTCTGCCTTTTGCCTGGCTTTGATCAGACCCTTTTGCTGCCAGGAATCACACTAAATCTATGGCAAAATATAAACTATGCTTCAGGACATAGTATATTTGTCTTGCTAACATAACCTGACTTTAGGCACTTCTTACAATAAAGGAATATGCAGATGTACATCCACTGTGACAAAGTGATGTTACAAAGCTACAGTTGTGCTGGAGCAGAACATCTCTCAAGCACAAGTTCTGGCAGCATCAGCAGCAGACATGTCCATGGGCCACCTCCTCACACTGGTTGCGATTAGTGTAACCCCTTTACTGCAGGGCAGCTCTGCATAAGAGCCCCAGAGAAGCATGTGGTTTAACAGTGCCTGCATGCTAAGTGAGGGCAAGATCCAGTGGGGAGAAAAAGGAACAGAGCTGGGGCAGCCAGTTTACCATACCTGAACCAAGGACTTGCTCCTCTTCTACACTGCCCTTCACAGCTGCCATGCCTTGGAGGCATTTTCTCTGCTCAGGGAGAGCTGTGCACAGGATCATGGCACCTCCCCCGTGGTGGCTGGCTGTGATCCCATCACTGCTGTGTGGAGCATTAAGGTCAATACGCCTGTAACCATAAATACTGAAATACATTTTGCTAATGATCAACATCGTCACCGAGCAAAGACAAATGTGTTCACTGCATACTCCAAGAGCACCATAGCATCGCTTTTAGAGGAAAATACACTGAAGAACCTGGACTTCTTGTCCCTGGAAATAAGCCATGTCTTCATGGCCTAGTCACCTCTATAAATACAATGAAGTATGGTAAATACATCTGGGATTACATTAGACACTGAGCAATTTGGGAAGATTGGTCGACTGTGGAAATCCAAAATGGTCTCACTAAAGCAGCTTAAGTGGTACTAGCTAAGCAGGTTTGGAGCCCACATTTCAATGCACAGTACCATTCTATATGAGAACTCACTTTGCAAAACTGTCCAGGCTCAATGTTCATTATTAGACTGCTTGATGATTTACTGTGTCATAAATTGGAACTTCTCCTAGTGCCCTTTGTGTTGATGATGTCATTTGAAGATCACTTCTCTTTATGGTTGGTACATGCAGTAAAAAGACTTACAGTGTTCATGTCTCCACCAATGGCTCTTATGCACAATCTTTAAGATCCAAACACTGTTAGAAGGTGGGATTCACCTCACCTAACCAACATCTAGAAGCCAGGCCCGCTTTGCTGTAGGGGTTGTTCTTCTATAGAAAACAAAAAAAGAAGAGGCATGTCCAGATCATGAGTCTTTCCATATAGCTCAACCATCTACTTGATGAATCCAAGCCAGGATGAAGTCACATACTTATCTGACAAAGCTATAGATGTTCAACAGGCTAGGACAGGACAGGACAGACTAGAGAGACCTCTGCCCTGAAAGCAACACAATTTAGAAAGGGAGGGGATGTTTGTTAAGATGATACATGTCCACCTTATGGTAATGTTTAAAACTGGTTTAATCCAACCTGCATGATATATTAGTGAGATTTTCCCTTCAAGCTTCACTTACCCTGGAAACACAGTGAAACAAGAATAACTGAAAAGACCTGAACTCAAGGCATTTATGAGGCTAAATCACACTGCAGTTCTCAGGTTTCTGCAGATGCAAGCCCTGTAACAAGCAGAGAGAAGCAATGGAGGTGGATTTATCCCAATATTCTCCAGCTCCACAGGTGCACCACTCCTGCCTAGCTGAGCTTTGCGGTAAAAGTCCCCCAGCAAGGGTTTGCCCATTTTCACCAGTAACAGAGAGTTCATCACAGGTATGATGAAAATCAAGCCACGATCTCCCACAACAGCCACTGAGTTCAGCTTCAGTTGCAGGGAATATTTACACCTCCCATCTCATGCAAGGAACATGCAATTTGGACAACACAGCAAGAGTAGATATCCACATTTCTGGGTGCTGGGGTACCCCTCTTCCCAAGTATCTTGTGGGACACCAGCAGGAACACCCATCAGCATCTCATCCCAAATCCAACCTCTGCATCCACAGCAAAAATTAATCCGATTGCACAACCATCCCACCTCTTTAAGATCCTGTAGCAAAATTAGTAAAACATGCAGCTACTCTATGTCATTTTTATTGTATATAAAAAGAAGCTATTACATTTATTTGTTACTTTTTGTTGCTGTCACGAATGCCTAAATAATCCTTCAGTGTTTAGAAACAAGCCACTAGGGACCAATGAGACACATTTATTGTAATTACATGATTCTTCTAATTAATTTTTCTCAGGAAATTTCAAAGTAAAAATCTAAAGCTAAATGGTCCCCCCTCCTTGCTTTCCTACAGCCAACAGACACATTCCTGAGCCTTGTTTAAAAAGCTCATTTTCTTTTTGCCTAGTTGAAATAAAGTGGAATTGTAATTGAGAGTGGGCAGAAAGGAGAGAACATTGTCATTAGACCACATTGTTTAAATCAACCCGTAACAAGCATTTCATTTCGTTTGGGTCATTAACTACGTTTGAGTGAAAATGTTGTTTGCCTGGCAAATTGGTTGGTGGCCAAATGCCTCTAACAGGAGACTTGCCTGTGTGAAACCCAGAGACCACAACACAGGCACACAAGTTTTACAGGTGGGAAACTTAACCATAAAGGAAGCACGTTTCAAACAAGCATCAAAAAAAGTAAATGCTTATCAAAGATACACAAAAAATTTGATATTTACTGATCTATGTGGTTGTACAGCCTGAGGCAGTCTTCTCATAATTTATTCTATTCTCCACCATAACACAGATCACTGAATGTCATAGAGTAATTCAGATGAGATAGCCTGTAATTAGGGATTAATGCTATCAACTGCTGGACACACAGCCACTTGTGACATATGATACCCAGGTGATTTTACTAAAACAGTTTACCATATCCCCAGATAAGCCTCAAACAAATTGGTTTGAACAGCCAACCTCCCTTTTCCAAGCCACACCAGGATCTGGGAATAGTTCACTTACTTTCTCTCTTGCTGCAGTCATTTGCAGAGTTTCAAAGCTACCACCTCGTTCCACTCTGATTCCCATTACCTCACATTAAGCAAGTCCATCTTCCCCGTCTCTCCATACAGCAGTGCCCACCTGCCCTGCAAGGCTCCCTGCAGCTCTACTTCAGCTCCTTATCTTGCCCACAGCCTACCAGGGAGCTGATCTGCCAGATACTCAGCAGCAGCCTCATTCGCCTCACCTCTTTGGTGCTCCACACCTGACTGTCCCTGACAGAATGCCAGTTCCAAAAACCCACACCAGGAGCCTTGCAGAAGACACACCATAACTTCAGTCCGAGTATCAGCCATTCCCCCACGGCCAAGTCCTCCCTGAATGAGCTGTAACTCTTGTATCAGGACTCTATCCATGGGCATTTTCTACCAAGCCTATGGTACAGCTTTTAAATTACAACATTGATTACACACAAGACCTGAAGTTTCCCCTTTGTATTCCTGTCGCTGACATACCTAAAACATTTGACTGATTGGCCCATTAATTCTCTTATGACAATTATCCCTCAACCTCTTGCAGTTCTTGCTCGTGCCAGTGGTGTGATGCACCACTACCCTCTGCCAATCCTGTTTTCAGTCCTTCCTCAGCAGCAGCAAATCTCTCCTCATTGTCTGTATCCTGCACATGTGGTTCCACTGGGACAGCACATAACATGGGGACAGTGTCTAACATTGCATTTGGTCCCTGCTACTCCTGATCTCATCTCTTGCCGCATATCATATTAACTGCAGAGATGCTTATTTAAAACAACCCCAAGCTATTTTCTCCTATCCTCCTGTTTATGAAAAAGCACTGATTAACCAGAAGTATTTTTATTTAAACCTAAAAGTAATTTATATTATATAAGAAAAAAAAGGTCAGGTAGATACTCCATTTATCACTATTACAAAGGGCTGTAACACAGTGATAAAAAGAAAGAGAAATTAATTACAAGTCAGAGGCTGCAATAACTTTCTCTGTAATTGTGACGAAAAATTTAAATTAACATTTCTGTCACCAGGAGAAGTTTGATTAATTTTACAATAGTGGAGATGCTATCACCTTAATATTGGTGGGTAAGGAAATTTTACTATTTGCAATTTAGATGTAGATCATTTCTTTAAGACTCAAAAAGTGCCTGCAAGGCACCTTCACACTTTATTAACAGCTCAATCAGTGCCATGCTAGAAATAATTAGTCAAGAAACCATGTAGTAAATACATCTAGACTAGCAAACCTGCAGAATAAGAAGTACATGATAAAATCCAGACCCCTACAAGAGAAACAGCCTCTATCCAGCTCTCCAAAGCGACCACTGCTACCCAGCTGCCTGCTAAAGCTCTCTGCCTTCAGGGAAACAACACAAATACCAGGTTTTCTGACAGATTTGTTTTGTTTTCTGGTTTTAAGCCTCTGCTTGGCTGCAAAACCAGAGGGCAGAGGGGATGGACCCAAGCAGTGGTCACTGACATCACATCCTGCCATGGCAGCAGCCCCATGCCCTGGGTGCCATATGAGGTGCTGGCTTCCCTCTGGGGCTGATGGGTGCAAGAGGTGGGAGGGAGAAGGGCTGCTGAGGAAAGCTGCTGCTGACAGATGGCAAGTGAAATACAATAGGAAAGAAACTGAGGCACGCAGGGATTCCCATGGTGAAGGACCGAAGGCGTGCTCTGCAGCAGCCAGGCAGGCCTCCTGTTCCCAGCCCATGGACACAGGCATTACCTTGTTGGTGTCTGTTTTGCTTTCCCCACTTTCAGACCTCACAAGACCCTGACCAGAGTTGGGGTTTCAGACAGGACTTGGACATGCACAACCACTGAATCCTAGAATATCAGCAGGCTTTGGTATTAAACGCCCCATAGACAGACCCTAGCCAGCCCCTGCTTCCTCTGCAACTTGAGGGTCTCCTGCCCCTTCAGACAGTACAGAGCTCCATGCAGGACAGGACAGGCCCCAGGCAGCCTCTCCACTTTAGCTGGGAGCAGAGGCACCCTTTGATCTCAGCCTTGCAGCTTCAGGCATTGCAGAGAGCAGCCTCAGAGCAGTGAAGGGCAGCACTTAAAATCCCCTCTGAGAACACTCATGTCAAGAGCCCAAACATTGCTGTCTGCACTGTGCCTATACGGGGAAAATTCATGTTTTTCTGTTCCCTGAAGACCTTGCCCACCTCCAGCACACACAGTAGCAGAGGAAGTGACACAGGGGGAGTGCAGGAGCCTCACAGTCAGGCTCTGTGAGTGACATCAGTCCCCACCTGCCTTTGCTACCAAACAACACATGCAAGAGCCCAAAGATATAATGCAAGAAAAGTAAGGATCAGACCAAAACCTTGGGAAGCTTTCCCAGTCCTTCTCTGCACTATTTAGCAAGGGCCATTAATTTTTTCGTTTCATAAACACTGTGAATGACAAAAATCTGAGAAATAAAATGAGCCTAATGAAAATGTATTGGTTCTAAGGCAATCAATGCCATTTGCCTTACAGAGAAAGGGAAACACAGCTCCCATCTGTACTCTGCTCCCTGTAGTCAACAAGGCTGACTGTTTCCAGCATGGATCAATGAACCATTTGTTAGGGGAAGCAAACCCAGACGAACAGCATTCATGTCTCTCCTTCAAGATCAAACTGACCCGCATGGGAAGTTTCAAGAATGTTCTTGAAACTGCAAGTCTAGGGAAAGTTGGAGCACTTGGAAGTTTCTCTGCATATAACAGTGTCTAATAAACCACACTACTTGATGCACCCAGAGACTGAGCAGAAAGAAGATGAGGCTGTGCTCGTGGAGGTTGGATCACCCCCTCTGCAGCATGGAGGCAACACTGCACCATCAGGGCAGGGGCTCCCGAAAGTATTGGGGTGAGTAGGGGAGACGAAGCTTTCTAATGCTGTCAGCTAGTAAGCAATATTAAAAAGTTGATAGAAATTTTTCACTGAACTTCTTTAGATAAAGTTAAAGGGGGGGGGGAGGGGGGCAAAGAGGAAAAAAAAAACAAGGCAGGACAGAAATCAGGAAGGAAGGCAACAGTGGGGTAATACAACCAAAGCAGTGAATTCATCATTCAAAGAATTTTAAAAAATAGGACTTTGCCCCAAGAAGATTAAGATCCTTACAAGTAATGCCATGAAAAAATGTTACTCCAGCAGTAAAGACATCCCCAAAAACAAGCAGGAGCTGGCACTGCCACAGTCTGCTACAGACAGCTCTTGTGCTCCAAAGCATTTGTGCTGGAGAGAGAGGCAACAGTTCTGTCAAGTGCCAGGCCCTTTCCTGAGACACATCACCACAGCCTCTGACAAACAGTACCTCCAGGATGGCTGTCAGAGGCTGTCATTGGGAGTGTACAAGCAGCCAGTGTAATTCACCATGACAGTAACAGACATGGGGCAGCACAAGGTCCCCAAACCACACTCATTTAAGTAACTAGAAAGCCGAGGAAAGCACAGGCTGGCCAAGCAGGTGAACTGCAGCAGGCACATAACAAATGTTTATAGCATATGGCTAAGGTAAGGCCACATTCCTTCCTCCTCTTGAACTGACACAAAATTTAATGGGAGATCTTTATAAGAATAGGCTATGGAAAGAGGCAATAAAGGCTGTTTCCACTGACATTTGGAAGTAGGCAACAATAAAAAGAAGAAATTATAAAATACAGATACCGGACTGGCTGGAGAACTTAAAGGTAAAATTTCTGCATGTTCTGAACATTGTTGCAAGCCAAGGAGAAACAGCTGCCCTCTGAAAAACAAGATATGGAGAGCAGAGTGTAAGACGATAATTCCACTGTAGCAGTGTATACTGTAGTTTGACCTGAAGATGTCAATAGAACTGGACCATCCCAAAAAGACCAGCACTGAGAACAAAAACAAAGCACAGTTCTACCAACTCCAGCCACCAAAAGCATTTACCCAACTATGGGGTCAGTATGATCAGGCAACTGAAAACAGTTTTCCTCAAATTGCTTCAGTAGCTTTACGGCTGAGCTGCATCTTGGGACCAGGCACTGCTGTAGTCTCGACTTAGCAGTAAGTTTTTAAGAAATTTCAGAGAAGGGCTAAAGAAAGCAATTTCTTTCTAACCTGTCTTCAATTCTAAATAGTTAACTCTATTTCTAAAGGGAGCTCTCTATAGTTCCCAAGGGAAAAAAATGTAAATATAAAAAATGTTTATAGTAAAGTGTTTACCTAACCAATTGAAAGTCTCCTCTCTGTTCTTGTATATTCCATTGTGGTGCTGGACAGACAGACACACAGAGACACAGAGATGATCGCAGCTCCTGAACCTGCTGAAGGAAGCTGCTTGATCTCTCTCTCTCTCTCAATCATCATTTTAAAAATATCTAGCTATATATCTATCTATAAATAAAGCCTTCTAATCAATCCATGAACTCTGAGTCTTTTGTGAAAAGACCAGGCCCTAGCTAGGGCCAACAACAACATCGTCTTTCGACGCACTGCCAATATCCTCCAAGAAGAAGGAGTTCCTGGCTGGCCAGGGATAATCCTGCTGCCAAGACAGTTTAGTAAGGCCTTTCATTTACACTAAAACCTGCAAGCACTCCCCTTGAGAGCTTTGGTAACACACAGCAGAAGTGTACAGGCCCTGGTGACAACCTCCCCTCCCCACCTCTGCTTGAGTAGATGCCTTTTCCCAGTAGCTGGGCACTGCCAGACTATAACAGAAACATGAACTAACAGTCCTCCAGTAAGTTATTTGACAGATTAAACATTGCCTTGAGCTTTATTTCTTCAGTAGAGTTATGAAAAAATAACTTCCACTGGAATTAGCATTTTGTGGTAGCTTGCAGAGTGATTGCCTGCCCACTGAGGGTCTGCTTTGGAGTACATCTGCACTTGGCAAGGGATCCCTCTGACCCATCAGATCTCTCTCCTGCTCTCATAGCACTGAAAAACCAGGAGCTGAGATCTAGTGCTTCAATTGCCTTGCAGGGATGACCATCATGAGAATAGAGCACAGTTTGTGTGATACAGAGGCTGGTTTTAATGTTCTGGAATTAAACATTATAGCACAATTGGAATTTTTCCCAGAGGTCTGACGGAGTCATCCCCAAGGAGGAAGACTAACGGAGGGCAAGATGTTGTACATCTACCCACATAGCAATTGAGAGGAGAAAAAAGCAGGAGAAATCATAAGATTCTTATTTTGAGACCTAAAGACATATTCAGAACTTATGAATCACCCAGAAGAGCTACACAATTGTGTGACCTGGCAAGATATGAGGCTTTCCAAGAAATTTACTATCTCTGGACATGTCACAAAGTACCCAGCTTCTCTATCACATGTTTTTCTTCTTCCTCATCTCCAAAAAGAAGTAGTTTCTCAGCTCAGGCAGCAGCCACAGAGAATCAATTGAACCTGCTTATTGAGAAAATACTTTCAAACAACTGATTCCTTATCATAAAGGATGTACTTGGGAACAACTGTGAATTAGATCCAAAAGCTCTCTAAAACTTCATGTCTTTGAATGGTAAAGCCTTTAAGAGGGAAGGAAAAAAAAAAAAGAAAAAAAGAAGGAAATCCAGGTCCAATAACATTGCTAGCAGCAGTTTACCTTTGACTACTGAGGTAAGAAAAAAAAATCATTAAATGTATCTCTCACAGAATCCATTTTACAAGCTAATGTCACTTTGCTTTGCTTTCAATCAGCGATTAAGGTTAATCTCCAGAACTACTGGCACACATGCAGACACGGTGAAAAAATGCAAATCATTCCACCAAGGAGGCACAGAGAACAAAGCTCTTTCTTCACCAGAAATCTATTATATTACATTAAAATGCATCATCTGATTTTCAGTCCCTGTTGGATACTGAAGTACAGCTGGGAACAGGCAGAAGCTCTGAATACACAGCACCATGGAAGCAAGTTACAAATGACTGCACATGTAGCTGTGTCCGGGGGTGGAGCAGGGGGCAAATATGGGCACAGGCTTTAAGTGCTTGTCATATACTGACCTAAACACACCTCATTTTCTGCCCATTGTAAGAGCTCTGCAAAGAGCCTGAATAAATGCAGAAGGGTCCATTTATGAAGATACACCCCTCATGGTGTCCTGCAGCACAAACAAGCAGTGACCACTTCCCATGTCCTCCATGAAGTAGTTTGACTCCCTGGGGATGAACAGGAACCCCCAGCAAGAGACTAAATTATGCACACAAAGATATCACCTCTCAAGATTGCTGTATGGTATCTGACCCCCTATTACCAGGAACAAGACAGCCACCATGAGGTCCAGGATTGCATCAGTATGTTTCTCCTGAAAGAGACTGGTAGCTTTATTCTAGCACTGGGGTCCACAGCACCATCCTTAACAAAATCTACCCAAAGTGCAAGGTACTTCTGTGGGGGGAAAAAAAAAAGGGGGGTGGGGTGGTAAATTTAAAGTTTTAATGATTCCTACTAGAAAACTGTCCTTAAGTCCTGTAATACAGTCCTGTATTACAGTCCTTTCAAATACAAAAGGTATAGGTCCTAAAAATGAATGGACTTGAAAGAGTATGTAACAGGTCAGATACACGTGGTGAAGAATACACGAAGGGACAAGCCACTTCCATCCCTTAATGCCAAGATTTTCTGTCCTCCCCCTCAAAAGGCTTTCAGAGACCATCCTCAAAAACATCCCTCAACTGGTCTGGCTTCAGATGTGCCCTAAACTATCCAATCACCAGAGTCTGATGCTGCTGCCAATACCATTCCAAAAAGCTTTTTGTTCCTCCCTTATTTCTCTCTCTCCTCACTTTTCTTTGCTTGGTTTTGTCTGTGCTTAACCAGAAGCATGACTTTACTGACCACAACTGACCTGCCATTTCACTGACATGTTGGTTTATTTACAATTATATTGCTGACAGAACCGTGTCTTGCTTCTTCTGCTTTGCTTTTAACTTGATTTTGCCCCTTGAAGACCCATTAACAGCCACAGGGAAGCTGGTAAATAATTGTTTTATATTGTTGAGTAATTCCCTATGCCCAATTTTCTTTAAAGGTGGCTGTACTGCTGCAGCACATCCACCTGAGTAGAAGCACACAGAGAGTGAAGCAAACCCCCTTTGGGACTGCATGAAAAAGACAATCTGGAAATGTGTCAGCAAGGAAAGCCTGAGGACACTATTTTGTAAAATGTGTCTGAAAGCTGTGGAAGGTCTGTCTTGTAGTCAAGACCTCATCATTAAAATTCAATCAAAAAAGGCAGTATAACCTTCTAAGTTAAAACACTAAATAAGAGGAGATCAAGATAAATAGCAGATATCATCTGAGCCAGTCATAAAAATGGATGTGCATCAATCTCCAAAAAAGTCACTCAAGATTGATAACACCAAAAGACAACATCTTGATAATCAGTTTTACGGTGATGGATTGAGGGAAAGCTTAATGAGTCAACTACCGGACTGGAATTTCATTAGAGACTTTACCAGAGCTAGAAAAACCTGTAAAAACATAAGAAAAATCTGCCTTGTAAAATACAATAGTGCATACATTTCTGTCCACACGGTGAATTATCACATACATTTGTGTCAAGAGGAGTTTGACTGGAATCCACTGCAGAAAATCCACTGCCTACCACTCTGTAATTTAGCAGTTGTGAGAGCTGATCTAACATAATGTAATTGTATTTTAATGTCTTTTATGAGAAAAAGACTCATTAATCATCCCCTAAAGAGAAGCACAAGCTGAAATCACATGTCATTATACCAAGTTGTTGGGTGTGTGATGCTCACCACTCTCTTCACACTAACCTTCAAGTCAGGCTCTGCTGGCAAATGCAATCTGATGGAAGCACCCTTTAGGATGTGAAGCTGGATTTTAGCTTCAAACTAAAATAAAATGTGTTTCATCTTCCACATTAACAGGTATCGTGGTTTAACACCAGCCAGGAGCTCAGCTCCACACAGCTGCTTGCTCACTCCTCCTTAGTGGGACAGAGAGAGAATCAGAAGGGTAAAAGAAAATTCTTGTGTTGAAATAAAGACAGTTTAATGGGTCAAACAAAAGCTTCACAAGAGCAAAGCAAAACAAGGCATTCATTACCCACTTCCCGTGGTCAGGCAGCTGTTTATCCATCCCCAGGAAAGCAGGGCTGCAGTGTGAAATGGTGATTAGGGAAGACAAACACCATTGCTCTGAACCTCAAACCCCCTACTTTTTCTTCCCCCATCTTTTCATGCTGAGCATGATGCCATGTCACCTGGAACATCCCTTGGGTAAGTGGGGATCAGCTGTCCCACCTGTGTCCCCTCCCAGCTCCTTTTGCACCCCCAGCCTTCTTGCTGGTGGGGTGGGGAGAGGAGCAGCAAAGGCTTTGACTCTGTGTAAGCACTGCCCAGCAAATACCCCCAAATTATCAACACTCTTCCCAGCACAAATCTAAAACCTAACTCCACACTAGCTAGGAAGAATACTGACTAGTCCAACCGAATTCAGCACAATAGGGCTGGTAAAAAAAACATGCTATGTTTCTTTGGTCAAATCCTCATTTTATTTAAAGCGGCTTACTCTGGATACAGTTGATCTCTAGATGACTTAACAGCCAAGAGCTGTGCTAACATTGCATCAGTAGAGAAGCATCCATATTTGTTAAAGCAACTTTCTCCTCTTTACAGAATACACTGTACACTGTTGCACACCTCCTCTGGAGACTCTGCTCCTCCATTTGTTAATCCACCTGGCCATTTGCCATATTTATCCATGAAGTATTAATCCAAATACAAAATGTCACACATGCTGTTTCAGGAGCTAAAAGGCCAATATGGAGCTGAAAAAACTCATAGAATGCTGCAACTTAACAAGAGGGTCCCAACTTGATTGTTGTAAGTGAAACTCTAAGTTTTTAAACTTTTAGTCTGAGAAAAGGTAGTTTTTTCCCTGTTGTTGATCCAAATGCCATAAGCAATGTGAATGCTAATATCACAGACACACAGTGATTACCAAACTCTCTAGGTGCTACATTAAATGTTGCCAACAGCATGTTTCTCACTGGAAGGCAACTCACTTCAGAAGATTTTTTTCTTTTATGGCTGAAAGATTTTTCCTTATTACATTAAAAGTGTGTAATAATGATCCAGCAATGTGAGCATCATGAACAAGAGCATAACCCTGTACACAAGTTACCTGTTCAAATTAATGACATAGGCAAAAACACCAGGAGAAAAGTTCAACTATCAAAATAGTTATATAGCCCCTGAGACTACCCAGCAGTGATAAAATAGCTTATTATCCCTTTTGTAGGATAGCTATTTGTGAAAAAATTACATTTTTCATACCCTAAAAATGAATTATTAATCACAACAAGCACATCCTTGCCAACAAAGTCCTGCCTGTGTAATCCATGAGGAGAGACAACACCACGAGGTGCTTCAGCCTGGTGTAAGCACGACTGCAACAGGGCAGAGCTTGTATCTGAAGCCCCACCTGTGCTTCACCAAAAAAGACATCCCAGATATTTCAGTTTGTAATCCAAGCTCCTACCCCAGTGAGTTCTGAGCAGAAGGCAGATGGAGCAACTCAAGAGGGAGAGCAAGGCCAAGCCCCGGCCTGGCCAGGCAGATGAGACATGGGCACATGGCAGGTGGCTGAAGGTGCTCCTCATTCCTAGGACAGAGAGATCCAGCTGCCGCAAAATTCAACCCCTTCCTCCATGGACATGTGCCACACCATGGTGCCCAGTTTGCAAGGGGAGGACCAAGTCCTTTTCTCAAACTGAGTCTAGTCAGAACTAAATGCAAGCAAACCTGTGCTGCTTTCTCCAGAAGCCAGAGCAATACTGGGCAAGTGGCCTTTCTGCAGTTTGCAATAAAAAAAATTAATATTGTGGCATGAGGAGAGATCTCTGTGTCCCTTGCAGGGTTCCCACTGCCACCAGACCTGCCCAGAGGGTGAGTCCCAGCTAAAGTCAGAGCATTGCTCTGACACTCACTAGCAAGAATAGGGCAGGAGATCTTCTTTTAAAATGTAAAAAAAATGAACATATTTAACAAATGTTGAAGTAAATACGTCTCTGGAAACCAAACTGGCAGACCTTTGGTTCTTCCTAAGTGGATAATTGATCACAGGGCTATGCCAGTGATGTTACGGTAATGAAACAAAGAGGGAACTGGGATTTAAGGATCTCAAATAAGCCTGTCAAAAACATATAATAATACTGTCAGATCAATTTGCTGTCAAATACAGGTATGATGTGATAAAGCCACAGAGTTTTTAGTAGATTATATTATTCAAGCAGTAATTTAAGAACACCTTCTAGGTAATAAATTACAATAAATCAGACTTTAAAACTTGAAAGCATGCAGCAGAAGACACACAGTGTATGATATGAGAAAGACAAGTAAATTTAAACCATGTTCCCAAGCCGGAATAAAACAAATTCAATTGCTTTAAAAAGATAATGATCAAAGACTATTTTTGTATTAAGTCAATAAATCTTGCAAAGTTATAAAGAAAAACCTGATAAATGCTTCTGCCCTTCACCCTCCTGTGTCTTAGTGCAGCATAAGCAAAGCTGATAAAGGAGTTCAAGAGAATGTCCTCAGAAAACACAGTGGTCAGTCGTAAATACTGCAGAAACACAAAAGTGTGGCATTATCAGGAGAAGAAGTTTTACATAAGAAAAGTCCAATTTCTCTGAACAACACTGCTTCACCAAAAAGAAAAAATATTTTAGGAGGTGCTAAAATGCTATCTGCTTTCCTAATGAAAAGCACCTGGCTTTCATTTTAAAAGGGGGAAGGGGATCACAAAAAGAATGTTTATGTCTTCAAATTTCCCCACAAGTGAGTGTATCTACAGCTCGTAGTCCATAATTCACCTGTTTTTGTCCTCTAGTACATCAAAAGGGCAAGAAGAAAAATCTTCAAGTCAAGATTGGACCAGATGGGAAAAATGCCATCGGCCAAGTCTACTGATGAGCACAAAACATATGGTACTTAAACAGCTTAAATAGGATGCAACCAACCAGCAGGACAATGTCATGTCTGATACTGCCTTAGGGCCTGTCATGGGTTAACCCAGCCACTTATTCCTCAACCTCCTCACAGGTGGGGTGAGGAGCAGAAAAGGCCTTGGCTCTGTGTAAGGTCTGCCCAACAGTAACAAAAACATCCCTGAGTTACCAACACTGCCTCCAGCACTAATCCAAAGCACAACCCTGTACCAGCTACTATGAAGAGCATTCACTCCACTCCAGGCCAAACCAGCACAATGAAAAAGAAAGGAAAACCATGATCAATTATTGGATTGGCAGCCAGCAGAGGTCAGGGAAGAAAACAAATGAAATCATATCTAGATCAGTAAAAAAAAGTTCTTGCAGCCTTCAGCAAAAGATGTTTCCTAAAACCTTATGAGCACATATTATACCCTGTGCTCTTAAGTTATGAGGGTATTGCTCATATGTTTTCCAAGTCAAACCATTTTGCAATTGGAGTCAATTTTAAATTCCAAAAGATAAAAAGAAGTTACACACATGTACCCTCTTCTATTTCCTAGTGCATTAAGTATCACATAGCATCTCTGCAACAGCCATTGGAGTTATGTGAAGAAAAAGAACAGAAAGGAGAGTATTTCATGTATCTTTAATGCCTTTCAACACACTTCAGCACCTGGATTCCAGGATCCAGCAGGATACAGCCAGACAGCACTCTCCTCTGAAAAGGGATCATTTATTGCTTTACTCAAGGGAACATTCTTCCAGCACAGCAGGAGCACGTGAGCTGGAGCCTGGCAGCTAATGCTCCACTGCCCAGGGATCAGAACCAGCAAAAATGTTTCCTCTATTATATTTTACATAGGTTTTCTTACAGACAATATTGTATTTCTCTGCCTTTGATGAACCCCTTTTCCCAGCAATCATTTGCCTCAGGTTTTCCCTTTAGAATTTGGGTCATAAGAAGCTTTGCTGACTTAATTTCCTGGTGCAGTATATTTCCCTCCGAGAAGCAGAGCCCAAGAGCCAGGTCAGTATTATGGCAGTGCTCTTCTTTCTGCTCCGAGCTGGAACTGTTCCACAAAGATGTGTGGATACCCAATTTCTGTCAGGGCTTGCACTTAAAATGCACTGTCAGTTCTCATTTCTCACATTACCCTCTCAAATGGGCAGAAAAGGACAACTAACCTGGCAATCAGCCTCCAAAAAGAGAAGGTCAGACTAGACTATCTCACATGAAGGGCTGTCAGCTGCCATGAGAAGGCCATAATAGCTGTAGCCAGCAGAGCAGCACGTTTAATGTGCTCACTGGAGAAGCTCACACCTGGGGAGACCATCCCAGGGGATGGAGCATGAAAAGCACTTCAATGAAGTTGTCCTCCATCAGATCCAGCCCCAGTGTGATTTTACTTTGCTGACTTAAGTGATGCACAGAATCTCACGCAAACGCATAACCCAGGTGAAGGATTCCAGCTGTTTTTCTTAAAACTACATCTTGGAGCAGAACAACCACACAGAGATACTTGCCTGGCAGGCACTGAGGCCACCTGTCCTTGAGCCAGCTCACAGGACACTCCCACAGAGAAGTGCACACAGTGGCACTGAACACCACCAAGCACAAACCCAAGTACAGGGACACCCAAGTACAGGGACACTCAAGCCAGGTAAAAACTCCACCTCATCTGCATGAAAGACACAGACATGACAGTCCTCCCTTGGCTTGGAGTACCCCCTCCAATGAATAAGGCACCCCTGTATCAGAGGCTGAGCTTCAACAAAGCCACTAAGTAAGAAATGCTGGCACTCAGCAATTTGGCAAGAGCAAGGACTAAATTGAAAATAATCCCTTCCTTGTTCCTGGCTAGAAAGAACAATATGAAAACAATGTCTGCTTTGCCTGGGTACTGACTACAGGGTTGGTCAGTGCCCAGTGCTGCACCACACAGCACTTGGTCCACGCTGAAGTAAGCTGAGCATTGTCACAAACTTCAGCACACATTCAAAGCTGGTACCTCTATCTCTTTCCCCACGCAGAAGACAAATTGATACTGAACCAATACTTTCTGCTGCTGCAACAAAATAAAAGTCAAAAAAACAGGAGCAGTGGAAACCATGGTGCTTTCACTGATTGTGATGTTTCCAGTTAAGTAGGTTTTGCCTGTGGCCATTCCCCCTCAAAGCAGGTGCCAGGCAGGGGAAGCACTGCACTGCTCCAACCAATAACTTTTAGGAAATGGAAAGCTGCACCTGTTTAATAGATTTTTCCAATTTCTTACATCACCATCAGTATCTGTTTGTCACTTGGCAGGTTTTCTATAGCTTCTTAGGCCCAAGCTCATTTCAAACCCATTTGGTAATGTCAATGTGACTTCAAGATTTAATGATTCATTATTTTTTAGACCTGAGAGCAAGAGAATGTGTTAATTTTTTTGCCTGCATGGGCTCAGTGATTTCCTTCTTGTTTATTCACTCTATGTGTTATTAAAAGCAAGGGCTGATAAGGAAAAATCTCTAAAAGAGGCTTCTTTAGTTAAAGAAAAATACTGTAAGCATTCTACCTTTTATAACCTGCAGACAACTACAAGGGTAATGGTTCTCCATGCAAAACACCTGGACATTCCTGGAGAGCCAGGAATATAAGGCTAATGAAAACTCACCACTCTAAACTTAGATAAAATTCACATGCACACATATGCATTTGATATATGCTAGAAAAGTTTTGAGCCCTGTTATTATAACTCCTGCTTATTATAAAAGAATAAGAAAAAAAAGCCACCCAAAATCACCAACACACACCTGAGATAATCAGTGAGCACTGGGTGAGTTGTGTAATGATCTGTCCAATCAGGCTCTTCCACTGCTTGTTCTAGACCAGCACACCTCACTGGATTTTAACTAGCATTTGCTGCTTACCCCCGATTGCCAGAGCCTGGAGAGAGAATGAGGGTTGGAATAATTCATCCAAGGTTTCCCTTTTTCCCCCTACCTTTGCTGTTATATATGGGAAAAGGAGATGTTATGCACAAAAAAAAAGAAGTAAAGAACTGCAGCAATTTCAGAAAGGTCATGAATTTGGTTGTCACCAGTCCATCAATGCTGTCCTCTAAACATCTGAGGCCTTTCATGTTTCTCCAGGGCCAAGAAATCACCAGAAGTTGCAAAGGGAAAGTTCAGGGGGCTCTAGGTGGGCAGCCTGTCAACATCGGGTCACAGCCAGCACTACCCACCCTGTGCCACTTACATGTGACCTCCTGCCTCCTACAAAAGGAGAGAGTAGACATGGTGCTTGAAGGATCGAATGCAGAGGGCATAGGTCATGCCGGAGAGATCTTCTAAAGGGATTATTTTCCAAACAACCGTTAACATCGGCTCCTTCATGATCAATGGCTTTGGGGTCTTGGCAGCAAAAATACAGCCACCATTAAGATGCGTGAAGTTTCCCCCTCAATATCTCAACTTTTGCATGCCTCAGGAGCTGAGAAAGTGTTTTTTTTTCCTGCTACAGGAATCAAGACTGCGAACTGAATGCACCAGAAGCAAGGTGAGATAGACACTGGATTGGGTGATATGGAAAGGGAAAAAGGAAAATATTTCAATCAAACCTTCCTAATCAGAAGGTAATATACTGGTTTCAGTGCAGGTAGGGATGGAGCTGGAATTGTCACTAGGCTGATATTTCATTCAGTCACTCATTGCTTGTAGGAATTGAGAAAACAGCCAGTGTCCAGCCCCAGAGGCACCCACCTGGTGCAAGAAACTACAGCCATTAGTGGGGCTGAGAGCAGCGCTGGCTCTGGGGCAAGTAACCAGCTCACAGAGACATTAACATGCTGAATACACCTTGGCTAAATGGCCTCATTCAGCCCAGAATGAAGAAGCAGTTTCAGGGAATTTAATGACTGATTAATATTCATTTAATAATTCTTGCCTAAAAATGCAGCAAATGATTTTAAATTATGCCATTTGGGAGACAGCAGACTCAATTCAGCAGGATCACTGGGCTCAGACTGTCAAAGTCACTCCCTGGATTATTTGGTTCTTCCTTCCCTTGCCAGGTGACTGGCATGTGTCTACTTTGTCTTTCTTTTTCTGCTTATTTCTGCCTTTTTCTCTCTTCTTCTTAATCTCTTTTTTTTCCATGATTCTTTTAAAATATATGCATCTCTAACAGGATGCACAGAGTAATGGCTACCAGAGTGAGGCAAGCTCTTACTGTTCTCACAAACCTTTGGAGACAGCAGGCTGCTGCAAACCAAGAGGACAGGCCATGCTTGATCTGCTGCCAGCAGACTCCAAAGGGAGCAATAAGAGGAGCATGCAGGGTAGAAAACAGATCTGAGCTAGCAAGCAGCACAGCTTGGATGTGCTCCTGCTCTGTAGAAAGACTGGGAATTTAATGGTGTTTTTTTAAAAATGCAAAACCAGAACAAAAATTAAAGTCTGATGGATCCCTCAACACCCACCACTCAGCAGTCATAGCACCAAAACCTACAGCCACCAGCCCACAAGAAAGGGAAGAACAGTTAAGGGAGAAAAACAAAATCCACATTATATTAGCTTGTCCTTGGGGAGCTGGATCAGTGCATGGTGCAAGGCAGGAAAGTCAGGCTCTTCACAGCAAGCCCATAAAGCAGCGACCTCCAGCACCATCTACATCATCTAAAGCTCACATGGAGCACCAGCCCCACACCAGCTCCAGCACAGGCACATGGAACTGATGTCCAAGGATTTTCTCTAGAGGTGAAGGATCCAGAGCACTACAAATGGACCCAAGGCACAGAAACATGATTTTTTGTAGTTAGAGATGCCCCAAACCCAACCTTACCCTCCAATCCAAGCAAAGCCCAGACAAGAGTCCAAGCGCTGAGCAGTCTGTGCTGTTCTCACCTCTGCATCCAAGTGGAAGAAGGGCATCAAAATACAAAATTAGTGCTGCAATGGTGCCCCTCAAATCCCAGAGAACTTAGTTCCCTCTCCTATTCTATCCACAACCCCCTCCAGTGCAGACAATTTCACCTTTTCCTTGCTGTACTATGCCCTGGCAGTGTGTCCCTGTTCTTCCAGAGCCAATCTCCCTCCCCATTCCCTGAGCCTGGCACTTGCCTTGCTGGCACCTTCACCTGCAACTTCTTTGACATACCTGCATCTAGACAACCACAATTCCTCCCTTTTCAGTTTTTATTGATTTTTGAGGCACTCATTTCTGAGATGTATGGTATCATTGGATTATAATGTTTGGCAATTTATTTGTGTCTCTCTTTATGTTCTGGATTGATTCTTTTTTCCACCAGGTCTCAAAAAAAGATGCTGCCACTGTTGTTATTTGGCCATCACAACAGCTCACGTAGCCCTGAACTATTAGGCATTGCTGCTCCAAGAAATTTTGTGCTGAGGTAATTTGAGGGCTAAATCAAGTTTTATCACTGAATGAAGTTAGTGGATATTAATGGGAAGGCAGGAGTTCGCACTGAATCATTAATGTGGATAAATGGAGAGCACTTGTTTAATACTTTATACAGCAAGTGCTAATAATGCCTTAAAATGGTGGGGAAATATTGCAGGTTGTATTTATACACAAAGAAGGAGGCCTAATTTGACCTGTTCTGGTGCATTATCTGTGACCATACCCTGGGCCTTTCTGTTAGCCTCAGCCATCTCTCTGTGCTGCTGTTGTGTTTGCTGGCTTTTGTTCCAAAGCCACAATGAGCAACCAGTGCCAGAGAGCATCTCTGCCCGGCCCAGGCGGGGTCCACTTGGCCCAAGCCTTCCTTCTGAAGGCATGGACCACAGGGCTCCCACTGGCCAGGGAGACTCATGGCTAGCTCAGGCATCTTTGCTCTCCACAACCACACAGCGACAAAGGGGATGAGAAGAGGCCTCCGTGAGGAGAGCACAGAAGATCTTTATTCACGTGCTGCTATCCAGATGTCCAGGGGCAAAGGCAAAGGGAGGCAGAGGGTCTGGGGTTTTATCAGGATCCAGGGAGGGGCAGAGTTGGGGTCCCTCAGAGACCAACAGGAGGAGATCGAGGGAGTGGCCAGGATTTAGCCGGGAAGGAGGTAAAAATGGGATGGAGGGGGAACACCACATGCTGCCCTGCTCTATCTCAGTGTTTGCATCCTCACTTTCAGCAACGTTTCTGAACAAAAGAAATATAGTTAGGGCTAGTACAATATGTATTTGAGGGAAATTACTGCCAACAAGCATTTCCAGGAACCTGAAATTCGTTTTAAAAATTATTTATAAAAAAATTAGCTTACAAAAGAAACAACAATAAGAGCCACGTGTGACTCCCAGAACCAGTTCATCAACTAAATGCAAAATGCTTCCCATACAATGTACATGAGTACATTGATTAAGCTGTTCAGACGTGCTCAGAACTTAGCACTCACTGTGCTTTTGTAAGAACTCACTGTGACCTTTCTAAGGTGAACAAGCAGCAGCTGTCTGGGACACTTGGCCTGACCTGTGAGTCTAACCTCCAGCACTATCAGAAGCCTCTCTGTGAATGAATGCATGGAAAGAATGGACTTAGATGGACAAAGCCAGAGCACACTTCTGCAGCTGTTTTAACAGATCTGAGCAATGGGGAACACAGAGCATTCATGCATTTTACTTGCAGGAAGAAATTCAGTGGCAGTGGAATCATTTGCACTGCAGCTCTGGTGCTGTCAGAGTTTGCTAAATGAGTCCTGCCAGAATAGGCACTTTCACTACCAAGCAACCTTTGGGCCAATTATTCCCTGGTAATTCGCACTAAGCAAGCAAAGTGAAGGTATATTATCAGAAGCAGACACACAGGTCTGAGGTCACTCACTACAGTAAGGAATACACAGTCTCTGTACACAGAAAACAAGCTACAAGATGATGGGATTATAGAGGAACACTGAAGTGTGCTCACGCTTGTAAAAGTAACACATTATTCTCTGTTTTCCAAGTAGAAGCAACCACTCAAAAGCTTGCACTGACTCCCTGTAACAATAAGAATGAAGCTCAGCAGTACTCACCAGCTGAAGAGACAGACCACAGACAGTTATAAAATAGCATCTGCTAGGCTGCTCTCCCACATATAGAAAGCAAGGCCTGGAAAAAGCAAACTAGGAAAAAAGACTCCAAGAAAAAGGAAGCCCTGCAGGGGGAGAGTTAAAAAAGGACTAGCAATCAAAGAGGTGCTGTTTGAATAGGGATGACCCACACTGTTAGAAAAGCTTACATCCTCTTTTAAACAACGAAATGAAATGGATAGTACTCTGAATAGGGCCCCTCCTGACCCAGCAGGAACTGAGCACAATAAAATATTTGCCATAGGTGGGTGGGGTGTGATGTGCCCTTCCCCAAACATAGCTGATAAATAAGCAGCTGATAACTAGCTAATAAAATGGCTCTCAGCATCACAGACTATTTGTTTCCTTATTGCCAGACTGGTCACAGAGTTGCTGGTCAGTGCAGGTCCCTTTGGGAGTGTCCCAAGTGCTCCACTTTCTTCATGTCCTCAGCACTGCCTTTTCTAGACTCTTTCCAGTGGAATGCAATGTCACAAGTGTTTTAGGGTTTCCAAAATCCTCTGGTGTCTCCAATGCCTCGGCAGGACACAAGAAGCCTCAGACACCTCCTGAGCACAGCTGGTGCTCCATTCCTGCAGGCAAGGCAGGTGGATGCTGCACTCTGTTTCCAGGGCACAATTTCTCAAAGCAATCTTCCGAGTGCACCAGGACTGCTTTGCAATATTTAGCGTTCATTAGCCTAAGTGGGCATCAGTAAAGCAATTAGTGTGAAGCTGATACAGTGGAAGTTTGGAGGATGCTCTTAAGGACAGGCAGTTTGTCTGTCACAATTGCAACTCAGGAGAGTCTTCTGAGCTGGGAAATCTACCAAAAAAAGCAATGTGGTGAGCAGGCTTTCAGAGAGGCATAGGTTGATGATGACTTTTGATTCTTCCTTTAGGAATTCAACTATATCTTATGTAGCCCCCATATTTTGAAATCTATTCCTTTGCAGGCTTCTCTGGCTGCAGGTTTGATTTTGTACTAGAGCTCTACCTGGCCTGTGCAACTGAACACACTTTTGAGAGTACTCAGGACTGTAGAGCAGAGGGCTAAAACTATGAGACATTAGGGTGGCATGCTAATGGATAGGCATCCTTTTCCAAACAAGGAAGGGGACAAGCACAGAGCTGAGAGCAAGTCTGGCCTGCTCTATGCTCCCAGCTGGTGTAGAAAACAATGAGGCTTTTCAAGGGAGACAAATAGGGAAGGAATACATGCAAGCTACTTAATGTACATTGTGGCTCTTAAATCAGCTTCGGTTGGATAGCTGCAGTGGGATTGGCAAGGGATGTGATGGAAGTCCCTGACTTCCTGCAGGGAAATAGTGATCCCAGACATGCTGAGGACTGTGCAGTGAAAGGTCCTGGCTGTGAGCACCCCACAGCTGCAGCCACAGAGAGCCTGCTAGGAGGGCTGCTTCCCCTGCAAATTCTTCAATTATTAGAAAATTCAAATTGAGTTTCTCAAAAATTTTCTCAGGAATAAGGGGTTTAACCCAGTTGCAACCCACAGATCAAGCCATGCAGCTGAAAATATACCACTTCATTGGCCTCTCCAAGTAATAAGCTTCTGATATCATCATATTTTGCTGAATGCATTTCACAGAATGAATTCTGAAATGCAAAGTCAAAGCCCTGCTGCCAGTGTGCCAGACCAGCCTTGTCTAAGCTGACCTAAGTAATTCCCTCTCTAATTCTCATGGAGCAGAGCACTGCAGCCATCTGAGAGGAAAGCAGCTCTTTCAGGAAGGAGCAACTAAGTAAAACCAAATTAAATTGTTCCTGTGACCTCAGTTCTTTGCTTCTCTAAGTTCAATTACAATCCATTCAGTATTTACCAATGAATCCGTCTTGTTGTTTCAGAAATTCCAGTCTATTTTCCCTGATATATATTTACTGGAAAAGCAGTGGCAAGTGCAGAAAATGAAGAGTTAAAATGATGCTAACAGCTACAGCAAAGAAAAACACATGCGAAGTGGAACATCACATAGCAACGAAAGAATGATGATGAAGAAATGATTGCAGTGTAGAAAGGGCACAAAAGAACAATATAAAAGCCTTAGTTATAAAAAGAATTTTGTGTAAGGGGAAGATATCCATAAGTAGGGAAGATGCACAGAACTAAAGAAAATGCTTTTGAAACTGCAATCTTTGGGTTAACACAGAACTATGATATCTTACAATATTTTGTTTTACAAACATTTTTCACAGTTCTGCAAATTTATGCAGATTGAGGAAGCAGATGTTTATAGACCTTATAGAGGATCAAGGACAAAAGAGGTACTTAATTTTTTTTCTCTGATTTTCTCTCTAACAGAACAAGGACTGGAATTTCACTTTGGGACTGTCTATGAGACATCCCCTATTGATTTAAACAACCTACTGGTGGAAAATCTGCCACATCTTCCTTCAAGGTGTTTCAATTATTAATTACAGTCATAGTTAAAAAAATGAATCTTATTTCCATTGCAAACTTTGATGGTTTTCTCTATTCTCTGCTGTGAAATAAGACTCAGTCTACTAAGAGGGTATGTGAAATTTTTAAGGCACTTTTTTTTTTTTAATTGCTCTCTGAACATCTTTTAAAGAACAAACATTGGAACAATGGTCACAGTTTACATTAATTCAATATAGTTTTATACATCATGAGATTATATATATATATATGTCACATGCTCTTAGGAGGCCATGGAAGGGCATTGCTCATTTACACAGCTTTTCAAAATTTTTAGAACATCCCATCAGTCCTTTAAGTACTTGGATTATCCAGTAGCCTGCTGCCTCTCAGGAATACAGGGTGAGACATGGTGCAGGATAGTTACTTCTTGGCAAATTCTCACCATGTCAATCCCTGCATTCAGAGGTAGTAATTGAGATGATCCTTAATAAAGTATTTTCAATGTGTTTTCCACCTTTTATAAAATGACCTCATTGCATTTGGTAATCTGATGAGGCACCTGCTAGGAATTGGTCTTCTGGTTTCCCTTCTCTCTCCTTAAATTCTTTCTCTCTTAGTGCCAAAAAGAGAAGAACTTATGTTTGGAAAGGCAAGGAACAGAGAGATGGTTGTGGCATTGCTGTTGGGAGATTTTCTGCACTCAGACCCACAGTGCACCAGGGAAACTCTGATTACAGCAAAGAGAGTAGGGCTGAAATCTGTCTGGCGACAGGCATCAGCCTCCTGCTGGGACCTTCACTTCCAATCCAAGTTTCAAAGGTTAGGCTGGATGAGTTTCAAAAGCTGAAAGAGAGGGATGGTGGCAAAATGAGCCATAGCAGCTCCATCTCTGCAAAGGACAGAATTTTCCTGGGAATGAGGTATTGAAAAGTCACAATAATCTCTTCAGTCCTAACTGCAAATGTACCAATTTCCAAGGCAATATTCTTAGACCTAGAAAGTCTCTCCCTCTTTCACAGCAAATAAATTTACGCAGGAATGCTCCAGGGAGTGGAGAGTGTGTGGGTGGGTATGTGTGAAAGAAAATAATTATTTAGAAGTCTTAAAATCAGGGAGAGAAACTTACTTGGAAAATACATGTTTCTTCCAAAGCAAACATTACCCCTCCAGCAGCTCTCTCCAAATCCTTCCCTCAGCATGCTCAGGGAGACTGCAGAAATACTGCAACCCTGGGGTTTGAAAAGTGACAGAACAAGAAAGCACAAAGGGTCTACTGAACAACATACTCTAAGATAAAAAAATTCGCATTTGTTTTTTGTATCCCACTGAAGATACAAGGCCTTTTTTCAAAGCAGCATAGCAGTCTATAAAAAGACTCAAGTCCAAAGCTCATTCCTCTTAAAAAAGCACCATTCCCATCCTACAGCCATATAACCCACATCAGCCGTGTCCATAAAACATTCTCCTATTATGGTCCAGGACTTTGCAGCTACAAAAGGGTTCCTTTCGAACTCAACCTTTTTTATGCACCCTGCAGGCAATTTTACCACCATCATCTTAGAGCAGAGGCAGTTCCAGGGGTGCCATGGGACCTGTGCTACTGCTCAGGAACTGGGGGAATGGCAAGAAGGAAGGACTTCCCACAGGAGTACAGTTGGCATCATGGGTGTGGGTGCATGTAAGAACTGGTCAGGATGGAAAACTGCCATAGGTGTTTTGGGGAGGTGTTTTGGGTTTACAGAACTTTACATAAGAAGGGGAGAAACTTGGAAGATACTAAAACAACATACAAAACTTTTTTGTACGTCAGCAGATGCTAAATACAGAAAACTCATTACCACAATTATTCCCTATTCTCTGTGTTGCCACAATGGCACCAGTAGAAATCAGAGGGGATGGAATAAGAAGGCAGCTGAGAAAGGGGCTGCAAGAGGGGGGATTGACACTCACCAAGGAGGGAGAAGGCAGGGACAGGCACAGAAACTCAGCTGAGCATAAAGATGCTTAGCCACAGCCACCACTTGATCCCTGTTTTATTTCCCAGGCAGGTCCCCACCTTGGGCAACTGCCTACTTAGCCTGTGCCTGAAGCCCTGGTGATGGGGCCTGTGAGCTGTGGACCTAAAAATGTCCTGCAGGGTGTCTGTTTCCCTTGAGAAATCAGTTGGGGAGCATTTCCAAGAGCTGAAGACTGTGCTGAAATCAGCCAACTTAAATGCTGGTATATGAAAATAGGAATGAATAAACCTTGAGAGATAATAATTTGTCATTTACTGTACTTGTTAAAAGTTACAAAATAGCAGTTCAGCAGAGGTTATAGAAAGGAAAATGCAAGAACACAAACTTCAAACCCATTTCCAAAACTCCCTATAGCTCCAGTATTTTCCAGAAAGATGAAAATTTCATAAATAAGAAAATAATAAGGATTAAAATGGAACTTATTTTATTTAATTGAAAAGTAGTAAGCTGTTCAGACCTTTCAATTGCCAGCAACCATTGCTTTTAAGGTGAGAAAGATCCTGATCCAGCCATCAAGAATTTTTGGACAATAAAATGCCCATGAACGAACACATGAAAATGATAATAAAGAAAACTGCACCGCCAGAGGTCAAACCTACTTTACACTAGGAGCTGAACTCTGATAATTCACAGTAGATTAAATTCAGCAGCTGTAGAAGCTTAGTAAGAAATTTGGATGTTAGGAAGATTTAAGCTGGGAATAGGTCTTATTTTAGCAAAGGCCAGACATGGACTCATACATGTTTATGAGGAAAAAGCAAAAGTGACTGAATTTCGAAGAATGGGCTGTGTAGAAAATAGTTTGGGCATAGCAGGGTCTGTGGAAAATGCTGTCAAAAGTTAGAGGGCAATAACTTAAATTTTTGTCAGTAACTTTCAACTTTACTTCCAAATATCAAAAGCCAAAAACCATGGCTAGGAATACTAAGTACAAAATGGTTTTTGAGTACAGACTTTTCATCTTCCAATGTGAAACTGAGAATTTTGAAAGAAAGCAAATGGTTACAATCACAATTTTTGATATTACTCGATATCAAGCTTTTGACTTCAAAATATTTTGAGAAATATTTTTCATTATGCTTTTAAGACCAATCCCATTTCCTTTGGAAATAACACAATATTTTTGATTATAGAAGGTGTAGGAACCTTCAGAGCAAAGCAGGAGGCTCAGTAGCTCTGGGCTGCACTGTGACACCCCTGGGTGGGCACCAAGGAAGGCATCAGGCTGGGGACGAAGAGCAGCATTTGGATTTGCTCCAAAGCGAGTATGAGCATGTGTCCACCACTGCCTCCCATGCCCTGCCTTCATCTATCTGGAGTATTTATGTTATATGCTCTTCTCTGCACGAAAATTTCTTTTGGCAATTGCAGACTTCACTTCAGAGTCCATCTTGGCATTTACTTTGAAATAAGGTGATTTTTTGTGGACCAAGAAGCCTCTTTCATGTGGCAGAGCCCTGCAGCAATTCCCCAATCTTCTCATCAATGGTTCAGGGATTCTGTGGGACATTTCTGCACAGAGGAATTGCAGGCTGGAATTTTCCAGTGACAGCACAGAAGGGAATTTGAAGGGCAGTAGGGCAAATCTGCCTGCCATTATTATTAGCAGGTGACTAGTACTGTAGCTGCCTGTCAGAGTTAAATTACAGCTTGTAAGATCTTTAGCTATTCCTGTCCATAGTCTATTTTTGAGAGTCAGTTGCCATTGAAGAAAAGATATCATTTTGATAGCTGCTTAATTTGTGTACCTATATCCTGCCTGACAGAATGATTTCCCTGCCTTTATAAATGGAAGCATGTTCCTCTCAATTGGCATTCAGTTCTCTGGCTGCATGAGCATCCGTCTGTCCAAAATCTTTAGAGAAACAGTTCACAGAGAGCAGTTAACGATGATCTCTCTCAAAAAAAATTAGTCCCTAGTTTTCCTCTGACAAATGAAGACATTGTTTCAGCAATATTTTTTTTCTCCACTGTCAGTGCTAAATATTTACAACCTGTGCCTCCTAGAAATACTGGTCTCCTTATGAATAAACACTAGGCTAACAACGAGCAGCTTCCAAGAATGCAGGGTGTAGCTGACCTATTCACACTCCTTCCCCTCTCCAGTGCCTGGTTCCCCATGACAGCCATTTAAACTCAACACTGATCCTAATACCTGACCCATGTTTTTTGTGTTTGCCAGAAAACATACTTAAGTAGGTCCATCTTGGCAGCATGTAACAAACAAGGCCAAGCCTTATATTGCAAAATATTACAATCCAAGCCACATATTAAAAATGCACAAATAAAATGAATATGTTGTCTGTAAGCCTTGGGTAAACATATCCCACCTCTGCCAGCTCCCAATTCAGTTTGTGAGCAAGTACTGGTGTGGCACTCTTCTTTCTCCCGGTCTTTGCAGGTTGATTTCTTCAGCATGGAAGCTCTAATTTGAAGGGGAAGGCACCCCTCTGACCACCATGGCCTGGGCACATCGCTGTCTTTAGTGAACATGGGTTCAAACTCCCTGCACTCTCAGCTTTCCAAGTGTTTTTTCACTGCTCTGGTTTTTATTCTTCTGCAATTTAGGACTACCTCATGCAATGGGAAACAGGTGCATCAGCTCTGAGTCTGTTCAAGGCCCCTGTCTTCCCTAGGACTTCACCTACAGCAAGGCCATTTGCAAAGATGTCAAAATAATCACACAATTACATGTATAAGGTTCCTTTGTTGTAAAGGGTTTCAGAAAGGCTGACAGTTTACAGCACGGAAAGAGCTTTGTATTCTAATTGCTGCAAAGTAGAACTGCAGTAATAATCAAACTAAATAGATTTTCTCTTCTGGGAGATGAGTATATCAGGTGATGTGGAGATTTTTTCCTTATATTTAGGGACTAGTTCAGCAACTGGATAAAGTTGCAGCACTGCTCCCAAAAGGTGCAGTTCCATACTTTCTACTCATATGACTATTCAGCATTATTCCCCATTTAAGGACTGTTCTCCCTTTTGTTTATGAACCGTAGTTGTCTTCATATTTATATAATCTCCTCTTTCCCATCTATTTCTCAAACCTCCAGTTATTCTGTGCCTGTTTTCAGCCTTCATGAAATTCCCAGCTTGTGTTTCTGCTGTTAACACGGCACTGCCCTCTACTACTTGGCCGAGCTTTTCAGTTCTTAATCCCAGTTCCCTCTGGAAGAACCGAGCAGCCTGCAGCAATCTTGCCTTCAGCTTTAGTCCTCTTATTACCACACACAACTCCCATTTGAAATTAGCCCATCAATATTTAACTTCCATCATTGCATCTGGTACGGAAAACGCACACTCCCATCCCTTGTTTGCTTGCTCCCACCGAGCACTGCTGAAAATAATGCCTATGGTGTCAGAGAACAAGCACAAGCACAAGTAAAGTAAATAAAGTCCTACATAGCTTCTCCTAGAAAATAAACACGAATATTTCCCATCTTTTCTGCACATGGAATTACAATTCCTCTGCATGACTCCAGAGAAGCATGTTGTTCCTGCTGCTGAAGACATTTCTACACTATTTATTTTATAGATTAACTAAACTATGAGTGAGCCAACCCCTCCTAAAAATTTTCCAGCAAACTGCATTGACACAAGTTAAGTAATCTACTGAATGATATGAAGAGTCCAAAGTCTGTGGAAGCCCCCTTGCACCAAGCCCACAGCAGCTGCTCAATTTTAAGTTCCATTGAGTTCCATTTCCCAGTAATTCAGTATCACCTTCCAGATGGAAAAGAAACTTAACAATTCATATTTAAATAATTGCTTTATTTGATTCCAAGAACACTAACTGAAAAAACAAAAAACAAATCTCTTTTCTCTGGACAGAAAATTTTATCAGCAGTTGCATACTTTGCCAAGATCCCATCTGCATGACATTATTTGATTCTGAGTAAAGAGGATTCCAGAAGCATCATTCCTAATAGTGTTTAGATCTCAGATAAATAAGTTTATTTTTTTATTTTCTTAAATATTAGCTTTTAAATCCTTACAGTTGCCTGACTTTCCAAAAGCCTAGTAGGATTTTTGTTTTATTTAAAGGTCTATCACCACCTGCCAGTGCAGCATCAAGAAAACACTGGAATGTGCTATTAGTTCAGAGCTTGGGTAGGACAGATGAGCTTTTTTAGTAGCTGTACTGTATTAATGCCTTGTTAGGGGTTCTTATATGTCTCCTGATAATAGGAATAACCTCTGGAGCAATAGCAATTTATCCATACATCTAGCTTACACTGCTTGTCACAGATAGTAACGGTTGATAACCCTCTTAGGCTGCTTTTCATCTTCTGTGGAAGCACTCTCACTCTAGAATACATTATTTTAACCTGTCAGCGTATAAACAGGACAATTACTTACACCAATGTAGGCTGAAAGTGTTGATAACTAAAGTTAAATCCAGCATTGTCACTCTAATGTTTCCCTGCTAAATCAAGCCCAATGAGGCAGCATGTCTTCTCAAATGAAAACATTTGTCAAACTCACTAATTCAAAATCGACCTAGTGCAGACCTCTTGATTTGCACTGCTTGCTGACAAGACCAGAAAAGCAGCAATGGAAACAGTGAACTGATTACTTGGGCAAAGAGAGAAAACTACCATGCAGGAAGAATGAAGCTGGTTTGTGTCTGTGAAGGGAAAACTCAGCAGACTCCAAAAACAGCAGCAACCCCCCATTGCATTCAGGTTTTGTAGGACTTGCACAAAATCCAGGCCTGCTCCTGCACTCCTGAGTGCAGTGTCATGTCCACAAAACCTGGTATAGCTGCTCTGCATCCTTCTCCAGCCTGTTTCCCACCAGCACATACAGCTGCATTAACAGCAACATCATTTTGCTAAACAGACCGCCAGCAGTAAAGCTCCAGCCTATGCACTGCATGCTGCTCACCTGTTCTTGACCAATTTCTGTAAAGCAAAAGGCAAAGATGTCAACACCATTTCTCCCCTCACTTTCCACCCTTCCTACAGTGCCTCTGCCTTGTTCATCCCATGGGCATGTCATTTCCTGCTAAGCAGAGCCAGTGGTGATGCTGCTCCCTAACCTTTCTGCTTTCTCCTTCAGGGACTGCCTCAGTGCTCTCTCTCAGATTTGGCCTTATCTCCTCCTCTCCTTATCCAGACCAAACACAAACTCTCCTGAAATCACCCTCTCTGAAGTCTCTGCTGAGCAGACCTGGGGATTTGTTCTCCGTCTGCATGTTCCTGAAGCATTCTGCTGCTCTGATCCTATTGCCTGCACTTGCCTTCTACACAGATATTCTACTTTCCCGTTTAGCCATTAGCCCCTGATACAGCCCTGACCAGGCTGTGTTGACATCTTGTCACTTCATCCTTCCTGACACTTTCTAAAAAGTCCTTAAAGAAATGTAAATCCAAATGCCTCACATCTGCCACATCCCATCTGCTAAAAACAATCTTTGAGTTTGTGTGGTGTTCTCTGACACCAGCGTTCTAGGGAGGAGAAAAGCAACACACTGTTACTGAACCTAAAAGGAACATGAATACAGTTTGAGGAAAAACATGATACCATGTATGGTTTTGTATCGAATCTTCACAAGACAGTCCATACTGGCTAAAAATTTTATGCAGAAATTCAGAGGTAGAAAAGGGGTGAGTTTCTTTGACTCTCCAGGGGGGACCACTGCAAACCAGTAATTGCTCACAATCCAGACCTAGGACCAAGTTGAATTTGCTTTAGCTTCTATGCTATGCCTAATATTACATTAAAAAAGCCTGAAATCTGGAAATGTAAAAAACCCAGCTGCAAATAAATTAACATCATTGATAAGTTCCTCTTTTACATTGTTATCATAACACTTGGCCTAGTTTTCATTTCCCTGCAATTCTGTGAAGACAAATATTTGCTTATAGTGATCTGATAACTAGTATGAAGACTTTGAATTGGAAAGAATCTGTGCACTTATTCCTGACTGTGTTCCTTCAAGTTTTTTTATGCCCATCAATTGTGAAAATTTATATGAAATTATATACCTTTCATGGTTTCCTTTAGTTTATAGCATTTTTAATTTTTTCCCAATTGTTCTATTTTAGATTGGCAACCAGGCTTTGTAAAACACTTGCCATACCTTTAAATCTAAGGTTCAGATAGTAGCATGTTCTTTTATAATAGTTTGGGCAGGTAATTATAGCAGTAACTATATGTACAGCTTAATTTTGCACCTCTGGATAATACCTTTTACCCATGTTTTTCAATAAGACTGTTGGAAAAACAAGAGTGGAAACTAATGACCATATAATTTCTGTATGAAAACAACTGGAAACAGGAGATCCCAAATAACCATCCCTCAAGCAGAAGGACTAGGGTTCAGCACAAAAGGGAATGCAATGCTGGTCAGGTCCCATTCAATGTTAATATTATCAGTACCCCTCCACTGATGAGACGGATGGAAAAGATATGATTTAATAAGCAATGCTCCATTTAAAGTCTCAGGTTTATTAGGTATAGAGGCTAGCAACATAAATGTTTAAAATGCAATCAGAAAAGTTATAGATGGTTTCATTGAATGTTTCACCTGCAAAAGCCTGTGCCACAGAAAATGAGGAAATCTGTCGAGTTTTACATACAGTGCAGCTTCTTACTGCAAAGTAAGCCAAACACTTGACACATGTTAATACATTCGTCCAGTTTATTTTTTCACTGTTTATTCTCTTCTTAAGCTTATTTTTGTGTCATTTCTCTTCTAGTTCGTAAACAGTTTCAAGGTCTTAATTTTTTCAAAGTCTTCATTGACCTCTCTGTCTGTCTCTGACTGGTTCTTTAAAAGGCCAAAGTCCTTATTCATCACTCTGTTACTCTCTTAATATCTACAGCTTTGTAGTAAAGCTATGTTCTTTCATACTGTTTGTTTATTTATTTTACTAAGGACTAAACCCATAAGTATCAGTTTGATGAGGGCCAGAATGTATTTTCCACTGTGGCATTCTTCCCACTCCTTTTGGTGCCTCTAAAGATCTCTAGGCTCTGAAATTACAGATAGCAGTTTAGCAACCAAGGAAATAATCCCCATCCAACTTTGCAACCCTCCCATCTCCTGAAATGCAGGCTGTGGGCCCACTGAGAGAAATAAATAACCTATGGACCTGTCAAAAAACTCACCAACATAGCATCACTGTCACTGTACTGAATAAATATAAGTAGCACATCGTTCCTTACACTAAAAGAATCCAGTTGTTTCCATTTAGTTCACACAATCACAGGATAATTTTAAAGGCACATTTTCTTCTTCATTTTCTCTTTTTACTATTGATTATAGAACCAGAGGTATTTACTTATTTGAAAACATTGCTAAGATCCAACAGAGAGAGGCCTGAGACCTAAGAACTACTGAATATTGTGCTGAAGGTCAGAAGTCTTGCAGTCTTACTTGGGTGTGTCACATGCAGTACACTGAAGAACACAGGGCTGATAATTACAATAATACCTTGAACAAACAATCTCATTGTGACATGACGGGGGAGTGAAAGTAGTTAAAAAAGGGGGAAATGCCAATAAATGTCAAATGCAAAAGCGAGAAAGTTGGCAGCAAAACACTAGAAGCCAGGAATGACACAAAATTAATAAGGGAAGAAAAAGGACAACTGAAGAAATCAATCGTCAGTAAAACCAAGGACAATAAAATGAAGTTTATAAACTGTGTTGTAACAAAAGAGTATCTAACCAACAGCTACTGGTCCATTACCACTATGGAAATGATAACATTGTCAATAATACTGAAAGAAAGACAACCATGTTCAATAAACACTTCTGTTCTCTGTTTCAGCTAATGCCACTGATGGAGCCATCTAACAGATCAATGATGACTAAATACTGCATTTCCCAATAATAATTAAGATTAAGTACTATCTTAATTAATTAAGATATTAAGCACCATCTCTTACAATCCTCATCTTTAATTAGCAATACAGAAAATTTATATCAAAGAGTTTAAAGCCTCTGGCTGGAGAATTCTTATGACCTTTTCCAGTTGATCTTGAGCATTCACAAAATTCCAGGCTCCAGTAAAGTTACTCTTGTCATAGTATTTAAAATATTTAAGCGAAATTAATGAATTGGTTGTCAGATTCAAAGCAAAAAACCAAAATTTACAAAAAAAAAAAAAGAAAAAAAGCAATCTGCAATTTAGCTAACAAAGAATTAATAGAAAGCATTTTGAGCAAGCTCTAAGCAGAACTTCAAGAAGAACAGACACTTTTGCTTTGTGTTGCATAAGATTACAGAGTTATTTAATACAGATCATAGCTGTGACTAAACGAGATTTCTCCTATCCCATTTGGCATGGCCTTCCACAGCATTTTGGCAGAGAAAACAGAACAATCCAAATCTACTGAAACAGACACTAAGCATGTGTCAAAGAGATGCAACCATTGACAGAAGAAACTCTTAGGCCAACCCAGCCAAGACAAACACTGCCTTGCCTGGACAGGTCACCTTCTCCTGTTCTCACCACCTCCACACCCAGCACTGCTCCACATAGGCAACAAAAGCTGGGGATCACATTAAAGGAAATAACTCAATATCCAGTTCAATGCAGTTAAAATACAGCAGGGCCAAGAAAACATTCTCTGAGCAACACTGAATTTATGGACAGGGGCACTGGCAAAGTAAAAACAGAGGCTTTGCTGTAGGACTTTATAGATCAATGTACAAATTGTTATACTCATTGTTCAGTAGAACAATTACTAAAATCCATTTGCCGGTAAATGTGCCTTGTCTTGTAAATCATTGGGTCATTAACCTTAACAATGTCAGTGTGTTGTCACTATCCAATTCAATTAAATTACTGACCAAGGTAATACCTAAAAGCACATTTCAGACAAAGAGATCAACTATTATATCATTATCTGTGATGACACTTAGCAGTATCTTAATTTTATACCTGGAAATATGAATATATCCTAAAACTTTGTTTATATACTCTAAAAGCCAGGTGAAGAGATGCACAAACATCCTGAACAGAACAAATGGGTATAGAAAGGTTAGAAAAAGAGGAAAAGAGAGAGGAAGAAAATGGAAAATTGCACCAATCACCTCCATGGGGTCCTGTGTGCATTTTTATTTGCTATATTTCAATGCTGTCTGAGGTCAGAAGACAGGGACACAGGATCTTCTCCTGCCCATCAATTATTAAATTTGGCAATATGCCTTAGCAAATGTCCAGTGATGCAGTTTCTAAAAAGGAGCACTCTGTCCACCATGCCAGAGTGAGTAATACAGCAGCACATGGAAAGGATGAACAAAGAAAGTCTCTCATGACCTTCCTGGGCCAGCAGTGAAGCACAAGCCCAGCAGTCTGTTTAAGTTGGAGGGGGAAAAGCAGTCACTCATTTCCAGTTTCACTTGAAAAAACAAGTGTATATGCAATTCATAAGGGCTGCTTTCATCACACTGAAGAGTCTCATTTAAATGTCTGCATGTGTTTCCATCCATATATTCTCATATTTCAGGCAGATTCCCAGCCCACACTTCAGGGCAGTAAAATATTTTTTTTAAATCTCCCTTGGTTTCCCCTTCAGTTTCCTCCTTGCCCCTAAAAAACCACAAGCTTTATGATGGAAGGCACAAGCAGGCAGGCTCAGTGAGGTAGCTTATGGTATTGTTTATATGACTCTTGCTTTTCCACGGGCTGAGACCTCACCATGCGAGGTGCACAAGAAAGGATGGCCTCTGCCATCAGAGAGATGCCAGAGAGCTGTGGGCAGATGGCTGGAGAGTACAGGGAAGCCACAAGATCATTTTTGCCAGTACATCAGGCAATAAGAAGCCTTGCTCCTGACAGACTTTTTGTAAAACAGAGGGCAAACAAGCTTGCCTTACTCTGGGGTCTCTGGTCAAGGCATTGTATTGAAGAATTTAGTCCCATTTTTTAAACCTCAACAGTCCTGTAGAGTGCCCTTATAGAAGTCTTTCTGGAGTACATCTGCTAAAGAGGAATGATTTACCTTGAATATGTAATTTCTAGATATCCCAAATTCTGGAGGGCTTCCTCAAGGATGTCCTTGTGAAGCAATAATAGAGTATCACCACATTAAACTCAACGAGCTCAGCCAGGAGCAGCAGCCACTGGCTTTAGAAGTGGTGATTCTGAGGCAAAGGAGGAAAACTGTGCTCCTGTCTTAGAAGTTTTGAGTTAGGTCATACTTTGTCCCTCTTTTGGAAGAATACACAATTTCAGGCTGAATCAAGAGCTTGATGCACCCCAAATGCACAGGGAGCCCTCAGTGCTGTACAGAAATTGCACACAATGCCACCTGTGTTCTTCACATTTTACAGAAAAAAGTGTCTCAGCCCTCAAAGGTGGAGGGAGGAACACAGTGAAATAAAGCAGAAAAAACCCAACTTCACGCTTTACATAGAGGAAGATTTTTACCAAGTAAATGCATTTTACTTTCAGTACAAGTTTTATCTTGAATGGAAAAATGAAAATGATTCTATCAAATATTTTCTAAAAAGTTATTTGGTCTACAAAGAAAGAAAATGGAACAGAACTGAAAATGAACTGAACTAAATCACCTGCAAAACTTCTATTTTTATGGGAGACACAATGACAGGAATGGGCTTTAAGAATAACAGCACACACAAAAGGTAGAGTCCTGCTTTGTTAATGGAATTACACTGTGGATCCTGAGCCAAATGGATACAATTTTATGTGACTGCACACACAAAAAATTCCCTCAATAAACATATCGAACACGAGGCTTCTTTTCTCCTTACTTTAACTAGGCAGCAGGGAAACGTTATGACCAAAGAGTAGATATCAGTGCTAGAAGACTTATAGGGCTGCTTAAAAGGGAGTTCAAAATAAAATAGAAGGCAGACAAAATAATTGCTTGAGCAACATAAGCGATTATTGTTTTCCTTATAGGGTTTTCACTTCTTTCAGGATGTACAAACCTAGGCACACATACACAGTTTTTTCTTTTAGCAGCAGAAGTATCTCCTGGATGTATGAAGAGAATAATGTGTCCTATATAGTCTGTTATGAGAGCTTGAGGGCTTTGAGGAGGAAAATATATTTATAACAAAGGAGCATCTGAATAAAGAGACACAAACCAGGGCTTAAATAATGCTTTGTACTTTCTAGTAATTTTTTTCAGGTAACATATAATTAACTAGAAACCACTGGCATTAACAACATTGGACTTGTATTACTTTCCTTGCTTTGGAAGCTGGATTTGGCAGCACACTTAAGAGCTTTTCAGAAAGCTCCTGTTGATAAACTATTAGAGTGGAATCCACATCCCATTTGCAGTTAACTATCCTCATCTTTTAGTAGTCCCAGCTTGCATCCCTGCTGGCAGTGACTATTTGTTTTTAATAGAACATCTCCTTTTAAAACTTACCTGACACTAAGATGCTCATTATGTTTGAAATTATAGGAAGAAAGGACAACAGTTCTGGACCCAAAAAAACACTGGCTGTCACTGCCCTCCTTTTCCCCAGTGCTAGGTCTCGTAAGGATGATTGCAGTGCAAGCTTTAAAACTGTTGTCTTCATCCCTTGAGCCTTGCAAGGAAGGAGCTCAACAACACCCTAAAGCCTGCTAAGAGACAATAACTCATTCAAAGACAACTGCAGCAGCTTCCAGGGACAGATTTTCCTCACAAAAGTTACACACATACTCCAAGTACTTTATTGCTGTTTGAAAAAAATCCTCTTAGCTGCTGCAGTTTCCAAACCCTGCTTTTAGAATTCTCTGCAGAATCAGTATTTTACTGCAAAACTCTTTGCTCTTTCCCAGCTCTGAGCTGCAATTTCAAATTATAGTATCTCAGAGATCTGCCTGAAATGGCTTTGGGTTTGTTCCTTCCAGTCTGATGGCAAATGTGTTAAAACATGTAAGACTTTCCAGTACCGAATATGAAGGGTGGTACAAGTATGTAAAATCCAACGTCCACAACCTGATAAACTATCCAGATGTGTAACAACCTGTGATCCTGAAGAAAAAAATCTCATGGTTGCCTGTTTTCAAATCCTTTTAATTATTTAGAAGGCATTCTGGCTCACCAAGTGCTAATGATTAGGGCCAACCAATTGGAAGTTATTGATTATTGCTGAACTCTCTAGACTGCCAGTAGTAGTGACACACGTGTGCCACAGAGCATGGTGTGAATACCAACACTCATAATCTGCTGTGCTTATTCAGAGAGCGTTAATTGCAACAGACCACACAGACCCCACATACTTCATCTTCCTGATAAGTTCTTATCGCATGAATCATCTTATGGATTAGCTTTCACTGCTTGTTCTGATCTTTGTTTCCTACAGAGGCACAGCCACACTCTGCCACTCACTCACCAGCAGCTTCCACATCCCATTCCCCATCTTTCCTGAGGGTTTGGAGAGTGATCAGTGACTGCAGTGATGCTGAAATCACTTACACCTGTCTCACTTTGCCTGTCATACCTCAAAAACTGTACCACACCCTTAGAAAACTGGAATTCTCAAAAAATTCCGAAATGAGACAGGCTTTCCTCTGTTCCATACTCCTGCTTCAGGAACACAGAGAAAGTAGAGAGAATTTTTAGTACACCTCAGCTTCTAGAAAAGCTTTAGAAAAAAGTTCATACTTCACTAACCCACAGCTAGGCAAGTCTGCTAAATTTTTAATCATGGATAACCAGAAAAAACGCCCTGAAAACAATACAGGAAATCCTAACACAACCTTCAAACATCAGTGCCTGGATAAGTTGATTTGCTACAGTGAGGGAAGCCTTGAGGTTACTAAAATGCATTATCTTAGTTCGACCACAATTTCAGGGTGTTTCTGCAGGTCTTCTCTTACCAGAAAAATAGCTTTTTCTCAGCAACATTTTTTTACTACAAAAAGATAAGCAGCAAATACTCCAAAATCCTATGTAAGGCATAAGCACTGTGTGATCTGTGTCCAATTGTTGCAAAATAAATAATTTTCTCAGCATTTTAATGAAAATTTATTCTAACTGACTAAAGATTTTGTACAAAAGATGTAATGCAAGCATACCCAAGCAATTAGGAATGCTGCTCCACTTCCTAAATATATTGTAATGCCAGCAGCTCAGCCTTATGCAGAGATGATTTGACAGTACTTGAGAATCTCAATTGCACAGTTCAAGACAGTTCAGGGACCTTGTTATTGTTTGCAGTAATTTTTTTTTCTTATGCATTTTGCACTAACAACCTCTTAGCCAAATTATATTCATCTTTAATAAACATCAGCTCCAACTAGGCACAGATGTATCATTATAAAGCCTTGTTCTCCATCACAAGTGAAAAAGGTAAGGTAATCCTGTTGACCATTTTCCAGATTTAGAAACTCAGAAAGACACCCTGATTCTGTAGGTACTGAAATCAAGATTGAATCCTTCAGTGTCAGCTGGCTCTTGAGCAGCTCTGTTCCCAAGGGATAGCAGTCTTTGTTCCAATACCTTAAAGTTTTCAGCTACTTGAAGCTGGCAGGAACTCCAGCCAAAAGCCACATTCCAGTGCCACCAGACATCAAATGAGAAATTACTGTGGCACTTTCCTTCAATGTGACTCTCAGGTACACAGGAGGAGCAGATTTGTGTGACAATTCAAGACTTCACATAGGCCCACCAGCAGAACAACTGAAGACTACAATCAAACGCCATTGCCAGTGGAGCACACCAACCAGAAGGATGTGCATATACACAGCTGCTGCCTGGGAAACTCAGACTCTGGAGAGCAGAAGGATGAACAGGGAAAAGTCCAGAAAGCTCTACTCACATGCTGAGCTTTGCAGGCAGGACCTTCTCTTCTTCCTCTCTCCTGCTCCTGTTCAGAAATCCCTACCCATGGATTGGAGGCAAAAAGAGAAAGAAGAGACTGTCAGCTCCATTCCTGTGCTTACTGGTTACTAATTACAGGAGAATGCAAAGAAAAGACCATACCCAAAGCTCTGTGTTTCCTTTATATCACAGTATTATGAAATCTTTAACAATAATGAGACATCCAGCAGAGAAAGGAGTTAATATATAACAGCATCCACTTTTGTCCCAGGAACAAGAGACTTAAATCATTCCAAGCGCCTGGCAGCATTTTTTCTGAGCAATGGCTCAACATAACTATTACAGATTCTGGATACACAGGCAGTGCTCTGAGTGCTGCTGTATGGTGCCCATCATATTTGTCTCCTCCTGTGCTCAACTTTCTTGTACTGATAAATGAACAGTTAGAAGCTCTTTGTTATATAAGTGTCAGCAGAGGCAAACAGAGTGGAAATTCGGTGGTCAGGTGTAGGTGGCTAAATACCCATAAAAAAAGATTAGGTAGCTGATAGGGAATGGTATTTTTCAGCTGCATAAGGTGTCAGGTGTTGTGGAGAGGCATTGTTTTCACAAAAACGGCTTGAAATAGGTTCCTTTTGTTTCCCCCAGGCTTTTGTGCTCTCTGGAAAGGAACCTACTGATCTCCACAAGGTAGAGATGATCTTTGAAAATACTTGAATGCATGGCTGAAACCCCAGAACCTCTTCCACATTGTTGCTGCATGCTGCCTCTGTGCTGAGATTGAAATAGCAGCAGTATAGCTTTCTCACAAGAAGTGAGAAATCAGCCATCACTGACTCAAACATCTTACCAAGCTCCTCAGTTTCTCTGAAGATTTATCAAGTATTTGTAATTATAAGTTGCCTGTGCTGCCACTCGCTTCAGAGGACAGTGGAGTCAAATGCCTGCTCTCAATGTCACAAGTCTCCAATGAATTGCAAGAAACTTCAAGCACTTTCTGTGCAGACCCTCAGGCAGGATAAATTACAACTGTTCTCTCCAGTCAGTGGAGCTGTGCTGATTTACATCATGAGAAGATCTGCTCCCTTGTGGGAGACAAGTTTAAAGGGGGAAATAGATTGTGTCTTGCTTGTTCCTTATCTTTGTCTTGAGCCTTCAGTTAAAAATATATTCCTTGATTATATCAAGATGAATTTTAAATTTGTTTGTGATTCTTTGGTCCTGCTCTGTCCTCTGCCATGGGTGTGGAATGATGGCAGAGCCAGCTGCAGTACTGCTGCAGTGAGGGAGCAGGTAGAAAGTTGCTGAGTGCTTCTGTGTATTGAAGCTTTGCTAAATACTTGTTTTTCAGTATAACAGGACACATCTTCACCTATCTGGGGTTCAGACTCAGAGGCAGGATAGCCTGGTGGGATAGCACCTCTTGATCAGTGGGTCATATTTCTTCTTTCTATGACATCTAATTCCTTACTATGACTGGTGACTGCTTGAAATCCAATATAAAAAGAATGCATGTGCATAAACGTGAATGCTCTAATAAGAAGCTCAGTAACATCAGGCACCAACTTCTCACCATGAGGAGAGCTGGTAACTAATTAAAAGCATCAATGAACAGACGTGAGAAATAAACAAAGTTACTATTTGGCTGCAGCGTGATGTGAAAACTCTGCTGAGCTGCCACTGACAAAGCTGAAGTTCTGGTCCTAGAGCAAGCCCTAATTCCATGCTGAACATATTTTAGCTGCTCTTTGTCACTGTTTTTATTTCAGTGATTCTTAAAGATCATTGAAGTGTGACTCTGACATTCAAGTGGCTGGTTTGGCAGCAGAGAACAGGGCACAGATTTTGGTGCATGCCTTATGAGCTTGGGCATCAATACTGCATGGCAGAAACCTGATCTGGTGCAGCTTCATCACTTATTATAATTAGCAATCTGTGCCCTGTCTGTACATTTCACAGCACAATGCAAATGTAACCCATCTTAGAGTCCACACAGGGATTTTGTACCAATTTTAATTAAATCAGTCTCCAGAACAATTTGACTACTTTCCTTGCGTGGACATGACCCAGAAGCAAATGGATTATGAAATTTCTCACTCTCATTTATTATCGATTTCATGTTAACAATTGTTCTTCAAGTCTTAACTTCTGGAGTCATGTTATTGTCTAGGAAATTCAACTTACATCTTTCTTTTAATTCTGTGTTTCAAAGCATGACATGAAAAGATATCCTTGTGTCCCATAACTACTTAAAAATTTGCATACAAATTATCCAATATGCATTGTTCTTCCTTTTAAATAGTAGTTATTTACATGCCAGTCCCGTGCTGTGCAGGAGCTGTACTCCAGATCTTTGAACTCATGAGTAAACAGAATGAAACTAGAATAAAAGGACTTCAGAGACACTTAACTGAGACAACTGATGGAGCTGTTAGCTCTATAATCTTCAAAACACCTGAGAAGATTCAGGAACCCCAAAAAGTGGTCCTGGTCTCAGCCATACTGGGACACCCCTTGGTGGTACATCTCTCTCCACAGTCTCCTTGAAAAGCCCAGGAGTGCCCTGTGTTAAAGGCAGGACATTAGGCAGGACAAATTCAGCCTCTGTGTATGCACAGGAGTGACCCTGCTCTGCTCCCTCTGCCAAAGGGAGGGACTGCAGTGCTCACACCCCCAGCATCCCTCACAGGAAGGCTGAAGTCCTTCCCTAAAATATGAACAAAGACCGTTGAGGGAAGATCTGTGTTGCCATCACAGCTGCAAGTGCAGTTTCTCTGCGGCCCCAGGGACACCAGGATTTAGCCTGTAAAAGGCTCCTGTCTGTCCACGTACTCCTGCAATTCCTCCACCTTCTGGCAGTCTGGCTCTTGCCCCCATGACACAAGTTCTTGTCCTGAATGGAGGAAAAACCACCCTGCCAGACTGGTGAATCATCTGCCATCGCACTCCAAAACTGCCAGCACAAAGGAGTTAACAAAATCTGTTTGAGCTGAGAGTATTTATGCTTCAGCAGTTCCATTAATAGGTATTAAATAACACTCCTTTAAGCTACAATGCTGCTGCACAGGGTTTCAGCCTCATCTTTATGGATGCCTTGTCATAATTTCTAGAATTATAGAACTTCCAGCCACACACCTACATATATCTGCAAAGTTACAAAACAGTCAAAGATTATTTTTTCTACCCACAACTAGCAGAAATGACTTTTCATTAATCAGGATCAGATGAGATGAAATTAAATCAATTCTTCTCCCTAAAGTTTGAGATGCACAAAGAGAGAAAACAACTCTTCTCAACTCTCAGCTCAGGAGCTATAGTGCAGCTCCAGCCCTGGGTACATTTTCTCTGGGTGGAATTGCCACACCGTGTGGGCACTTAACTACCTTGGCTGTTCCTCTCCACACACACAAATGCTGCCTAAACTCCCACTGACTACACACTTAGGGCATCCTGCCCTCTTTATGTCCTGGACTTATTCCCAAAAATTCGACCACAGACTAACCCACATGTTCTTTCTTTTACTTTGTACTCTCATTCGCCATCATCTCCAAAAAGGACCTTCCAGGAGATACTGCATCCCCCATTCCTTCAGGCAGTTCCAAATATACTCAAAGGAGGTAGTGAGGCAATCTCCTACACATGGCAAATTGTGTTGGAAAGTAACAAGAGGTACTTGGTATGAAAATGTAATTGTGCCTGAGAAGGAGAGCAGTAAATGGGCTTCATTGTAACAACGCAAAATTCAGATTGCAACTGACTCCAGGACTCCCAGTGGCCCAGAATCTGAGTTCAGATCTCACATGCATCACTTCTAGCATTTGTATGTGTGAATGCATCCATTGCATAGCAGGAGACTGGAGAAAAAACAGGAGTCTGCTACTGTTCATGCTGAAATCCATGGGTGTTTTGGCTAAAACCTCTCTGAAGATCCCTGAGCACAGTGAGATATTCTTTGCATTCCCGGAAACAGCACTGTCCTCATACACACTTATCTCCACATGACATTGGTGGGAGGTTTTTACTACTGACAGAGTCTATTCTGCCCAGCCCCAAAGCATCCAGTGGAGTTCTTAGAACCTTCCACTTGATAAACGGGAAACTTAAAAAAACATGGGGGAGGCACATCAAAGTGCTATAAAGTGAGATGACATCCTCTTCTCTGCAGAGGCCAAGACAGATTTCTGACTACACTGTAGCAGCAAACCAGCATGATAAAAGAGCTAAAGCATGAGGTTATGATATGCTTGAATCACTCCAGAGAAAGCAAGTGCTGTGTGTAACTAGGGAGATAAATAATCAGGCAGACAGAGTACCACTGCCCCCTCACTCGCTTAAATCAAAGCAGCTTCTTTTGCCACCTCTCCACCCACTTGGAACTGGCATTAGGGAAGTTTAAAAGTTGTCATTGGCAGGAACAAATAGAGAAGTGCAATTCTGGAACTGAGATATAAACCCAGAGGCACCAGCAATGCCTCTTCAGCAGTGCTAGCAGGTGTCCCCCAGGCTTGCTCCCCTTGATGTCAGCACCACGGCCAAAGCCACCCAAAGCTTGAAAACATTCACTGCCCTTGTAAGGAGCTTGGGTTTGGGAATCAGGAGAGCTGGACTGGCATATCCAGGATATATCCTGGCCAGCATACACAAGCCAAAATACAGCAGCAAACTACACTCAGGCATGCTTGGCACAAGTCCTTTTTTTTGAGATCCCAGTGGCATGCTGTCTGATTAGCTGGCAGTATCTGGCCCATGACTGACTGATGCTGCTACTCAGCAGCTTGGATTTGACCCTCAGCAGGATTTGCATTCTGCCTGAAGAGCCATGCATTGAAATCAGAGGGCCATGGGAGTATGTCCAAGGTCAGGTTTCACTGTAGGTAATACCCTCCACCTCAAAAGCAGTTGCATGTTTCTGACAATTATTTGAGTAGGTAATTGAACTGAGCTGTTTCAAATGTGATTTCCATACAATGTGCACTGTACTTTGATCCTGAGTTGGAAAAAGGAATAAATAATCCTGTTTTAACCTTGACTTGACATGGCACCTGCTATGCAAACACCCTGCCTGCAGAGCACACAGCCCAAGGAGGAAGGAATGTGACATTCTAGCATGGCGGAAGAGCTACTATTTGATATTTCTGCCCTTTAGTTCATGGTGTTAAAAAGACATCTAAGAGCTCACAAAACAGGTAAAAATTTGAAAAGAAAAATCTGCTTTGGCCTCCCACTGCATTCTTGAAAAGGGAAACTGAAAACTGCACAAGTCACAAGGAGCAGGTACTTGATGGTGAAAGGAGAATCTTCCATTCTCTTGCTTTATCTTGGTGGTGGATGAAGCCAGAGTATTTGCTGTGCCTCAGAATGAGAATTTTTTCCTTAATGTAGATAAAATCAAGTTTCCAAAATGCACCTTTCACATTGCAAGCAAGGCTGAGGACAACCAGCTGTGAGAGAGAATCACAGGTTTTATTCACAGGCTCTGGCACGATTGCAGCAAGAATATCAAGGAACAGGAAAGAAGTTTCCATGCAGACAAGACTCCAGTGAGCAACCTGCCTGTATGACTGTACTCACAGGGCTCTGCCCAGCACAGGGTCATGACATTCAGTGAGTTTATTCTTACAGTGTTGCAGCCAGGGGTGGGTGATATTGTGCCACAGCCTTCTGGAAGTGCTTGCATCGGTGGCAAAGAGTAGGGAAGGGTCTTTGCAAGAGTTTTCAGAGATGTTTATTCCAGCTGTGCTCATGGGGGTTCAGTGACAAAGACTCACAGAAGGATCCAGGGTTAAGGATGGTGTGGTAGGGGCAGAGAGAGCATCAGAGACCAACCCTCAGGGGGCATGGGGCAGTACAGAGAGGGGGGTTAGGGTATGGGAACCGATGGGGAAATAGATGGGGGTGGCTGAGGAACAAGGGGCTTTGGACAAACGAGGCCAACCGAGGGAGCAGAACAGAGGTACATAGCATAACAGAACAGGGTATCCTGTGAGAGAAGCCTCTTGTGTCCCCTAACATGGGGAATGCATGTCAGGGTCCTTCCCTCCCAGGGAGTTCTCAGAGGACCCTTGTGTGCCCTCCACATTACAGCACTCTGAGGATTTAGAGAAGTGACTTATTCTCCAGCTGGGAGCAAAGACAGAGGGAGTCTCAAGAGGCTTTTGGTTAGCTCTGAGTTAGTTTATCTATCCAAGCATCCTAGAGGAAGTCTGCTAAGAGTAGCAAGAGAGAAGAGAGTACCATGACAAAGCTATGTCTACACACCCATCCAGCCTCTTGGACCAAGGGATACTTTTTTTTTTGCTGGCCAGCCTTCGCGTACGAAGATCCGGGGAAGGCCTCTTTTTCCTTTCAGACCTTCCAGCCTGCGCACTGGATTTTTTAGGTGAGACACAGGGCGCGCAGATCTGAGCCCACCCTTTAATCCCGAGGTTCTTCTGCCGGGCCAAAGTGATTCTGGACAGTGGCAGCTGAGGTCCTCCTCAGGACGTAGGCAGATTGCCCCCTGCGGGCTAACGAGCAACTGCCTGCCCGGGGAGTATCCCCGACCGGGAATCGAACCCGGGCCCCGGCAATTACTGTGCCGTGTGCTTAACCACTACACCACCGGGGCTCCCGACCAAGGGATAATTTCACATCTAAATTACAGTGCAAAAGCACACATCCCTCTGCATGTAAAAAGTGAGGCCCTGCTTTAGAAGGTCTAGCTTTTGGGGTGCAGAATACAACTCTGAGCTTCACTTCTATGAAGGGCATTCCAGAACACATCAAGGGAAAGAAACATAGAAACAGGCAAAGAAATACAGCAAAATGGATGAAAACAGCATCATTATAATTCCAAAAGTGTCTGAGAGGACCAGCAACAAACTGGGGACACAGCTTCCCTAGAAATATATATCAAAGGAAAACATACATGATTGCAGAAAATGAGGTAAGGTACCAGTCTGGCTCAGCAGCATGGAAAATACCGACAGAAGGCACAGAGGCAGTGATGGGATAGTAACTCCCTGATATTTGCATGACATTGTATTTAAACATCCAGCAAGCTTTGATCTGCTGATCTTCTAAAGAAGCCATTCTTAGGAGTCTTTTTGATCTAATTGCTGTAAGCTGCTCTGTTTACCCTGCTGACACCTCTGTAGAAAAAATGCATCAAATACAGCCGTGGGTGTTGGGTGCAGGTATGTCTATGCATGCATAAGGATATGCATAGGGCACATGAAAGAAAAAAAAACCTGTACATGCCTTTTATCTTTGCAACCAGACCACTAAGACAGGACAGAAATTGTATGCCCTTTTCATCCTCCACTGTGCCTAACTCTGACTTCAGCAGAACCATTGCAGAATTAAATACTGCTCATGGTGAGGGAGAACAGAAAACTCCATCTCCAAGTACGTAATGATCCACTCAGAATACACCAAGGGATTCAGTGAGTCTCTACATATGCTTCCTCTCAGCATGCAGGTGTAAGATTTAAAAATCCATATTTTTCTCCAATAAACTTAAAAACAGCTATAATACCAAGTACCAAAAGCACCATCTGTGCTTCACATATAGTGATGATGTTTTTTTCGGAGTTGATGCTGTTTCTTAGTATAGCTTGATCTTATTTTGTCAACCGCATCATGAAAAGTGCAAAGAACCCCTGTGGATCCAAATTTCTCTGAACAAGCTGCTTTAACAAGAGCATACAACAAATTTATGCTTCTTTAAGGCAATTATATTGTTGACTCACATACCCAGTAATATTTAAATGTTAGAAATGTTCAACTCAGACACCAAAGTGCTCCATACATCTCGGCAGTGACTGAGTGAAGGTTGCTGTGGCCAGCACAAGACAAGGGTTTCTTCCTGAAGAAAAGAAGCTGAAAAATGTGAGTACCCACAAAGCTTTATTTTCCTTGCTGTGCAGGTAGCACCTCCTTGCTGGCCATCTCTCCTTCACTACATATCCACCACTTACACCCCTCCAAGAGAGTCTACCCCAAGCATTACCCTCTTGTATACCTATCAAGTGCCAAAGCTTTCCAGAAGTCCACTGAGGACATTGCTATCCAAACATGTCTGGAACAGCCAGCAGTAAGAGGCCTCAATGATGGACACACATATCAAAGACAGAGCCCTGGCAAGGTAAGTTGGACAAACTCCTGACTGGTCTTTCCCTCCTTCACTTTTTCTCAGCTGTAAACTGCAACTTAAGCCTGGATCTGTTGCATCTCTTCAAAGCTGTGTTAATGCTATTTAACCTGCTCTGTTTAGGGTAATGTCAGCACCCACCATCCTTCTCAGAGGTACTGCAGGTATTTCTCACCACATTCAAATATGGATGTGGATGTCTGCTTTAAATAAACAGTTACCAATATGATGTTTGGTATTTTACTTGACTCAGAATCATAGAATCATTAAGGTTGGAAAAGACCTCCAAGATTATTAAGTTCGACCTGTGATCGAACACTATCATGCCAACTAATCCATAGGATGAAGTGCCACATGCAGAAGTCATGCCATGGTCAGAAAGCACCTCTTGCACCTCTTGTAACTAAGGCAGATCCTACTGCACTCTGTACCTTGATATAGCATCTCTCCCTGTTCCTTTTCCAAGGCCTTTTTTCTCTCAGTTTCTTTAATTCCTTCTTTTGTGTCTTATAATGTCCATAGGCAGAAACATTACTAAATGTTTCTTCACAGAAGTCTTCAGCATGGTATAGAGACAGAATTTAGCTGAAAAGATCCCCAAGAATATATTCCTGGAATGAAACAGCAACTTTGAGCTATTTTCCTCAGTGATGTCAGATTGATTTCCCTTGTAATCTTTTGATTGGTTTATTTTTCTTCCTCACTTTTGTCTTTCCAGTGGAACACAGCTTCATGTCAGCCACTCTTTCTCCAGCAGAAATGTATCCCAGCAAGGTCAGTGTCCTGCTCTGTAGCACCACCTCCTCCTCCAGCCCCTGTAACATTTTAAACAAGAATGAACCAGATGGCTGCCACCACATAATCTATGATCAGGGAGGTGATATGATAAATATATGATCAATTCTATAATCTATGAACTTCCCTCACAATCCGAGGGAGGAACCCTTAGGAATATATTCTGACTGGCCTTCTCACTGTGCCTTTCTACTGAACTCAGCATGGTCAGTGGGCAAAAAAGTCACAGCATTTCATCTACCTTACAATATCGCACATGTCCTTTGAAAGTTCAGATGTATCCATTTTGACCCAAACCATTTTGTCCAAATTCTCTTGTGCTGTGCTGCAGGGGACGCTCCAGATGGATTCTGCAAGCAAGCAATGCCATACAAAGCAGGGATATAATGACAGATATCAAACCACATTGTCTGCTGGTGTTAATCAGCATAGCCTCACCCATAGTTTTGTCAGTTTATAACAACACAAAACACATCCCTGTCACTTTTTAATCAGCTTGAGTGACAATCATCCCATTCAGATTTGCTGGAGTTCACAGCCACTACTCAGCACCATTGCATAAATGCTGATTTTTTTTGGTTCCATTCTTAATAATATATCTAGTTATTTCATAATTCTTTGCAAACATAAAAAGAAAAGAAACAATATAAATGATTTACTGGTGAAGCATATTAACATTTAAAACCAATGACCAATTAGAGATTTGAAAACATCTGAATAGGCATACTATTGAAAATGCCATCTGGTCTCCTGATTATTCCTTCCATGTACTTCCTCATGACAACAACACAAAAGAAGATTTGAACCAAAAAAAATATTCTTGATTAAAAAAAAAAAATCCCTTTTACTGTACTTAGCTGCTTTCAGCATCAGGCAGGGCAAAAAAATCAGCCTCCAAACAAAAATGCTCAGAGAGAGATTACTGACACAGACGTGCTTCCACTACTTTCTTTTTGTGCAGTTTCCAACCAACACCTATTGACTTACAGAGAAAAGCAGCAAGCGTACCTAAAGCTGTACTCTAAATTCACCCCCATTATCTTTGTGTTGACACTTCCTCCTAGAAGATATATGCTGAGCTCCAGGTAGATCATTTGTAACCTTTATAATGATGATGGCAACAAATATAGCACAGTGCCCTCCAACTGACACGGAATGGATACTCAGTGCTTCACTATTTTGCAATGAATAAATTGCTTGTCAACACACGTGCAGTAGCAGTTTTTCCCCCAATTTAATGATCACACAGCCATGACACAGCAGATACCCATATACTATAATGATCAGGAAAGCCTGATTGAAAGATTTGGAGAATGAATTTCAAGCCAAAGTTGCCACTGCCCTGGAAAGCAGCAGTATGAATTGATTTCTGGGTTAGAGAGATGCTGCTCAGCAGTTTCACCTTGCATAGGGGTGACCTTCATTAAAATACAGTTCCTTTATCAGAACAGTAAAAACTCTCACTTATGAAGCATGTTGTCATGGACAGCGAGATGCAATACCTGTGTCTGTCCACAAATTGGGCATTTGTCCTGGCAGCTGTGTGACTGACACCTAACTGTGTTCATGGTCAATATATTGAGAGCAGAAATGCACTGAGGTACCCAAGGGCCGTGCTGTAGCAAATAGGTTTATGTAAAAATTACGAGCCATTTCCCTTCTTCTATACAAGTTCTCTACAGGAAAACAATCTGTGTAGGTCTGTATAGGAAGACAGACACCTCCTGCACTGGGAACATTTGTATCTTGGGAGTAGGATTCTTTTATGGACACTAGGAAGTACAGAATTTCTCTGGAAAAGTGGACTTGACCTATATCCACATCCCCACTGGGCACCAGGACACTCAAATACTGAGCTCCCTGCAATGAGACAATGCTGCTGTCTCAGCCACACTGCATTTCAGGACATTCAGTAAGAAGATTTCTTTCAGAAAGAAGTAGAGGTTTTGACATTAAAATTCTCACTGATGGTTCCTCCTTCTTTAATGAATTTCTCTTTATTTTTCTCAGGTATCCAATCACAACTCTGTTTTTTTGGTTTGGGTTTGTTTGTTTTTTTCCCAGCTGATCTGAGAACACTCAATTTTTGCAGACAAATAAACACCTCCAGATTTCAGATGTCTATTTTCAGTTTTACTTTTTCACCAAAGTGTAGAATACTTGTTATTAAAAAAATAGAAATTTCCAAAGGAAAAACTAGACACCACTAATGAGTTCTATTTCCCAGCATGTACAGACCCAGCTGGCACAGAAGCAAATTGCTCATGACCCTCTGGCAACACCTTCAACATTAGGGGACTCCTTAATCCCAGTCTGCTTCTAAATGGAATTAGCAAAACAGAGAGGAAAGTGGACCTTTATTGATGTTAACAATCTTAATTATGAATTTATAGTATGACTGCTTTAAAAATTCACAGAAAACATTATATTTGCAACACTGAAGTAAACAAATTACATAGCAATAGATTGATAATTATAAATTATGTGTTACATTTAAGACTAATCCCTGCACAAAAGGCACAATTGTCTGAATTTAGGGATTTTCCCAATAGAAATATTTGTGATGAAAGTTAACAACTGAATTATTATCCTGTCCCATTCATCTTGTCAACTGTTAAAGGGGAGAAAGTTCTTTAAAACTGAAGGGATATTTTCTTCATCTTCCTAAACTTTAGGCATTTATAATGTCTTCCAGCTCCCCAGATAATGCCTACATACGCAGGCACACACCATGAACTTTAGGCACAGAAAAGCAACACTTGATTTTACTACTTTCTTTACCTCTTTCTATATTACATTGTTCAAAGTGAGACTTTCACCTGTGAGGTTCTCATTTCTTTGTTTTTCATAATTATTTCCAGGCAGGAAAAAGTCAAGCAAGTGAGGATAAGTAATTTTCACCTTTAGTTCTACACTGGGAGAAAACCCAAGGACTCTAGATGTGCTCTGGAGTATAACAATTAGCATAGTAATTAATTATTCTCTACCAATGAAGATTTGGTTCAGTGCAACAGCAACACCATGCGACACTGCCTCACATTCTAAACGTACGTTTATTTCTTCTCAAATTACACATGTAGGCCTAGAAATGTCTCACTTTTTTAATTAGCATCATACCAGATGGGATGACTAAGAGCCTGAGTTTAAAATTCATGTGCAAAATTCTCTTCTACAGAAGCCTATGATGTCATTTAGTGACACAGGCCCCGTCCTGATCACGGGACAGTAAGTCACCCCTTCCAGAACATAAATGGTCACTACAGAAACAATGCTTGTGACCTCCAGGCAATGTTCAGGACCTTCACAGAATCATCATAAAGTCATAGAATGGTCTGGGTTAGAAGGGATTTTTAAAGATCATCCAGCTCCAGTCCCCTGCCACGGGCAGGAATGCCATCCAATAGACCAGGTTGCTCAAGGATCTCCCATCCAACCTGGCCTTGAACAGTTCCAGGAATGAGGCATCCACAACATTCCTGGGCAACTGTTCCATCCTCATCACCCTCACAATGATTTCTTCCTAATATCTAATCTAAATCCACTATGGCTATTACCCCTTGTCCTATTACTCCGTTTTGTTTTTAAAAGTCGCTCTCTGGCTCTCTTGTAGCCCTTTTAGTTCCGGGAAGGTGCTGTAAGGTCTCCCTGATACCTTCTCTTCTCCATGCTGAACACTCCCAACCCTCTCAAACTGTCTCCACCAGAGCAGTACTCCAGCCCTGTGATCATCTTCATGGCCCTCACCTTCCAGCAGTGGAGCCTTCACTTGGATTCTGCATTCCGTGTGCAACTTCAATTCATTGCACAACTTGAAAAGAACGACTTCTGGATTTAGACCAACTCCTTTACACATCCCTGCATCAAACATCAGCTCTTCAGGCCCCAGGCAATAGTTGCTGATAAAGGCAGATCAAGACAAGGCAAGACAAGCCATTTGCAAATCTCAGGCCAGGGTGTGAATTGACAAGGGAAGTTACAGTCAACTTCCTCTTCCACCCTTGCCACGTTCCAAGGGGCAGCTCAGCAGCTACTCTGCAGATTTTCCTTCTGCCTCAGCTGTGGCAGCCAGTCTTTGAAACTGCTTGCAGCTGTTATTATATTTCTGCGCTTTTTAAAATTGCACATTTCCCTTCAAATACAGTATTTGCTTTAAATATTTGGAGAATGCAAATTTCTTTATTTACACATGCCTGAAAAAAACCTCTGACTGCTGTGTTCCCTGGGTAGTTTGGGAATTCTCACCAGCCTCCTTTCAGTTAATTACTCTGTGAGACTGCCTGGTGAAAAATGAATTCTGCCTGATTTCTCTCCTAAAAAACATGCAGCAAATGGCAAGTCAGACTAATTCTTGCTGCAAGAGAGCTGTGCACAGAGCAAACACAGCATGTGAAACAAATCAATACTGTAATCACCAATGCAACCTATCAAACCCAGCTCCAGGGTCAATCAATACTGTATCTTCCCAGATGACAACTGTGGAACAGAAGCTTTTAATACCTTTCCAAGATAAATCTCTTCCTTTACAATGTGAGACACAATTTTCCAGTATGTTCTGTAGTAAGGGGAGGATTTTCCTAGAAATTAGACAGATCTTAGATTAAAGCAGCCAAAGCTTTCTGCATTTAGAAGACCTTCCAGAAACCTCTCCACTCAGAGACCACATTTATTTTTAACAGTAACCCTTCCTGTTCCTGTATTACACACCAAGCAATGCAAACCCTCCAATTTTTCCACTTCAGGAGAGCAGATCATTTCATGACTGAATTTTATCTGCCAAATTAAGCACTTGATAGCCCAGAAACTCTTCTATACCACCATCCAACTGCGGTTTCAGGGACCAGTTTATGTAAATCACAGATACCAATGTGTTAATGTTAGCTTTATGTGACCATGGTCTATATATGTACTTCTTCTGGGAATGAAACCCATCTGTCTCAGCACTGTGCAATGATTAATGGGTTTTTATCCCATACTACCTCCATGATGCAGTGAGCTATTAGACCCCTTTGACAGAACTGAGACACAGGGAGATTAAGGGTCTAGCCTACACGCATAGGTGCAGGCAGACACATGCTGCCCTGCCTGTGCTGGCTGGCTGTGGATCTGCTTGGGCCTGGAAGCCATAAGCAGGGTGCTGTGCTTGGGCCATGCTCAGCTGCTCAGCAGAGCCCTTTTCCTGGCACAGCAGCATGCCAATGGCTCCCAGGCAGGAGCTGTCTCACGAGCAGCCAGCCAGCATGCAGAGGGCACAGATCTGCCTGCAGCCAGCCGTAGGGACACGTCTGCTGATCAGGGACATGGATCCTCATCAGGGACAGCCCCTGATCGAGGGCACCCAGCCATCAGCAGTGGAGAGGTGAAATAGACTGGAGCCTGAGTAGCCAAATCACAAGATCATCAGGACATTAGGGAATGGCCTGAATTTGTGTCAGGGGAGGTTTAGGTTAGATGGTAGAAAAAGGTTCTTCACCCAGAAAGTGGCTGGGCACTGGAACAGGCTCCTCAGGGAAGTGGTCACAGCTCCAAGTATGACAGAGTTCAAGAAGCATTTGGACAATGCTCTCAGGCACATGGTGGGATACTTGGGGATGGTCCTGTTCAGGGCCAGAAGTTGGACTCGATGATCCTGATGGGTTCCTTCCAGCTCAGCATATTCTGTGATTCCGTGATTGCTCCTATCCTTCACTTGATAAGCTACAAATCAGGCACACTAACTGCAAGGCAATACCTCAGAGAAGAGGGGGAAGAGAGAACCTTTAAAGGGTGCTCCTTCCATCCCAGAGCTGGGAACAGGGCCCAGGAAATCAAGGGGAGCAGCCATTTGAGCACAGCAAATTATGCACATGTTTGCAGCAGGGGATCTTCCATTTCACTGCTTTTCATTTTAGCAGAAAAGCCCTTCTGGCAGCTCCAGGAACATATCATAGCTGTGAATGACTGCTATTATTGCCCACTCTAGAAACATAGTAAGAAAAAATAAACAACAACATATTTCTCTCTATTTAGGATGACTCAGGTTGAGATTAATTTGGTATACATCCTTAAAATACACCTGCAAATGTCCAGCCAAGTTTCTGGTATACACTCCATGCGTCAAAGCTTGTGCCTTGCAGAGGTCTCCCCTTTAGAGAGTCAAAAGGCACACAAAGAGCATGAACTACATATTGGATAAAAACCTGTTTATAACAGCTCTCATTAGAAAAGGAGAAGAGAGCACCCTTGGAAAGAAGCAAATGAAAGATTAGTTCTTTGAATAATTAATTTTCAGGCCATTAAGGACCATTCTGGTCCTCTCACTCCTCCTCCTGTATGAAAAGTCAGGGGATTTTCCCAGAGATTGCCAGGGCTCTGCTGGAGATGATGAGGTGTCTGTGGGGACAGCCATCTGCCCAAGTGCTGCCAGTCTCCAGATCAGTGCTTCAGTCTAGCGAGGGCCAAATTTCACAGCCTGCAGTCATTTCATTTTCCATTTGGCATCCTGCTGATTTCATCAGAAGTGTTAACTGAGAAAAGACTGCACATGGACCCTGAACCAGAATCTGGAACAGACAGAAATTTTTTTTTTTTAAGCATTTCCCTCAGCCCCTTAAACAGCATGTCAAGTGCTGTGGTTCCCTCTGCCCCTGAGACATTGTACCAAAATTCCTTTTCCTTAGGAAGCCTTTCCAGGCCTCTGATGTGCATATTTTATAAAGAGAATCCTAAAATGAAGATGACAGTCTTGTGAACTACTCTATTTCTTAGCATTTTTTCTCTCTTTAACTTTCCACTTCAGCAAGCGAAGTTTAACAGAATCAATTTCTCTATATGCTCAGTAAAATCCTAGTGGGAGCCACTGCTCCACAGGCTTCTTTTAGTTATTTATTGCCTGCCTCCTGCATACTGCATATGTTAAGAGATGTGCTACCAGCTTAGAAAACAATTAATCCTATTACTGTTTGGAACATGCATGTGGCAGAAGCAGTAACAGCACTAAGGTTAACTCTGCAGAAGGACTCAAATTACAAAAGATCAGTTCCAGAATGTGGAAATACTTCACCTCATGCACAGTACTGCCGCAGATCTTGTGACTTCCCAAAGCTGTGTGTTTACCCAAAACATGACATATTTGGGTTACACTCACCTGCCAGACCAGCAGCTACAAGCAGAAGCTCCAACATCCCCTCCCTGGAGAAGCCCTCCCTGAACCAAGCACATGCCTGCTACCCATTATCATTCTAACACATCTACAGCTGTTAACAGCAGTAGTTTTTCCTAAACTCAGTCATTTCGAATCCAAGTGTCTCTCACTTCCACTGACCTGTTAATAGAAAAAGGTTGTTCTGTATGTGGAGATGAAGACAGGTCTCAGTGTGACAATTTGGATGACACAGGTCTGCCTGAGCTCACCCTGACCAAGCATGTTGGTGGTGCCACAGCTACTGCCTTTCAGAGGACATAAACAAGATCTCAACCCCCGGGGCCAGGAGAGATCCCTAAACACTTTGCACTCAGGCAGCAGCATTAGCAGCATGCCCTGGCTGAGTTCCACACTGCTGTCAGAGAGCAGACCACTCACCAGCCACACAGTACACAGGGCACCTGCAACCCGAAAGACAGCTCGATTTGAAAGGTAAAATCTGTGTACAAAGCACAAGACCCATCAAACTCTGAGGAGGGGAGGCTGTTGTACAGCAATACCCTGGACAAGCTGCCACAGACTCAGCACAGAGCTATGAGAAACACCTGTGTGTGTTACCAGCAGCGTCAGCAAGGGACATCCCTGCCCCAGAGAAAGACAAACATCAAGTGTTTGGTGGACATGTTAGGCAAAGACCTGGCTCTTGCTCCTCTGGTGTATGTGCTTTCAAGTTTGCAGACAATGGGACTGTGACCATTTTTCCTCAGTCTCACTAAATCAATTTATCTGCAGGTTAAATCGATTCATCTCTCTTTGTCATCATTTCTACATCTAGAAAATGGGGATAGAATCAGTAGCTTTCCTTTTCAGCAAAGCATTTTGGGATCATGATGAGCATGATATGAGAACTCGAGTTTATTATACAGTGGCAGTTATGTTATGCCACAGCTCTAATTCCAAATGAAGGCAGTGGTGCTGTGAAAATTTTCAGAAATCACGATTTTGTACTCAATCAAGAAAATACAATATATCAAGTGTGGGAATCCCCTTCTGCTCTTGAGCTCCACAGAACAGGTTCTGCCTGTGGGTTCCTGTACCACGCAGCAGCGAGTTCCTCCAGCAGTCACAGGAGCAACAACCTATCTGGGCAAAGGGACAACTATGGGGCCTCCAGCTCCAGCTGTGGGACCTTGTGACAGCCCATGGTGTGATGACCAGGAAAAAATAAAGTGTCTTTGTCAAATCTGCCTGACTTGAAGCCAGTTCACATCGAACCTTCCCAGCAGAAAACCTGATATTCCCCTTTGACCACTGCCAGTGAGGAACCAGTGTACAGAATACATTTAATCTGCTCTGGTCCAGGCTCTCACAGCCCCTGTATATATCTGGGCATGCAAATTTCATGTATTTGTCTGCCTTCCTCTGACCTTCAAGTCCAGGATATCTCCTCTTTTTTATTTTTTTTCTCCCTGCTTGTTAGGGTAGCAATTGCTCCTGTTAGAATTTTATGGCATGTGGCAGATGATGACACCATTCAGTCCTGGTACTTATCAGGCTGACAGAGGCCTTACATCTGAGCACCCATCACTGATCTCTCGCAGGTCAGCCACTGCTGGTTCTTATCTGTCAGATGCTGGCTCTGCAAGGACGGCAAGGCTGTGGCTCCACACACACCAAGCCAGCTAAGGTTGATGTGCTGCTGTAAATACCTTTGTTCTCAGATAACAAGTTTGCTGCCACCAGTATTTCTATGCCAGGGACCAAAAATAAAAAAAAACCTGAAAGCCCATCCACACCCCAAATCCTCTCCTTAATGCAAGAGAAGTGTGTCATTCCTGTGCAGTCCAATGCATCTCTGAAGGAGACTGCTGGGCTGTAGTTTCATGGCTAAAAGCACTGCTTCATCGTCTGATTGCTGCTCTCACATCTGAATTACTTAAAGTTTCCTGGACAGACTAGTACCCCTCTTCTAGACTGCATACCCTTCCTGCTGTGGGCAGAATCACAAGTATTTTCTCTGATATTCTTCACCATCCCTCTCTCTCTATTCCCTCAACCTACCTCCTGCTATTTTTCCCATGTTTGTAAAGTGCTTTTGTCCCCAGCCCCAGCTCTCAGTCCCTTGGGAGCAGGGAATTCAGCAGCCTTCAGTTGTCAGGGACACCAGTGACACACGTTCTGCCACTCACTCCCACAGCCCAAAAGAGATCCTGGCCCCCCATAGCTGGAGGCTTCTCCTCTCCCTGCACATGAGGCAAGGGGCAGTCAGCTTCTCCTCTGCAGGCTCCAGGGGGAATGTTTTCAGTACTAAAACCTAATTCTGTCTAAACATCAGAAGCCAGAAAGCAGTGAAACAGAAATTTAAAAATAATGAAACAGCTTGGTAACACAATTCTCCACCCTGAAGTCCTCCAAAACAGCAATTCACCACTTGAATTATGGACAGAAGTGATTGCTGAGCAAATCTGACCACTGCTGACAGAAAGGGAAATAAAGCCTCTCTCTAGTTTTACCTTCAGCCCCTGACAGCGCCAGAAAATTCAGGTGAACAAGGGGAAAAAGCAATACAGGAGAGCAAAGGGAAGGTCCCCCGGCTAGGAACATCATCACCCAAATTCTGCCTTGGTTTCAAGCTTCAGTTCTGGGCATTTGTGATTTTATTTGGCTCACTTTAATAATTGGTAGTATTTACAAGTCTCCTGACAATTCTGTTTATTTACAAGTAAATTCTATACATAGCTCTTATCCTAAGTGAAAAGATTAAAGTCAATGAGAGTTTTGCTATGGGGTTTTAATCCTATTCCCTAATTGCAAATAAAAACAATCTGTCCAAGCCAATCTCAATAAAGCACCACCAGAACATTTACAGGACAGTTTTACTTGAGAATTTCTATCATGTACATCTCTGCTGTGCTGACAGAACATCAGATGTGAAATGAGAGTTTCCCATAGAAAGGGATTGCTCTAGAAACACAAAATTTTGCTTCTACTTTGACAGGACTCGGACCAAACTCTACAACAGACCTTAGAAGTCAGCAGTTGATACAGGCAATCAACACCAACAACACAATTGCTTTCACTGCTTGGGAGGTCTGAATTTGTCCAGGCATTTTCACATCCACCTAATGGAGTGATCTGCCCCTGCTGCTGCTCCCTGTAAAGCTGATTCTCCACCCACAGTCATGTACATCACTTTCTGAGCAATACCTTTCATTTATATGTGGAGCTTTATTAGCTCTGTTACAGGGACTTCTGCCCCCCTGTGAAACGTGGCTAAGCTTGGCACCAAGCTCCCACTGATGATTTTCTGAGTGGGTTACTACAGATAGAAAAATACTGCCAATACTCAGTGCAACTTTCAAAGCATTATTAAAGCAATATTTTTTATATTATTACCTAGGTCTAATACTGTTTTGAATTTGCAGTTTTGGAGTTCATTTTAAAGTACTTAATTATACTTTGAGAAGAAATAGTCTTACAGTACAAGTCATTTTCTCAAGTACACTTGAAGAAAGGATAGTCCATGGCTCAGTAAATACAACAGTCTGAAAAGTTATGAGCTATCAGACTAAGCTGAATTGACTTACTGATATTACCTGCAATGAATGAGTTTTAGATAGCCTCTCATAAATAGGCAGCTACAGAGCCTACGATTTTATGGATGTCTTGTACTTATCAATATATATGAGAAATGATGCTGTCAGGCTTTCGAGGGGATACTAGGTGAACCACACCACTGTCAATTTAATTTTTATGATTAAATATTTGGTGCTGTTAAAGGTTATTTAACATTTAATATAGCTGCTCTTCTACATAGCTGATAACTGTCATCTTTACATAATGCTGAAGCTGAAAATGGATGGGGAAGGCATATTTTTTAGAAGGTACCTATTTTTTTTTCCAATTTACTGTTAGATTTGTTCCAGTAATAGAATAATATTAGGTGAGTTTAAAAGGTTTTCAATATTCAGATATACAAAAATTTAGTCTTAATGACAGCTGCAGCTGAGCTCAACATTTGATACAGAGGCTGCTGAATTTTCCTCTGTGGTAGGAAAACCTCTCCCAGGTTGGGCTGGGCAATGGCAGCTCATCCCACAGTGGAATATTCAGGGCTTATATCCAAGCTTATCAGTTTTTATATCTTTAAAAGAGATGTCATCAATTGAAACATCATATTCCTGTTTCTTTTTTTTTTTTTACTTGTTAAGGTTACTGTAGCTGAGAAAAGTAGAAGATAACACTATTTTTATGTGTTTTGCAGAAACCACATTTTGTGCAGTGACAGAATTCTGCCTGGGCAGGCACATGGTCCCCAACCACCCAACAGAGTAAAGAGAAAAATGAAACTGTACCCAGGCTCTACTCAGCTCTTGGTAAAACAACTCACATGTAAAGGTGGGTACAGAGGCACAGTTTCCAGAGCACTTGCATACAACAGCACATGAAAAAAAAAAGGTACACAACAAGCAAAAGATGAAAATTCTTAAAACCAAAGAAATTATCAGTAAACTGCACAGACTTAATGGAAAGATTTGGTGTTTACATCACTCTCCACTATTTTGTTTTCTTTCAATAACTGAGCATGTTAGCTGTGTTTCCTAAGCACAGTCCAAAGTTATTCTTTGTTTTTTCTGCACCCACACATCAAAAAGCTGCAATTTTAAAAACACCTAGAGGCAGAAAGTGTTTCTATAATTACAAATAAAAACCAAAATGTATAAACAAAACCAACCACACAACTAGAGTACAGAACAGGTCAGTTCAGGTCTTGATCCCAATTACATTTTCTGTCAAGTGGATCCCTTTGTGGAACTGAGACTTGGTATTTTCTTCAGTAACACTTCCTATGGTACGTTTACAAAGAAATCTTTATTGCTTTTCGGTGATGGAATTGTATTTTTCTGTAATAAAAGCCTTTATGTGGACTTCCCTTACTGAATTACTAAAGTATAAGTGCAAGCCTTTTTAATCTCCAAAAGGTATCACACGATTTTGAATGCACCGTCCTGTGTCCTGGCTCAGTCCCACACACTGGTTTTGAGCTTCACCAAGGCATTCCAAACAGACACAAATCACAGCTCTGCAGGCTGCAGTGTCTTTCCTGTAACAACACTCATTAATTGTGATGATGCACCTAAACAACAGAGAAACCTGAGCAAAGTATCACTTATCACTAATGTCACTTATCAGTGACATTAAAAATGTGCAGGCTGTGGTAGAAAAACACACCAACAACAAAGCACCAATGCACTGAGGGTCCAGTGGAGAGAGCCCTGGGCATCAGCTAATCCTGCAGAAACAGGGACAGCCCCGTTCAACCATTGTGCTGCCCACACATCTTCCCTGGATGCAACATAACAAGGGTGGATGTGCTTGGCAGGAGCTGCTGCACAACCCTTCCTGCTTGAGCAAGCGCCCACCGAGTGCAGCTGCAGTCCTGTGCATGTTGATCAGGCTGGTTTCATGCACATCACACTTTCAAGCTCTATTTCACAGCTATGCGAATTAACAATGCAAACTAAAATACCAAGTCAAGAAGGTGGTGCAAGCACATATGCATGAGTTTGGGCCAAAACACCAGCTTTGAGTGGTGCTGTCTCACAGATGGGGAGTGTTCATGGCTTCATCTCCTTTGATACAAAACACTTGAAGAGAGATCAAATTTCAACTACTCTGAACTGCAATGATCATGTGTAACCTCTTTATATAGAATTTTAGAGTCAAGCAGTCTCTGAACTTGTGGATCATTGAATTAAGCATTTTTTGGGGGAAGCATTTTTCAAATGAAACCTCTAATAGGCTTATTGCTCCCGTTAAGAGCAACAGAGCAAATTCAGATATTAAATTAAATAGACACAGTTTCAGATATTCAAATTAAGTTTCTGCATCCCCTAGTGAAGTATATTTCATTATTTCAGGTCAAACCTGCAAAATAAATAGGGCAGAAATACAGATTTCCATATTGAAAAAAGAAATGAGAAATTTTTAGCAAAAATTCTCAAACACTTGAAAGGCCTCCTCTATCTCTTTGCAACAGAGGTAGGAAGGGCAGAAAATTATGACACAGTAATTATTATGATGGATGTTGAGCCAGTCCTTTATATTAGATACACTGCTTGTGCAGGAACCAGCACTACAGATTGCATACTTCACTAAGCAGGACACTCGAGATTATAATGGCCAATATAGATTAACAACATTAGGTTAAAGCAGGATAAATCTTCTTCTTTCTCATTTCTATTCCTTTCCCATGGAACAGCTTCTGCTTCACATTTCTGTGCTCCTTGCTCCCAAGCCTTAATCTACACATCAAGCAGGCATTTTTCCATTTCAGCAGGTACAAATCTTCAGTAACTGGATGGAAATTTATAAAAATGCACTGGTGTAAAATTCAGCTATGACTAAACCTGTCTGTTCTGAATTAAAGGTGATGATGTGTTTGGTTTTGCCATCTCATGCAAACAGCAGGAAAAATTCATCTTACTCAAAAGTAGCATGAGAATTTAAGAAAAAGACTTGTCTTGGCACAGTGTAAATAATCAGCTTGGTGTTATAAAAGGGTTAATTTATAATTTTAGCAATTATTTCAGTGTCTGTGAAACCAGAGCAGCGTAACACTTTTGACATAGGTAGGGGATGAACACTGTCCTATGCTCATCCCTCAGATTTGGGTTTGCCACCAAAAAAAAGCCAAACTGTGCTTCAGTAATGATTCCTCCCAGATGTGGCCTCACTCCTGATGTTCAAGGGGAATCAGCTAAATACCGTGGAGAGCTCCGACTCGGATCTTTGGCACAGCATCACTGGCGTCTGTTGGAGTCAGGAAAAGCTTGGGAACTTCTCTTGCTCCTCTGGGTGTTTGTTTTACCCTCAGAGCTCCACAAAAAAGGCTTGGCCTGAGAACCAAGATTGTGGGAGCATTTGCCCACACTTCTGGATGAGCTGAGAACACCAAAGAAATGAGGAGATGGTTGTTTAGTGTACCACAGAGTGTGGAGTTGTAGTTTTTAGGTTTTGCTATATATATTATATGGAGCCAACATGGAGATTCTAGGGTGTTGGCTTCTTCTTCATCTTCTTCTCTCTTCTCCTTCTCTTCCTTTTTCCCTCTGACATGAGTTCCTGTGACTTGTTAATTGGTAGATAGAATTCAGTGTAGAGGAGACATATCAATAAGGTTGATATTCACTGGTTTTGGGAACAAAATAAGATACGTAAAGTTTTCTAACTGGTTGATAATACATATAAAAGCTACCTGCTTTGGGTAGCCATTGCCATTCTGTCCTCGTGTTCCTGGAGGTCACAGCACAGTCTGTGCCTCTGAAACTTTGATAAGAACAAGAAATAAACAAGCTTTGAAACAGCAGAAAGAAGCCTCATTTCATCTTTTCGGGACATGGGACACTGAACAAGGAACACAGCTGGGCCAGATGTCAGGGTCCAGAAAAGAACACCTCCCCCCTGACAGCGTCAGCTCTCCCTGGGTCCTCAGCCTGCATCCAGCCAGGCAGCCCTGCAGAGCTGCAGCAGCCCAGAGCTGAGCAGGGGCTGCCTGCACACAGCACTACCCATCCCCTCTTCTCCTTGGCCCTGGGTCAGTACAGCTGCACTGTGAGTATTCTCCAAGCGGGTTAACAAGCTTGAAGATAAATTAGCCTGCAGATTCATGGTGACACCAGGGACAGCAATGCAGATGTGTCTTTCATTCCTTTGGCCCTAATTCATTCTCTTCTCTGGTAACTCAGCATTTCAGGTGCTAAACATTACCCAGGGAAGGTCTAAAGTGTCATAGGTGCTGGATGGCACAGCTTCTTTTCAGTTCCAGCCAGTCACAGGGACACTGAACAGCACTGCTCCCCTTTCCACAAGATCATGCAGCACATACACTTTGCTTTTAAGCCTCATGTTACAGCCACTCTGTCATAACCAACACATAAAAAAAAAAAATGCACAAGTCCTCAGCACATCACAGATTCATTTCCAGCCACACAGCAGGAGAGCAGAAGACAGGTCACACAATGGCAGGCTGCTTGCTATTTTATTGTGCTAAGCAATTGCCCATGCCTCTCTCCACAGCTCATTCCAGGCAGAGAGTACAGAGGAAGCCATACTCTGGCTTGAGTATTTAATGATTTTTTGCACTCTCTTGTGCATCCTCAGAGAGTCCTGTCCATGGACTGCAAGGCTCCTTTGCTCAGCAGGCTGTAGCTCCTAGCAGAGCTTCCAGCCAGTTGCATTCTCACTGCTTGCCCTACACTGGTTCCTGAAGGACCACTTTGGCACTTGTCAGTGACTCCTCCCAGCATGTGTAGGACTGGATTCCAGTCTAGCTCATGAGGAGAGCTCTTAAATGTTTAATGTTAGCTGCAGTGGAGTAATGCTGTAAACATTCCTGTAATTGGTCTGCTTTAAAAAATTGATTTTGTGTGAAACAGCAAAGGAAGTTCACACTGCACTTTGTGGCTCAGGAGTGCTTGCAAGGCCTGAGAGGTAAAATCAGAGGGAAGGCATTGTCTTGGCAGCACTTATCTTTCAGCATGATCTGGAGGGCAAATGTGCCTGTCTGCCAGCTGTGTGCATGGTGCTGCCCTCAGCCAAAGCCATCATGTGAGGAAAGAAGGGCTGAGTGCTACACTGGGCTGCAGGAGCAGCTCACAGGCCTTTCCTGTTTCTCCTGTGCTCAGCTCAGTGCTGCAAGGATGGACAGAAAAGCAGCAAATATCTGCAGAAGGGGAAAAGTGAAGCATGAGCATAAAGAAAGGAACTCGGCAACTCAGGTGACAAAGACCAAAAGGACTGAAGATTACTTGTGCTATGCCTTATCAGTCCTAAAGACTGGTGATAGCAAAGATAATAAAAAAGCAAGCTTACTATGAATTTATGAATTGGTAAGTCACTTTGTTGTAACAGCCCTCAGTAAATCACTGTTTGTTCCTGCATTTCTGAAATGCATTCTGTTACGTATTCCCTACCTGCTCTCTGACTTTATCTCAGTTTGCTTCTTATTTGTCAGACAAAGAATTCAAGATTTCTCTTATATCATCTTAGCAAAACTGACATTTTCAGTCCTCTTGGTTCTTAGAAAAATGAGGGGGAAAGTGGTTTGTTCTTTCAAGTCCTCATTCATCTAGTTGAAATTTCTGCAGAGTCTGGTTAGTTATTTTCTTACATAGAAAACTGGTTGGCACCACTGGATCACAGGGTCTGAGGCGGGGAATGGCTCAGTGGGCACGGCCTGAACAAGCAAGAATGCATTGCTCAGCTCCTGGCTCTGCTGTTCAGTTTTTTGGTAAAAACACAGAGTGTCCTCCATCTGCTCATAGCTGTTGAGCAGTGAAGGTATTTCCCTGTATTCAGCCACTTGATATTTCAGCTCCTGTCCTTCCAGAGAGAGCATTATCTATTTACAGTAAGACTTTCTAATCCTGTAACTACATACACTGTGTCTTTGATCCTGTCCAGCTTGGAGCATCTCAGTGCTATCAACCAGAGACTTGAATGTCCCTCTGCTTTCCAGCCTGGAGTGGGTATTTACTAGTTGTTCTGTTCATTTTGGTATGCAGGATTTCCCCATGGTATTATCACCATGACATAGAAGAGTATTCTTGCTTATAGGGGCTTGTGCTATATCCCTTTTCTATCCTTTGAACATCGGCAGTATCACCTACATCTCTGTGGAAAAAAAAAACCAACAAAACACAAAACCTGCCTATCCTCTTCACTAAAGAGTTTTGCTGTCTTCCCATTCATTCCCTATGTGTGCCTGTCACTTTCTCTTATTACTTACGCAAGAAAATAATTTGTCCTGTCAAAAGTTCTGTTGCTCCTTTAATAAGGAGTAATTATGTATGGAAATAAACAATCTCTCAATTTTCCTCCAGGCACAGAGATTGATTATCTTATAATTTAGCTACATGTACTAGACTGTTGTCTGCATGTGTGCAAAGGACCAGGTGTATGTGCAAAAGCGAGGGAAAGAAGGAAATTAATGAGGGAAACACAGCTTAAAGAAATCAGATTTGCATTTAGATTGATTTCTGTCCTGAAGCCAGGTTAGTGTAACTTGAGTGAGACTAAGGTTTCTAGAAGTGATTTACGAGGTTGCACACACAATCTGAGGCAATCCCATGGCTTCCACAACCACAACAGAAAAAAAAACAAACTTTAGAAAATAGCACATTTTTGGCATTACAACCCAAAACGCTCTGTTCAAAAGACATCACTCAAAATTCACACTACCAGAGTTTATGAAATGTGCCAAGAACAACATCACAAACACAAAGCCTTGCCTTGAAAGGAGAAAACTATTCACATTGATCTGGCTTATCTGGACAGTCTTCCAAAAATTAAATCAATTCTGATATCTCACTGAGAAATTAAAGAATTAAACAGTCTCAATTAAAAGGAGCAGGATATTTTGTAAGACAATATTATGCATGCCATATTATAATTTATTACTGACACATCACAAAAGAAATAAAAAGTTCCAACATCCCCTCAATTTCTAAAATGGTATTTTAACTTACACTTCCCAAGAAAGTTTCAGAAAGCTTTTCTTTGTACCAAACAGGAAGGAACACACACACTGAAATTAAAACATTTTCTGAAAAATAAATTCACAAGATCAGTTTATTGCTTCTTCCTATATAATAGTAATTCAATAACAGCCATAGTCCAGTCTTGCCTGGCGTAATATGTCAAAGAAAATGCTCTGGCTTTTAGCAATCATTGTCTTCAAGCTGTTTTTTCCCTCTGAGGTTATTAAACCTTCAGGCACTATTAAGTCTCCTACAATGACCCTTTTGCTGTCAGGGGATGGGGCATTCCATAAGGAAATGTAATACTGAGGATGAATGATCATATTCTTCAACTATAGGTCAAGAATATTCAAGAGATTTTTTAATTTAAGCTGCTGAAGAAAAGAATAATTAAGTGGCCCAAGGATTCTTGTGCTGCTGCAGAAAAAGGCCTTTTCTTGTTGGATTTCTTGGTTTTCATCACCTCTTGCTGCAGGGATTAGGGTAAGCTCTTTTCATTTACAAGTAGAGTTGCTCAGGAAAAGAGGAGCTTTCTTTCCTTTTCTTAGATAAAAGCCCAAGCTTTGTGTGCTTTTAAACAGAATTCTAAAGAAAACACCATTCCTAACACCTCCCAGATTTCTCCACACAAGAAGCAGCCAGTACACCTTTTTCTCTCCTCTCCAAGACATATTTCAAACATTCCCTACTTTTTGGTAAAAGGTGAATGATATAAGCACACTATACGAAAGTAATAAATAGTAATAAATACATCCTGCAGCTGGATGTGGGAACATCAGCAGACTCTTGAAGAAGAGTTGGTAGTGATGGCAAGCTGGGGTATCAGCAAGACCAAGATGGACAGGAGGGAAGTCCAGGAGGCTAAACTAAACCCACAAGGAGACAGGATGCTGGAGACTCCAGAGAAGCTACTTGTTCCAGGTACAAGATCAGAGAGAACAAACAGCCAACGTGTAGTTGAGAAAATACTTGCAATGAAAGTATTTATTCTAGAAAATTCCTCTGAGCTGAAATGGCAAACGTGCGTAGGAGCATCAGCAGCAATATTCTTTACAATATAACTGAGTGATCCCATTGGGAAGATTAGAGCTACAGAAATGCTTAACTCTAAAAACAAGAGCTGCTTAAAAATGATTATTATTAGGAAACTAAGAAATTGCAGATAAAAGGCAAGGCATTTATGGGAGGCATGGGAACTATTTAGTAAACCACAGGAGATGCTCAGAAGAAATACTTGCTACTTATTCTTTCAAAAAGATCAAATAAATTGGTGATGTGGTCAAACAGGAAAAAAAATAAAGAAAAAGGGCTAATAAGAGGTTCTTGTTTAAAAGTTCAACTTAGAAACATTAGATAGGAAGTTTAAGAAAGTAGGGAAAAATACATCAAACAAACAAAACCAAATAAACATGACAAACACACAAAAAGTAAATAGCAAAAAATTTTTCAATCCACAACTCAAAAAAAAATCCTACCAAAGAATCTGCAGGGCTCATAAGAAATTGAGCTATTAAAGAAAGATTGAAAGAAGATAAAACCATTGCAAAAATTAGCCAAAAAAAAAAAGAGGGAGAAACATTCAGCCATAGCTGCATACTTTGCATCAGCTTTCTTTACGGAAGAGATTGAGGATGTTCTGATATCGGAGTGGGTTTTTGTGGGGTTTTGTCAAGGTTTTTTTCCTTTTCTGCACAGGAAATATGTCTGAAAAATTGTGTCAAACTGACATGTCAGTAAGAGAAGTTTCAGAATAAATGAATAAAATTACTAGTAACAAGTTACCAGCACCAATACAGTACTGGATATGAAATTGCCAAAGCACTTACTGTGGCATGTACCCTATCACTTATCTTCAGTTCAGTATTAAAGACAGGAAAAAAATTTTAAAATGACAGCAATTTTTAACAGGCTTTTCAGAAGACTGAAAGAGCTAGGTCCTTTAAATCTGACTGGTTGGCTAAAACTGCAACAAAGAAAAGAATTAGCAGGCACTTAAATACAAAACTGTGAGAATGCACCAAGCTGGCTATTGAAAGAATTCTTGGCTCACAAATAAACTGGAGGAATACCTAGGTGAACTATTTTACCTCCACTTCAGAAAAGCTGACCCAAATATGGGTCATATTCCTTATTAAAAGATCTTCAAGAGCTTCAGGTGTCCTGGGATGAGACACAGTGATGTTCCTGAGCCCACTAAAGGTGGCAGAGGCAGCAAACCCAGCATAGGAAGGAACCGTCTGTCCCACAGGATCTGCTCACTGCATTCACAGGTGACAGGAAAACTGAAGGGAATCCTCAAGCAACAAATTTTACTGAATATACAAAACTGGTCCAGATACCTCACAGACGATTTAGGTTCTGAGTATCTCACATGTAAAAAAATGAGGTGATAAAATAGCAGATGAAACTCGATGTCAAGATAGGAAAGTCTTTAAGAGGAAACATAAGCATATCTATGCACACATATTGATTATCTCCAACTCACCATTCTGAAATGTCTTGTCATTTCCATTCAGTATGGGAAAAATGAAAGAATGATGAATGAAATTCTTCTGATTTTGAAAAAAAAAAATTCATTGGGTTGTATTCATCACCCAGGTCACACAGCAGAGAAAACATGGGAAAGAGCCAGTCGAAATGAAGATACAAACCCTTCCTTAGAATTTAAAGTGAACCAGATCCTACTATGGTTTAGTGCAGATTAAACTCCAAGAATCCACCAACACTGAACTATGAAAATCAGGTTCTTCAGCTGCTTCATACAGCAAGCACCAGCTTTCTCTTTGCTCTGAAGAAATCACAGGCTCCATTGTACAACCTTTTTCAGTCTCAACCTACTCAAACCTCTGTTTTGTAATGTATCACCAGGCTTGTTTGAGAGACACAGTCACGTTTGGTGTCTTCAGCTTGAGATTTTTCCTTCACTTTGTACAAGTCACTTCCAGAGTAATTCTCTCTTACATGAGCAGGCAGTCAAATACTATAGAACAAATTCTACTGATTTCCCAAGGATCAGGACTGATGTTAGTGGAAGAGGAGGGGTACGGTGCATCCCTGCTGGAAAAGCTGCTAATCTTGATGATCTCTAAGGACAATGATCAAATTGCATAGAAAACCTAGAATACACATGCATAATTTGGTCTTGAGATTCATATCACAGCCTTTCCAATAGCACTGGAATTTAAGTACTATTTTGAGTGCCCTAGCTCAATTCACTAAAGAGAACTTCAAAACCAGCATTCCAAAAGGTCCTGAGTTCCTTGCAATGGTCTGCAATCCACAGCAAAACCAAGATACATTACCTAAAAAATATTCTCCTATATAATTTCCCACAAAGCTCAAATGGAAACAGCAGTCCAGGCAAACTGTTCCATTTTACTCTCTTCTAGATGCAAAAGCAGAAGCACAAACCTTTCCATTTGCATGTTTGGGGTTTTCAAGCTGTAGAAGTTGTGCTATATTACACCAACTTGCTGAAATGCTCCTAATTAGAGTGGCAAGTAATAATAAATGTATGGTGGAGCCTTAACTCAGTTTGCATTAAATATCTCTTCATCTTTTACCATTAATTATGTTTATCACTGACTGTCAGCTATATGTCAAATTGTTACAGGTACATACATCATGAATTGTCTAAAAAGCAGGTAAACACAAGGTCTGTGCAATTATATTTGCCAAGAATGCAGCAAATTAGTCTAATTTAATATTGTGCCTCAGTTAATTTCATTTCAAAATAGAAAAAAAACCTTTTATTGCTCTGAGATTTCAAAGATTTCTAGCCTCCTCCTGTGTACAGGGATTGTTTTCGCAAAAAGCAAAATCTGTTCTTAAATAGCAGCTGTAGAAATCAGCTCCTTTCAGTAAATGAGCCTAACCTGTGTATTTCTTTCCTTCCTACAACTTCAAGGTACACCTCTTGACCCAAGCCTTGACTTTCACCCTGTGCTGTCTGTGTGGAAGTGATCAATAAAAAACATGTTAAGGAGATGGAAGGGACTTGTCTTGCTCAACCTGATATACTTATTGGTGGATTTCTGCAAAATTCATTTTGAATTGATCCAGAGCATTTCATTTGACCAAAGAAAATAATCCCGGCTTCACTCTATGGATCATTTAAAATTTTTTTGTTGTTGTTTAACCTTGAAATTCAGGTCACACCTCTTCATGGGAAATGCTTCTTTGTAACAACAGCATGAAAAGTTTTTCTTGATGCAGTTTGGCTGTGCAATGCCAAAGTGAAATGTTTCATTTGATTACTGTGGGAAAGAGTACATGGGGATGCTGCACTGGGGTGAGGCTCCTGCCACATCACAGGTCTGAGCCCCCACCATGGGCTTGGCAGTGCCTGCAGGAGGAGAGAGGTCTTCAGCCACCTGTGAAAGAGAGCTTTGACATATTCAAAGTTTCTGTTCCCATTTTATTAGAGGTTACTGAGAGAACTCAATCTAAATTTGTAAATAGTGTACATTACACCACCAAAATCTTCATTTCTTAGCATACATACTCTTCAACAAAATACCACCAGTTCCTTCTAGACCTTCTGGACACACGAACAAGACACACCTGAAACAAGTTTTCACTCCACAGTTTTGCATCCCAGTGAATCCCCACTCCACCCCAGCCACTCTGCTCTTCAGCGTTTTCCTGGGGCACTTCCCTGCTAGACCTTGGAGTGTGCTCCCAGAGGACTCAGGCAAACACAGTTGTCAGCTGCCTGAGTTTACCCACATATTTCCATCCACAAAACCTTGCACAAACTACAACAATTGGAAGTATTTCATATACACTGCCCCAAAATGTTACATCCTTCACCGTGTACCACCACAATTACAAATCCCAGGAGACACAGCAGTAGCTCTCACTGACATGCCAAACTGCAGCCAATTCACACAGCATGTTAATATGTTGGAAAATTTAAGTACTATGGGAAAAACCTTCCTCCAGCCAAAACACTGTCCTAATTCTTCAGCAGAAAGCCATATTCTGTTGCAATCATCTGAGTTTAAATGTCTCTGTTTCCACTCATTTATACCCAGACAACTGTGAATCAAGGACTTAGAGCCCACTTAATCCCCCATGTCTCCAAGTATTTTTAATAAGTAATTTCAGCCAAGAAAAGGATCTGGTTTTGCATGTTTACATTTTTGCTACTCTCAGCTCTGACCCCTCTTTTGAATCTAATTTACAAGTGACAGCCCTGCAGAAAGTGCTTTTAACAGAGTATACTAATAAATTATGAAAAAACAGATTTACAATCTAATCTCTTCATGTGTAGTGATGTTTATTAAAGAAATTGTTAACATCGGAAACCACTGTAAATTAGGTGTATGCCTCAGAAACTATAGTCCATATAATCAACAGCAAAAGTTGTGGTTTTTCCTCAGTCCTGCTACTTAGATAAATTGGAAGCAGTCTTATTGTAAGAAAATATAATTTTCCTAGCATGCTCTTCCTTAGTTCAAAACACCAACAGTCCCCAAAAAAAAAAAAAAAAAAAGTAATGGTTGATATTTCTGACTAGTGTCTATGCTTTAGTCATTAGCTAGCACAATATTTATTCCTATAAAAATATCTGTTTCCTAGGGATTTTTAATTACACTTTATTGAGAAACAATCAGTTATTTAGTTCAGTTACCCACCCCTTTAGAAAACTGAAAAGCTGAGATATTCATTTTTGCAATGAATATCTATCCAGTAATTACCATATTTACTTTTCATTTATGGGGGAATAATCTGTTTTAATTAAGCCTAACTGAAGAACTTTTATCAGATGTAATTATCCCTTTCGATAAATATGTCTCTACTAATTACAGTTAACCATGGGATTTATAGCTCTTAAGTCATTTGGTGGGAAACATAATAAATCTTTAGTAATACATGCTAAATTACTATAAATTAATTCAGATCATTAACATAATAAACAAATTAGGAAAATTTCACTTAATTAGTTTGGGTGGTTAACTCAAAATCCCTTGTAAAGCTTCATAGTAATCAAAATTTTACCAGTATTTTTAGAGATAAATTTTTTGTAACAAACCTGTTTGAATATTCACACAGAAAATTAGATCACTGCTGGAACCCAGGATGCATGTATTCCTTTTAGATCATAGAGCCTTTAGGGATTGATGCTGGGTAACATTTTAAACACTGTTAATTGTGCCTCACAGGTTTTCAGGTCTATACCATTTAACAGTGAAGAACATGCATGGTGGTAGAGTAAGATTTTAGAAGTAAGGTGCTTCCTCTCTTCTTCCCTTTTCTCAGTTTTGCAATTCCTCAAAAGGCAGGTACAGGGCAAGGTGACAAATGAGCACTCAGTGACCAGGAATAAGGGATTCCACAGGGAAAACAAAGCAGCTTGACCAGGCAGCAGTAGGTGGCCAGCCTGGATTAACCCACTGCCTGCTTCCCCCCTGCTGCAGGATGATGCACTGGGGGAACAGAACTGAACTGACAACCTACAAGGACAATCCTGCAGCCTCTTACCGAGGCACACCCCAACCTGTCAAACCCACAAGTGCAGGTGTCTCCTTGCAAATAACTCATTCCCTGTTCCATGCCCAGACAGCACAAGAACAGTGGGGCAGGGAGCTAACATCAGCCGTGTGAGGTATGGTTCTCAGAAATCCCTCTGCTATCATCTTCTTGAACTGAACTCTCAGTGTATCCACCAAAGACTCTCCTGAGCGGATCCTGCTCCTGAGAGCATTGTTCTCCTCTGCATAGACTGGCGAGACAAACACTACAGAATGTCAGTGTGATGGCACACAAACAGTTTACAACTCCTGCTGACAAACACACCATCCCAGCAGTGTTTCCACCTCCTGCTAGTTGGAGATAAGTCTTGAGCTTAGTTCAGCCAAGTCAAAACCCATCTCCATATTTATACCAAAACCACTCATCAGATTACATGTTCAAGGTGAGGAATACAGATGAACACAGATGAGCTTTTTAGTCGTGAACTTTCGGAGCTTAATCTTCTTAGATAAACTCAGACAAGCAAAGAGCTTCCCCGCAGGCAAAATATCCTTCATAAATAGAGAACAAAGCAAAGACCATATTAAATCCTTTTTTCCACAAAGCATTATTGGATCTTTCTGGTGGGAATACCTCCTTTATTTCATGCTGTCCTACTTTGCTGTGGTGATCTGGGAGGGACAGGGGGTATTTGGCTCAGACTGGCTGATTTTTCTGCTCTTTAAGTTACAGCCTGTGTAGGTGAAGGACATAGGAGAGAGACAACTTTCCATGTCCTAGCTTCAGGTCCCACAAAATTCACTGCATATAAAGAAAAATGAGAAAACCAGTTTGGGGGGATTTTGACTGAATTTTTGTGAATCAATTTTGGTCTTAGCATTTCCCATACTCCCTCCCTGCCTAGCAGCCTTTTGGCTGGTGAAAAAAAAAAAAAGCCCCTTTTCTTCTGGCCTCCATAGGCAGTTCTGACCATATTCTATGCCCAGGGTCCATAGAATATCTCCTAGACAGCAAATGTCACCCTCTGCCCCTCCTTGCTCCAGTCCCAGGAGGGGGGCAGGCAGGCAGAAAGGGCAGAAATCACAATACTCTCACAGGAGCTCTCAGGAACACAGGACAGCAAAAGGAAAAAGAAAGAAAATCAAAGTCATTACTTCAAACAGGCCTTTGTTTCACCCAGGAGCCCTGGCAGGACTCAGCAGCACCTCTCCACACCAGTCTGGAGGCTGGAGATGATATCCAGCTGATATCCAGTATGGTTTAAACTGTTCCAAGACAGAAGAGTGCATGACAGACCCCTCAGGGTCTGACTTTGGCTTTGACTTTCAGGGTTCAAACTCTTTGGAAAAAATTCTCTCCTACATGCTACATAATACCAGGACTAGGGCAACACAAAGCATGCATCATGCACAGAGTTGGAGCTGTCCATCTGCAAATGAATGAATTTCACCCTTAACTGAACCCTTTAATACATAAGAAATTGTCCATCTTCATGCTTTATTTTTTGAAGATGGATGGTGCAGATGTTTTATTCCACTTAATGTTGGGAAATTCAAAACCCTATTTGTATTTCCAAACTGCCATGTTAACTTTCCTCCCATTTTTACTTAACTCATTTTTTACCTTAGTCATATTAATGGTTATGTAATAATATTAGACAACGTTTGCTAACCATTAACTCCAAAAATAATGGTTGTGCTAAATCAGTGCTAATTAGCATGTCACAAACTCCAGTCCTAGCACAGGGTGATGACTGAACGAAAAGAATGTAATGTCACTTCACCAAGAATTACATATACAATTTTAAGAGGTATTTTAAATATTTTTCTTAATAGCTGTCAGCAGAAACGATGGGACGTGATTCTTTAGAGAGCATTGCTCTTTACTAAGTACAGGCAAGTGAGTCATCGCCAGCCTTACACTGGCTGCAGAAAACAGATTTAATATTAATTTATGAATAGCTGAACTTTTTCTCTTTAATGTCTAACAGTGAAGTATGCTCTAAAGCCTTTATATTTCACTGCACATCAGCAAGGTTGTCAGGAGCAAAAGATCAGGATAACATAATTCTTATGGCTTGTTCTCACGCACCCCTCATTTACTCCTGAAGCAGCCTGAATCATCCTGAAAGTAAGATGCATGGGGTGGCAAAATTTAAATGTGAATGGAGTTGCTCTTTAAGGGCCATCAAGTTTTTAAAAGCATAACTTCCAGCTGAATCCGTGGGAGTGGGATTCGTTCTCGCAGACAGACACTGAGTCATTCACTTTCATTTCCAGCATGAGCAGAGGAAGGTCAGGCCACTGGCCGTGCCTATGTACCTGCATCCCAGCTCGCAGCAGGGGCAGGAGGAAAATGCAGATGGCAAAGCTTCCTAAGGCTCAGGATTTTTACCTTTTCAAATCTTCTCTCTAATTCACTTAATGGCATGAAGCAATGTGCAAATATACCAGTTCCTCGGTGCCTCAGGGGTTACAGAGCAGGCTGCCAAAACAGTAACTTCTGCCATTGTAACCAACAGATCACAGCATTTTATGGATTCCATACATTTTTAACTCCAATGTCTTTGCAATGCAGAGCAGATTATCCACACTGTTGCCTTTCCCTGGTCTAAAAATTAAAACAAAATCATGGTTTATGGGGAAAAAGTATTTGTTTAAGGATCCTTAGGTGCAGCACTTTGTCCAAGTGGAATGCCCCAAAATGCAGACACTCCTGTCACACACCAAAATGCACACAATTACAGGTCTTGCAAATTAGCATATCTGTCAAAGATTCCCCAATGGGAGGCTCAAGTGAACCCCTTGTTCCAGGGAACCTTCCCCCTTGATGGGCCTATCTTAGTTTACAAAAATGTGTTATGGAGAGGACCTTGGTGTCTGGGGCTTCCAGGATGTTTGGTCTTCTGGTTTAACAGTGCAGTGGGTCTCAGCTAAGTTATCAGGCTTGGAAATGACCATTATGTCAGCTAAAAGCTCTAAGAATACATAAAAACGATATAAAAGGATATATAGGACAGGTATAAAAGAAAAGGCAAAAAAATCATCCTGGCATCAACACAGAGCGAAAAACTACATGATAGCTTTGGTAGTCTCCACAACCAGATCCCTAAACCCCAATTTTACAACTGTGTAGCCAAAACCACTTTAAACATGTTCATGGCACACTGCAGAATCACGGTATTAGCACAGGGTTTCACTTTTAACTTTTTCTTGATTTTTACATTTATGAAACATCTACAAACATATATAAGATCAGATACCTCTCTAGTGTCAGGGAGAACATGAAAAAAAAACAGTCTTACAGGATCTATTTATAGAAGATATCTCAGCAGATTTTTTTTTCCTTTTTCCTTTCAAAGTCGTATAAAGTCATCACCTAGGGTTTCACAAGACCAGCAGAAAGGGTGATTCCATCACCACACAATACAGTATCTTGGCAAAGCCCTACCCAGCTTCCTCCCAATACGTCCTCTGCAACATGGGATGAGGAGCAACACTACAAAAAACCCCACACACAATTCACTGATGTCACATCAGGCTGAGCTTTTTATATTGACTTTGAGGGATGCCAGCCCCATTCCCCTTCTGCTCCTTTCTTGATATTCCATCTTTGATCTGCACAGATGACAGCTCTTACCCTGTCTTAGGACTCCCAGAAAGCATTGAGACAATCTTAGTCTTTAGCCCTTCAGTGGAAAGGGTTACAAAAAAGCCCTCGAGTACATAGCCACAGATTGTCCTTCTGCTGCTTCTATCATGATATGCTTGGACACTTGCATTCCACATCCTGGAAGTCTGGGCATCATTTTAGTATTGCCAGCGAGTGTGGAGGGAAGACGCTTCAAGCTCTAGGGAACAGTTTAGCTGCAATCAAAAAGCTAACTAGAGACCAAGGTGTAAAGACATCGAATACCTGGTACAATGTTCAAAGACAAGTAGGCTGCTGCAGTATAACTTTCACTGCTGAGCTTTGACAGATGAACTGCATTTCTCTAACTTTTCAGAAACCTGAGATCCTTCGATTAGACCCCGCAAGAGAGATTCTCTAACACCTGATGGAGGAGAAGGTTTCAGTTAAGAATCTGACCTCTGGTATTATTATGATTTAGGAGGACAGCAAGTCCTCCACAGGAACATCCACAGGACACTTAACAGAACAGTATTCCCTTACCAAGCAGACAATGGAAGAAAGAAGGTGAAAGGCTTTTGTGTAGGACTCTTTATTATTACCATCACCACCTGGGTGTTCTGTCTGCTTGAACTATCTCTGTGATCTCTCAGGTGTGGTGAAACACTGACTAATACTGGACATAAAATTGGTTAGCCTCGATGATCCTAGTCATCCTGAGCAGTGAAATCTCGACAGGCGGCTGCTCTCTACTCTCCAGGCTATTTTCTCTGTGACAGTAAATACATCCAGCACTACTGCTGTATCACCCCTTCAAGTGCTGCTGGTACGAACCATCGATTATAATTTTATAATGCAATAGAGGCTGGTTGTCATATTAGGTAATCATGAGACAGTTACAGAACTACGCAAGGAAAGTGAAGCCTCAGGCTGTTACGGTAGCTAGCAAACCTGTCATTAATTACTGAGAAAAAAGATTTCTGCCTTTTAAATAATTTATACAGCTGGATCTACAGCAGCAAAAGATTAAACCTAATTAAAATGGAATCTTTAAATTCCAAGGGAAAGGCTGACCTCTGGACTTGGCGAGCACCAGCAGGGCACAGATAAGGACCACAGCTAATGACGATCCTGCCCCCAGGCTGGCACACAGCACTTCCGACTCTCGCTCTGGGCTGGGATTCCCTTTATGAAATAATTTCAGACAAAGATAAAGACCTGCTAATCTCAAGCTTGCACATTGGATGCCTTGCTTAAGCACTTTATCCCTATGACCAGCATATCTTTGGAAGGGTTTCTTTGTTTTGGTCTTTGAGGTTTAGTGAAGGGTAATGTAATCTTCCAACAGGGTTACTGCCCTCCTAGGTTTCAATTTAATTGGGCTGTGCTGTAATTCAATTCCTATATACATTCAAAAAATTCTCTGGGACAATTCAATCCATATAAATAATATAGTCCCCTAGTATGCAAAGCAGTGTGCTAATGCACTGCAAACTCATTTGCATTCTTCTGCAGCTTTTATTATACTTCATTTTAAAATGACGTAAAATGTGGCAAAATATTAATCTCATCATTTTACTTCCTTATAGGAGTCCTTGCTGTATCTTCTGTTATGTCTGAAAATAGATCAGTACTGCCCCAGTTTTCTCCAAAGATTACTGAGAGGACTCTTTTTTCCAGTCTGGTGATTCAGGTATTAAGCATCAACAAGATCTCACATCAAGTGCTTTCAAAACTTTTGGACACTTTGGCTTTCCAGTGTAATTCCAGAGTTCTAAAGACCTGTCCTTCTAGCATAATATGGAAAAAATCTGCATATACATTTTTATCTATATATATACACATATATATACATATATATATACATACACTCTATGTCCTATCACTGTAACAGGACATAACTGAGCCAATCTTCAGCCTATGCAGTCCATCCAATGGATATGCCCATCAGCAAAAATAATTTCCAGCTATGCTGGGACTTTAGGGGTTTTTTATTTATTCATTTTAATAGTACTTCAAAGCATTTTATTCTATTATCTTTGGTTAGACGGTAAGAGACTCTTGCTTCAGTGCAGACTGAGGCCTTTTTGTACATACCCAATATCTTATTTTCAAATGACAATTGTTGCACCACTGCCTCCATTTGTCTGCAGGCTCTAGTCAATACCTGCCTTGCTTTATCTCTCTGCACAAAGCGACCACATCACACAGTATATATTTCTCACTACTGTTACAGTGGTCATCCTTAAAATTACCTGACAGTTAACCTTTATTATTACTTTTCAGTCTTAAGGTTATCTGAAAAATGTTATTTGACATTAAAATCCACCCATTATACTGAGTATTCCCTAAACCACGTTGGTTAACATAGACTAACCTCCACATGGTTAAATTAGCCTTTCATGTCTAATTATGCCCTGTGATGGGATATATTAGTTCCAATCCTCACAGTCACAAGGGAACTGTACTTTCAAGTGACCTCTATATTTGGACAGTAATCCAAATAAAATGAGACATGAAAGCAGGACCAAGGTCTAGACATGTAGGATTTTGTACCAGTTCTCAAGGTTAGTTTAAAGATTTGAAGACTCTTGACACTGTTCTAGTTGGGAGCTCCTGGAAAATTAACCTGCTTCAAAACCAATAGCAGGAAACAGTAAAGAATCTCTCCGTGCACAAATTAACTTTTTATCACATGTTTCTATCCTGACAGATTCATGTGCTGTCCTCAGCTCCCCATGCTAGCAATTCACATACTATATTGGAGAACATCCAGAAGCACTTTGGAATGAGCTAATGGTTTTACCTGAATGATAAACTGTCATTATCTAATTGTTATACAACAATCAAAGTGGGTTTTGATGCTCTGTTAATTTATTATTTCACAGGTGATGATCTTCCCATCCATTTACTGTTCTCATTTATCCAGCCTAATTCTGATGTAATTTGGTTGTCTGGTAATTTTGCTAAACTGCTCAATTTGCATTTAAAACCCATTCAATATAAGTTAAATAAATTGTGTCAATAATCAGTAAGGAAATGTTAAATTGGTACAAAATAAACCTTACTTAAAGCAGATCTCAGAAGAAAAGACAACTGCTTTGCAGACTGGACAAAGCTGTTCAGACTGAAAAGTTCATGGAGTCAATGAGAAGAGCTATATGGAATTGAGTCTTAAGTCATTGCTGTGAAAAACTCTTAATTGAAAATTCAAATATATTAAAATAAAATTAAAAGCCTGGGGGTCTTAGTGCTACTGTTTTTCTCACGTGGCAATTGTCCCTCACTGCATTCCTCTTAAGGCCACATTTCAGTTGTGCAACTGCTTGAGCAGGATGAAATGGATGTGGCAGGAATACTCAGCCAAAAATCAAGACATCTTGTGTTATTATGCTCCACATCACCAGCCCAAAACTGGCTGAACTTTGCTCAGCACCTGAAGCAGCTTCTCTTTAGCAGGCTGTAGACTCTGAGGGCATGTCAGGTGGAGGAAGAAAATATCACTGCCAGATGATCTTCACAAAATAACGTGTTGCTGCAGCAGAGAACTGAAGCCTAAAGTTCTTTTTTCTGATTGTTTAGATACCTAGAGAGACATCTGGAAAAATAGGAGTGTTGCCACTGGCTTCACTAAAATGAGGACATTGCCCTTTAGTCAGAAGTCTGAACCTCCAGAGAACCCCAAAGAGAGCATTTGTTCAAGCAGATCAGCTACTTCCCCCTCTTCACATATTGCTCACGCTGACTTGGCCCTTTGGTAAATTCCCTGCAGGGTCACACATCAACTCAGCAACAAACACATCTCTTGGGTGCCATTATTTTATGTAATCTCTATCTCATCCAAGTACTTTTGGCCCTTGTGATATGTTTTGTTACTGTTTAGCACAGTGTGGGGGTTATATTCATCTCCTCACTCCCTTTCTACATCTAGGTTCAGCTGTCACATACAGTAAGTTTATCAGTTCTGCCTCCCCAATAATGTGCTGAGGGCACAGAAGCATTGCTCTCACAGGTCACCCTCTACCACAGCTGGCAGTCCCCATGTTTGCACATCCACCACTCACTCAGCCTCCTCTCTGCACCACACTTTTTTTTCACACACAGCTGAGTTCCTTCCCCACGCTACAGCTCAAAATCCCTCTCGTGTTGGATGGTCACCTGGCTAAGAAAAGCAGAGGTGCCTTGCCACCATGGAAGGCTGTTACCTGACCTGCAGGGACACAATCCAACAAAAAATCACAGGGCAGGAAACAGAGTATGCCTGAGTAACCCCAGTCTGTCATGTCGACTTACATCAAGGGACATCTTCCCCCAGGCAGCCCTCGAGGTCACCTTCTGCTATCCTGAGCTCTGGAATGAAAATGCAAAATGACAAACCCTTGCCCTGTGGTGTCTTCCCTGGAGTATTAACATTTCCCATACCATCACTTACCACGGACTCCATAGAAATGACAAAACCCACCAAGTTCAATATTTTTTCCAGCTCCAGCTCAATGGCAAGTGTTCTGGCAGCTAGTCAGCATATACAAAGCAAGACAGTCCTGTAGAATGGGAAAGATGCTGAAAATCCACAAAGTTGCTCTGGTTGCCACGAACAGAGGATCTAGACCACTGTAGTTTACAGCAGCTGGCTAAGGATCAAAGCACTATGGATATTTAGGATCCAAAGAGCTAAAACTAATAGAACATTCAAATTAGGCAGGAAAAAAGTACCCAAAATGACAGAAGATGTCATTATGTTCTATAATTTCCTAAAGTACTTTCAGCGCCCACGTCTCGGTGTATGACTTTTATTATTAATGACTTAAATGCATAAGTAACAAAGGACTGTGCATACCAGTTCATAATTATGCCACATTTGCCTGCCTGATTCACTAACACTAATTTTGTTTAACATACACTGTGTTGAGAACTGTACAATAAATCTTGTGATATAAAGTAACAACCACTCCAGCCTTGTCTGTGTGATTTCTCTCATTTCACCCAGAATAATCTTTTTTCATATTCTCTATACACTGCTTTAAGAATTAATAGCAATAAATGCATGTTTGTATTGCATAAAATGTGAATTTTAGTGGAATCGTATTTGTTGAAAGGTCAGTACTAAGAGCATCTCACTGAACATGGTGTATCAGCTGGGAATCAAAGGTCTAGAAAGTATAAAATGAATTACCAGTGAAGTCAGAACACAATCTAATTTGGCATTCTTTCCCAATACACACTGCCATGAAAATATTTCACTTGTCAGTGCCTTTCTCCATTTGACACAGATATCTTCTTTAATGTTATATTGGTACAGTCCAAGATAAATTTTACCATTTGTTCTCTTAGTCCTTTAACCATATGCTTCAGTGCTGTATATCTAAATAATTGGGCTAGATTTTATATTCATTTTCACAACAGCCCACCATATTATTACATTACAGGTCTTAGCAGCTAAAATCAATATTCAAAGTTACTTTTATATTCTGCATGAAGTTTCTATATTTCTGTTCTGCAGCTAGAGTTTGCATAGTTTGTATTATTCGAAGTTCCTACAGCAACCCCATGAATACTATAGTATTATTCTAAAATTAACATTTATGTGCATTTTGCTGCAAGACAGATGAGCAACCAATATAAATATGTTTAAGTCCAGACATAGTAACTTCTTCTGAACATGGTTTCGAGACAGTCAAAATGTTATACACCTAGGTAGTAAACAATGAAATTTTTTAAAATTGTTTTACGAAGTACCTGGCTTACAGAAACCTTTAATGAATACTCTCAGTAGAGAATTAAAATTCAGTGCTTATTCATTGCAAGAAATTGGCACTTCTTACTGACTTTTCTTTAGTTTGTCAAGAAATTGAGGACTAAAAATAATTCAGAATTTGTGAGCCACAACACCCTTTACTTAAAATGTTATGGATATAGCAATATTTACTGCACTTCTATCTACTGCAATTGATTTTGATCTGACCAGGCTTATTCCTTATCTATGGAGGACAAGAGTGCTCCTGGCCACTTCTGTGGTTGCAAAACTTTCCCCATCATTCTCCAAATATCACCAAAATATCAAACAATCTACACTGAAGCATCACGCTGAGCTAGTAGGCAAACCAGTTACAGGAGGTAACAACACTTCACATCTTTCTTTTCTCTTTCCTTACCATCCTACCAGGACAATTGTATGTATAAAGCAGGACAGCATGGACAAGCAGGATTTAATGACCCGCTAAAAACCCAGAAGTGGAATGTGGTTGACACTTCATCTGCAGTTTATTTCCCCTAGTTCAAACCCAGGAAAGCAGTGCAGCAGCATTCAGCTCTGGCTTTGTTCACAGTAATATCATAAGCACATGCTTAACTTAAATCATGTCATTGCTCTCATCCTGGACCTGATTGTTGCCTGGGTGCAGATGCTTTCCAGAGTAATGTCTTTATGTCAGTTGTTAAGATTCATCGGCACAGAATTAATGGACCAACTCCTAGCTAGTCCATTTCCTAGTAATGTCAATGGAGGATCTCCTGAGACATCTGCACATCATGGGCAGGACAATGCCCAGACACAGCCTGATCCTACCAACTCCTCCTACACTGAGAAATTCTTCCTCATGCAGGCAGCCCCTTCCCACAGAAGCAGCAGCAAGGGGAATAATGACAGCTCTGTCCTGGACTCACGGCTGGAATAAGCAGTCACATCCAAAAGTTTCATCTCACACTCCAAAATAAAGATCAAACAAGATCATATTACTTGGTCCAAGCAGTATCTCTTCTTGTAAATGTATCTTTGTCTACTGTTCTGAATATCTTATGTTTTTCATTAAATACGAAACATACAGCAAATGAGGGTTTATCTCCTACCTAAAAGATCTGCGGGCAATCAGCTTTTTTATCAAGGTGTATCATTTCCATAGCCTTTCAGAGAAAGAGCGATAAAAATAAAATCTGGTTGTGTAAGTGATCCCTTTGATGCCAAAAGTCCAGCCTTAAACCATCTTCTATCTCCCAAGAAGAAGCACCAATTATCTGTCCTTACTCAAGATACAGTGTTTGATCCATGTTGCAAAGAGGCACAACAGCATATTTAGATTGTATCACACAGGCAATACAAAGCTCAACACAAAAAGTACTTTGTACAGAAATCTCTGCCCTCGCTGCTTGCTCTTCTTTACAAGATACCAGAGCTGTGCCCTGTGTTGGAGAAAATGTAGAACATGATTTAGTTTGTATATCAAAATGTACAAACCCAAACAATATTTGGAATATTTGGAAGCTAACCACATCCTGCAATGATTTCCAGCCACACCAGGACACTGCCTGCCATGTAATGTGTTCTAGATGAAATCTGCTTCTTTATATGCTCAGACTTTTTCAGCTACATAATTACATTCTTACTCTTAGGGGAGGGAAAAATGTATTTGCAGTTATCCATTACATAATTTTCCATGATTAAATGGGAAATTAGGGAGAAAGATGAAAGTCTTTATCCTTTACAAAACCAGAAGGGCCTTGACTGCATACCTTGGTATTTGACTTTTGGTACAATATTTCTGTAAGCACAGAGCTCCCACTAATGAAACACATGCCATTACACAACCATGCTGCTCACTTGATAGAATTTCGCACTACATGAACTCTGAAATCTAAAATTTTCATAACGATGCTATTAACTGCCTATGCAGTGGAAAAGTTCTGAAACACTTGCAAAAACTCTCCACAAAGTACAGAAATTCAGATTTATACTTAAGCATTTTACCATAAACTCCAAAGTCCAACTAAATATGAATTCATATCAGTCTTTCGAGAATGGAGAAAGAAAAATCTAGTTTGGACACAAGGGAATTTCATATTTCTTCAGTAAGAGAGAACCTGGAAAAAACTAAACTCTGCAGTGTCCCAGCTCCAGTCAGATGGACTCCTGAAAGTAATGCAAAGTTGAAAAACTGGCAACAGGAGGATAATCCCTTCTTGGAAATAAACCATTTTACTATTTTAGGTAGTGGAATTATATTCAGACATCAGCAAACATGGAGACATCAAAGGAACTCCCTTCACTCCTAAGTCACTGACACAAACCTGGTACACAAAAGAGCCACAACAAAGGCACTACTTGGGCAGCCATAGGTGAAACAGAGAAATTCTGCACTCTGCTCCTGGTCAGTGAGTTACTGAAGACTGAAAACTATGGCCATAACCTGAGTCCCTTCTCATCTAGTGACAAGTTCCAGAATGAAATAAATGCCTGTAACCAGTTTCTTGTTCAGCTGTCATGATTTTGGCCCTGGAGACCCTTCATTCAGTTCCCTGATACATGTTCACTGCCTGGAAATAGGTGGCTGCACTCTGCTCTAGGTGGATTTCCACTACAAGGCTCGTCATCCTGGCACTGCTCACAAAATAACAATGCTTTTCTCCCCTGATGACTGCTTCATTGCTGTGACTCTGATGATGAATGAGCAGTAAACATATCACAAAATTAATTCAACCCTATGGCAGATTATCGTGAGAAGCTGAAAATTACAAAAATACACTCATTCTTATTATAGCTTTAAGACTGATAGGTAAATCTCATTCACAAAAGGAAACTATAATGACACGAACATAAATGTTAATGTGAGGTTCAAATGCAATTTTAAATATTTATCTTGCAGAGGTAAACAGCCACAGTGAATATCTGAAGAGTAAACACATATTAAATCAATTCAAGTGCTTGCAAACTAATCTATTCTCAAATGCATTTACTTAAAGGCAAAGAGTCTACACTGCCAAGAACCCAGACATTCACTGATGTCAACATACTTGAAAAGCACCAGCCTCTTGTGAACAGCCATTTCAGCAGGTCAGCTCTCTGCCCGGCAGTCGCATTTCCTGGACTCTCTCATCACGAATTCTTAGGACAGTTTTGTGCTCTTTAAAGCAGATATTGAACATTTTTTCCAAAAGGTGCACACTGGTGTAAAAAAAAAAAACCCAAAACCAAAACCCTCCTAACATCTCCCAGCTGTCTTTGAGATGAAAGATAGTTTAAAAAGCCAAAACATGGATCCACATGTGTATACCATTTTTATTTCACTGTCAAATTCCTGGACTAGCACTCAGTTGCAGCAGCAGATCTAAAACCCAGGAAATTCCCATGGGCTCACCTCATATTATGTGGAAGTGTTGACTTTTCGATGGTTTTGAATGAATTTATTTTGATGGTTGATGACCTAACATCCCACAACTCACAGCTTTGGAAACATGAAATTTTGCCTTAGCTTCTTCTGAACCACAGATATGGCATGCAGATGAACTTCAACAGGAAGTTTCATGAACTGTGGTGGTTCTCTCTTTTATCATGGTTGGCAAATGTAGGGAAGAACCACCACTGAAGAAGACAGTAAGACCTTCTGAAACCTTCACTCTTCTTAACAAAAAAAATGACATCCTTAAAATGTAATACCAATTGCCAGGTACAGGGAAATGAGCCATATGGGAAAGTAACATCTCTTCATAAGGTAATGATTGTATTTCCATATAATAAAGCCAACACGGTAAGCTTGTACCAAGACACAAAAAAAAGGCAGTTAGGAACTGTCAGATTGCTCCACGTTATACATACATGGTTTAGGTATCAGTAATTAAAACTACAGAATAGGAAACTGAAGTCTTAAAAGCTCTCTGGTTTAAATGAATTCTTGGAACAGACTTTTTAACACATGCACCTTTTAAGCTTTCAGAATGTCTCAGGACAGTAATTTCACACATTGCCAGAGCAGGACATTACCTACAAAACAGTAATTACAATATTCAACGAAGAGCAGTTAGTCAGAGCTCTTTGTAGCTTGATGACAGCATACCAACAAAGACTTGGAAATAAGGATATCTAATTTTTTCTGCACAATGTAACTAATTATGCAACAATTCACAGATTAAACAAACCTTGTATAAATATAATGCCTTCATTTGTAGGAATTCCCGAAGTTAGTCAAGCAATTGCTTTTGTAATTCTTGAGGTATCATTAAAACCTTTCTAATTTGAATAGACACAGATGTGTACCATAATACCATTTCCAAATGTAACCCTTGATACTTCCATAAGTAAATGAAAGAAGAATTATATTTTTCTCATGTACTACTAATTACTTGGTGTAAGAGGGAATAACAATTGCTAACGACAAAATTAAGGGTTTCAAGATGTAATTCTACTAGGTTTTTGCACACAGGAACATTTCTTAAGGTGATTTCCAATTGACATGGGGCATAATGTATTTTTAAAGGAAAATAATCTAAACTCCATGTACATTATTTAAACTTGGTCACTTCTATAAAACAGCAGGAAATTCCTTGGCTATAACATTAAACGATGGCTGGATATGGAGACCACTGGTAGTTTGAGCCAAAGTGGAAGGCAGTTAATGGACCAACATCAGAAGTTCTTAGATTAAGATGCTTATTTTACAGGATGTTATTATGCTAATACGTCGTAAAAGAGTTTACAAGTACCTGGCTTTAATGCGTTCACCCCTGAAGACCATCTGAAATCTGCTTTGTAGGCAATGCTCATGAATTATTACAAACCTAAAAAACAATTACTGTGATATCATCTATATCAGCTTTCAGGCTGTACATACAGTAAAAACAGTGAGCAATCTAGTAGAAGAGAGATCACTTACAGAGAATACAGTAATGTAAGACTGATTAGGTAAAGTTAGGTAAAATTAAAACCAGATAAATTAGATAAACAGACACTTTCTCAAACACACACGCACAAAAGAAATGAGGCTTATTCATCCAGGAACTGTGGAGTATTTCATAAGCATTGGGTTGAACATTAGGCACTGAAGTTCACATCTAATTCAGTGAGCCACTTTTCCCCCATTACTGCCAACATCTCACAGCAGCTGCTCCGTACCTGGGAGCCTCTAGCAATGCCATCTCCCTTTTTCCTTCCCAGCTGTTCTTCTTGCATGTGACGAAAGGAAAACAGACTAAGATAGACAGATCAGCCCAGGTTGGCAGCCATCTCTGGAGAAACCAGTCCAAACCAAACATCTTCGCATCTGTTTACCAGGTCCCTTGTGGCAATGAATCTCACTTGAAGACACCTGCCTGAGGACACGTAGTCTTCACACTGTGACAAGTCCTGGGCCTCCTTAGACAGACATATGCTCCCCATTCTTCTGCCACATTACTCTTAATTTAAGAGGTGCAAGCCTTATCAGGCATTGTAACGTGGCACACAGAGGTAGCAGGTAACTGCTGGTTGAAAATGGTGTGTTTTATTTAAAAACCAGTCCAAAGGTGTCTCACAACCTCACTGCTGCAGCAAGAACTGGATCTGAAGGGCTGCGCTTGGCAGTAGTGTAGGTCTTGATATAGCATTGTTAGGCACAATTTATGGCTATAATTTAAAAATTAAACTAAGACAAAGCACTGAACTGAAAAGAGCTCAATTAACATGCAGGAGGCCAAACTTCCTGCTGATATAATTTCTCCAACCTCAATGGAACCAGAACAGAAGCGAATCTGGCTCATTATTTCCTATTCTTCTGAAGACATACAGATGATACTATCTGTTATACTGTTATCACAGCATGGAAGGAGTTCTGCAATAGTGACCACTAATGCTGAATGCTGGGGAGAAGATAAATGCTATTTCTTGCTTCCAAACAATGAACAGAGAGATTGAATCTGGTCTCAAATAAGCCAATATACAGTGTAAGCCCTTATACCATGATAACTGCCAGACTTGGGCTGAACATGAAGAAAGCCATGGATGCAGACTTCTGAACAAGCAAATTAAAATTTTAAATACTGTTCTCAGGCAAAAGTAAGGAAACATAGGACCTAGTCTAAATTCCACTGCAAATGTGGGTGATCTCACTGCTAGGAATAGAGGGGTTTTTTTCCTCAGAGTTCAGACTTTACCCAGTTATGGAGTTATGTCTTAAACATAATTCTATCTTTTTTGTTTCTAATTTCAAAACTGTAGCCTATTTTGCTTATCCTAGGGCCAGGGTTTACCCGTTTTGGTCTTGGTATGTTGGTATTTGCAAAGCTCCACACTAGGCTTTCAAAACAGAAATTAACTTGCCCCATTGGCTCTTTTTATGCACAGACTTCCAGTCTGCACACAGGTCCCCTACACCTGCCCTGCAAACTAAGGGTCACAATTAAAGAACCACTTCCTATGGAATCAGACACCAGAAAATTATGGAAGCATGTTACTCTGTGCTTTTATCTTCAAGTATTTTTATTTTATTTTTTTACACGTGCAAACATTGCCACATAGCGCTAACCTATGAACAAAAACTATGTTTAGCCAGGCTTGGTGTCCTTCTAGCACTTAGTCCTTTTTAGCAATAGCAACCCGAGAGATTTCATTAGTCTCATTCTACTCTAGTCAAACATTTCCACTGAGGAACAGCAACTAATTAAGCACATCAAGATTAATGAAAGATATAAGAAGCAAAGATACCGCAGTTGTTAAATCTAAAATACCTCCTGTGCCGGTACTTTAAAAAATTATATATCAAATTTCATTACAGCCTCATTTGAAGAAATGGTAAGAATTAATATTAACAGCAAATCTTCATTTCTTAGCTAGTCACTAGCAGTTACAAGGCCAGATTCCACAGTTGCATGCTGGACCAGAAAGACAAGAGAAATTCCCTGAGAAAACAGGCACTGTTAGAAGATCCCTGTGGGTCAGATTTCACAGATAGGCCATGTTCTGCCATCTGCTAATGCTATCACAGAGTATTATCAATTGAGACAGCGTGCACCGTTGCCTGGTGAGATACTGGACAGCTCTACAGCTGCTTTGGAAGAATTAGCCAAGGACACATCAATTTGGTAACCTTACTGTAATGAAATGATAGATGGCCAGCTGGTGGGAAAGGCCACAGATTCCTGGATCCATGCAGTATTACCTTCTGAATCAAAGCTGACACTAAGACAGGGAGATCTCTCCTCAAATGGAACAAGTCTTCAAGGAAGCAGAGGCTCTTGAAAGAAAAATATACACCTAAGCTCAGGAGAAACTGAGCTGCAAGGAAAAGCATTGTGTTTAAGGAGTCCAGTGTGTCCTGAAATTGTTCTTACCATAGTTTTTTGACAGCTGAAGCAACATCCCTTTCTTGTTAAAACTGGCTTAGAAAAGAAAGATTTGCTTATGATAAAATGCACCATCATCCAATGAATAAAAGCATTTACATAAATAAGTTGCAATTGCTCTTGCACTCCTGTCTTGGAGATGAGTCCAATGTATATTTTCATGTATATTCATGCACAGATTTAAAACACTTTTTCCATGGCCAAGGTGCTACATAAGTTTTGCACTTTACCATTCATCTTTTCATCAGCTTCCTAATTCCCTCATGCTGCATTTTTGATGGAAAACTGAAGGCCAGCCTTATGTAAATATTCTGTTAATTTCCAGCCTTCAGATTCCAACTTTCTTGAAGCCAAAAGAAGTTTGGCATTGAATTCTGGATCAGGCCATGGCTTTGCCATGGGATCCAAGATGCAACTCTAGATTCCATCACATTTTGCTTGAGCCTTTACCAGTATTTGGCTTCTAGTGTGGCTGATTAAACACCAGCAACAATTCTCTGCTATTCACTATCCCCACCAGATGTATCAATATCCCAATGAATTAAGCTGCAATTATTTTTCACACACCTTTGGAATATGCTACAACCAATACATGAACAGCTTGTTTCTTTGTTTTATATCTCAGCCCAAATATGCTCGCATTAAAACCCCTATTTGCTCATCATTAGGAGGGAGCAATGTCTGACCCCGACTCTCCCGGGAGGCAGATGGCTGCTGCCTTGGCAGGTGTAGCTGCATAGAAGTGCCACAGACACTGCTGTCATAGAATGTTCAAGGCTGCTGCTCAGATATTTTTTGTAGCAAGCCCACGGAACTGCCCATGATGTTTCTGGCTAAGTGGGTAAGAAAAAAGAATGCTTCCTGCATGAGCTAAAAATGAAAAGGGCTAATAAAATCAACTCTGAAATAATACTGAAACGACTCAGTAAAGGTTCCTCTCTCTCACGCAAATGCACAAAGTTCAGCCTGGTCTGACCCGATTACTGCAGCCCAGGATGACAAAAGAAATGACCCAGTGGAAGAAGAAATCTTTCTGGGCACTTGCTGGCATGTGGTTCTGAACAATGGGAAAATGCTGGCATGCTCTAGGCTCATCAGGATGTCTGTGGGGTAGGTGCGACATACCCATGAGTCACATTCCATTCAAAGCTCTGAAACCTGTTTGTCGTGAACAGTTTCCTTTGGGAGCTGACCACTGGTTAAAGCTGAGAGTGGATCTGCATGCAGGGCTGGAAAAACCAAAATAAAGCACTGCTCAAAATTGGCCTGAAAGAAGAGAATGGCCAAATACTTTTTTTTTTTTGTGTAAATGGTAAACAGAAAGACAGATTCTTAAAGTCATTCATGCACAGCCGTGGGGAACATTGAGCTGCTATGGTGTTCATCAAACAGTTCTCCAGGTTTCAGATGAACTTTTCCTCTGCTCAGACGAATGGCAGCAAAAATAGTCTACCTATTTTGGAACATATTTTATTCAGCACTCATTGAGGTCAGCAACTAACCTGTCCCTTCAGGAAACTTTATTTGGCTTCTTCTCATCTGTTACTGTCCAAATTCTTAGCTTTCAGTATCCTTCTGATAAACCACCAGTACAGGAGAGTCACCTGGCACTCCAGAACTCCAACTGTCCTTGTCATTCTGGACTCTAGAGGACTAACAACATTTACACTTGCTGCTGCCAAAACCAGGACAGAGCAGACATAAACCAAACAAAAGGCTGTGAATCTTCTACAACTATTTTCCAGATTAAAAGTCTAATAATATAGGTGCTATGCTTGTGGTGCAGAGGTGTATTATTTCAGGGAGTGTGACTTGTTTAGGAAGATTATTCTTGTCTCCCACCAAAGTAGGGGGGAAAAAAAGGAAAAAAAGAAAAACAAAAACATACACACAGAAAAAGAAAAATCAGACCACCTTTCACTAGTTTTTCAGCTACACAAGAAAACTACACTGTATTTTTTATCTGCAGCTTGTTCAGATTCAGCCTTTCTGCCCACATTGATATAAACATGCTGCTTGTTGATGCTGTTGTTTGCATACAGTCTTATGCTACTTTCTTAAGGAGGAGAAAAATTACCAACAAATATGCACTCCAGCAGACGGTGTAAGCCGTGTGCTCGTTAGCAAGGTATCTTTATAATAGCAAAGCAGTTAAATATTGATCATGAAGTTGAGCAAGGGCACAAATGCTTTATCTAAATTACCTTGAGGTTTGAGGAGGTTGCTGAAGATAAAGTAGTCTACAGGGCTTACAAGAAATCAGCCCACACATGCATCTGCTGTGGAACAGCAAAACTGTTCCAAGACAGATTGCAGTCTGATGGCCCAGGACTTACGTACTCTGTAACTGCTCTATCAAAATACATGCTGAGATATATCACCAAGCAATGCTGCCAATGGCCCATTATTTACAGGGGGAAAGGGCTATATCCACCTCAGCTTGCTTCATTCTGTAAGATAGCTAGAAAGAGCAAAGAGGACAGGAGTGGACATGGGATCCTGAAGTAATGTCACAGCAGAAATTCAGCTTTGGTCATTATAAGGGAAAATAAAGGCCCATGCAGGGAGATTCCTTCTGGTCCTAGCTGTGTCTCAAGGATACTGCATGAGCCCACTGGGTATCCATACCAAGAGATTCCCAGACTCCAGATAAAAGAGGGACACGTTTCAGTATCTCCATTCAGTAAGAATGTAAGAAGACTTAAGTAGAAGACTTAAAAACTAAATAAATTCATTAGATTGCACTTTTTCCAAATCTGACCTTTTCCTATCCATGTCCACACATCGTCCCCGCACATACATCAGAGCCAGACCAGCCAGAGAGGGAGAGCAGATGCAAAGAGATCTGAGGAGGTTTCACCTACAACAACTAAAAGTATCTCTCTTCTAATCCACACAGTCATCACGGCATTTACACACCAGCATGATCTGCAGATGTGAGATTTTAAAAAGAAGGACCAAGAGTGCACATCTGCTTTCAGTAGGCACACTGAGCCAAGCTGAAACACCAGGACTCTCTCAGTGCTGTCCCTGGAGGAGATGAGCACCAGACCAGACTGGCCTCTGCTCTGCTCCAGCCTCACAGCTCTCATGAAATGGTGGGGAAAGCCGAGAAATCCGCTTACCATGACATCCCAGACAGCAGCTCTCCATGTCTTACACTAATGAGTCTGGATTCTGCTGTTTACATGCCTAGTTTAAAAGTATAATGATTTAGGAGTCAGCAGGATTACATCAGAGTAAGAGAAAAGCATTTTGCCTCAAGGCTTTCTCTAGAAATTAGACATATCACTTTCAAACATGCCCAATAGCATTTTAGTATACCATTGAGATGTTTCATCTCTGGCATGGCATCTCAAAAGCACAGGAAGAAGAAAATGCAGGTCTTCAACATCTAGACTGCAGGAGGAGAGGGGGAAGTTGGTGTGCCCAAGGAAACAGTTCAGGGTCTATGTATGGAATCACTTTGTAATCCAGACTTTCTAATAAGACTCTCAAAAAAAGGCTCGTAAATCTCCATGCCTTTTTACTGACAAAGTAGGAGCCCCTGGGTAGAATAAGGACAGCAGCAAACACGCTTTAAATTAACGGGAAAGCAAGATGAGCAAGATGTGACCCAAATACCTGTGTGCCAGTGTACAGGCAGCATTTCTTGTCCAAGCCTCAGGGAATTCACCAGGCACTGTTCAAGCACTGCTGCTCCAGCACTATACAGACGCCCCAGAGCAAGTGTTCACAGGCACAACCTCATGTATTTTTTGCTTAGTACCTCTCATTGTAGCACTGAGCCAGACAGAAAAAATGGACCAAGCAGAAGAAACTAAAATTGCAGGTACAGTTGATGGTGCTTAAATGTCTAATTGTCACCATTATGGGGCTTCAACTTTTGAAAAATAATTTTCCCATAATAATTTCAGTATTTTGGCCTAATTCCAGTTGAGGCTTTAATGGGACTCATTTTGACAAGATATAGGATATTGTCCCAATGGAGTCTCATTTGGATATGGGCCACCTGCAATTACCAATGAGCAGAGCTGTGCAAGATTAAAAGTACAGGCAGTATAATTTCTACCTTGTGTCCCCGGCTCTGTGGATTTGTTACTCATCCAGCCTGTCCATCTGGGGAGCAAACAGCATGTACTCCTTGATGAGAAACTCTGGCCAACCGACCAGCTGTGAAAAAAATAGATTACTCTTGTCATTTTTTTCTCCTAGGTAATTTGCTGGGAGTAAAAATATAATTTCTTTGAAGGTTTGCAGTTAAAAGAAGATCCAAGGGATGGGTCTTATTTATATTTAAATTCCACCACACTTTTATTTCCTAAATGCAATTTGGAAGATATATTGCTGATTAAACAGTTTTTCCTGTCATTTGGGACATTGGAAAAGTGAATTTCTATTATTTACAGCACACCAAAACTAAAAGACTGTTAAAGGGAAAAGTCCCCTTTAAAAGCACTACTACATTCTCTGAGAGAATGAAGACTTTTCTTTTTCTATAATTTTCTTAATATCTTTTTATTAATCATATGTTCCTGCTACACCCAGGAAACTGAACAGACAGCTCTTGTCTTACTCAAGAGGGCTTTGTGCAAAATTCCATGGTCATTCTGAAATTGTAAGTTAAGAACAAGTCGGTGACCTAGAACTGCTCTTAAAAGGTAGATTGCAAGTGACAGACAAAATGGTAATATAGTATGAAAATTATTCTTTTTAGCTAAAATTCCATTGTAGTCACAGCTCTATCTGACACCAGCTCACACGTCATGCTTGCTAACAGATTCACTGCTTGAGCTGAAGAGACAGAGGGTTTTGATACAGATTCTACCATTTTCTCCACAAAACATCACAAGAGGATGCCAGAAAACACACTTCTACAACGGAGAGTGAGAAACCAAGCAGGTTGGCTATTGAAAGTATTCAAACAATTTCTTCTCTGTACTTCTTAGACCTTATATCTGATGAGCCAAGACTTCTTAGATATGCATGTAAAACTACTGGTTTTAAAAATTTAACATGTTTTCCCAACTACCAACTCATTTTAGGAAGTTATTGGTGATTAGCACAACAGCAGGACTTACTACTCAGCACCTGTCCTATACCAAGCAGTTGTAAAATTAGGTATATCAGTGCAGCAATCACCCTTTCAGTGTCAGTAGTTCTGTGGGAGTAAATCATGTCATAGAAACTTAAAAGCAGTGAACACAGTATGGCCCCAAACTGTATCATGAGAAGTGAAATCTTTTATATCATCCTGTCTTTCACCACCACCTGCTACAGTTCTAAAATTAAAAAAGTAAATACTATTACTTTTTTATGACTAAAGGAATATAAAAATCACAGAAAAGTAGCCTGGAATAGAGAAAATACTGTTCTCCTTTATGATTCTCCTATTATCTCTATTCCACATGGCAGAAATACCTTTCCATGCGTACTGCACTTTTGATATTAGGTAATGGAAAGAGATGGATCTCAGTAATTACAAAGAGATAAAGGCACAACAGGGGAATCAGTGCTTGCTGTGTCTAATGCAGCAATTGCTAACCTGACCTGACTGGCAGAGGTCATATACAAGGCACAACTCCAGTGCTGTCTGTTGCCTCTGACTTCACCCACCAAACTCCCCCAGAACTCAGAGCTGGTGAGAGCAGCATTTTCACTGCTGAAAGGAGAGAGAAGAACAAGTGTTCCTCCAATGGTGAAAATTCTCTGTTAAGAGCTGACGTGTGGAAAAGAGATGGTGGCAGGGAATCTGCACTACAAGCAACTGTACAGACTTTCCCTATGATGTTAAAGACAGAATGTTTCAGTGGACAGCACTTATCCAGCACCTGCAGCACTAAAACACCAAAAGAGATGCTTTAGCAGAGATGACCTCGAGAAATTAAACTGCTCCCCATTCTTGTACTCAAAATTTGATCCTAGGAAATAATAAAAACATGTCAAAAAGCAAAATTTCTTATCTTGCCTTTATCATTTGTATATTTCAATTTATCATAAAGGGAAACAGTGACTAAACTCACTGTGGGTTATGAGTGCAGAGTGGGTCAGATGGACCAGTTCACCTTGTAAGACTCAACTAGTCTTGATATAAGTAAACTTTCAGTAGAGATAACAATGAAAAACAGCCATCAATGACTGAGTAGAAATAACTAGTAAAAATTCTACCATTTTCAAACACTTTTCACCCTAAACTTATTCCATTCTTCTGCTGTTCCACATAAGGATGTATAAAAACAGCATGGATGTACCCAAAGGTACACATTGAAGTAGTCAAATTCAACATTAGGCCTTTCTTTCTTACACATTAATAAGTAGTCAATCCAATGGAAGTCATTCCAAATAAGTGTTTATGACAGTTTTATTAAAAAATATCATATATATCAAAAAAAAAATTTTTTTGTATCCTGAAGCACTGAAATTCAAGTCTGATCATTTAATTATAAATATATTCCACACTACACACAGAGGGATAAATATTTGAAATATATCTGCATAGATGACATATATGTATTTTCAACCCAATATTTCAAGTGTATTGTAATCAATGATTTACCATAAATGGAAGACTGACTATTTCCCTACTCATGATGTAGAGAGCTGCAGTAAACATTATAAAATACTGACTCAATGCACATGTGTTTTGTTTTGACTACACTGGCATCTATCTAGTAGTGAATATCCCCACTGCAAAGAAGGTGTGACACTGAATTAGGAGCCACTTAAGACTGAAAAATTATTCTTTATCAGATCTGTGTTGTGGCAGATGGGTGGTCAAGTGCCCCAACCCTCTGGAAGCGTCTCCATTACGAAGTCACTCTGTCGGTGCCACTCACACACTCTCACCGGATAGCTGCTTAGATGGTCAGCAGCAAAGAGGCAGGAAGGGTCCTCGTTTGGCATTCCACAGGATGGGTTTATTGCAGCCACACATGAACAGATCGAGGGACCAAGAACAATGGAGGGACCAGGTTAAAGTATGGGGAGCAATAGGGATCAATGGTCTGAGGGCACAAGGGTGGACACAGGCAGGGCCAGGGTATGGGAGCAGTGGGGAAACAGAGAGGGAGAGGCTGAGGAACCAGGGCCCATAGCGGGGCAGGGAAGGGAGAACATTCTGGGACAGGGACATGTAAGGGAGAAAGGGGCAGGGAGGCCAACAGGCCTACTGGGGAAGCAAAACTGGGGTACATTAACACATTGGAACAAAGGTCCCTGGGAGAAGCCTCTTTCTGTCACCCTAACCTGGGGATGCCTCTTAAAACCTTTTCCTCCATTGGAGCCTCGTGGTCCCTTGGTTAATAGGCCCACTGGCCTCCACACCTGTGCACAGAACTAAGTTTCACATAATGAAGGCAACACGATTCAACAGGCTGTGTTTTAAATAAAATGGACAGAAGGCAACATGCCCAAAACCTACAGTGTTCTGCTGCTACATGAAATGAAAAGATATTTAGCCAAATATACTGCTGGCATATGCCCATGGACTTGGAGTCAAAGCAGTCATAGTTGTAGAGAGTCTGCTAACAATTATCCATATTCTCACACAGAAATGCATTGACATGAATCCACACACACAGAAGCTTATTCCTCATGCAGTTTCCAGATTACTCATCTTGTGGATACAAAAAGATACATGCTCATATTTTATACAGTACATTTGAAGTTCGAGCTACAAAAAGATTTCTGCATGTAAACGTATGGGTACATTTCCTCCGAGTGGAGAGGTATGTCAGGAGAATATGATTTCACAGCCAGATCTGTAGCAACAACCCCTGAGATAACCTCAGAGGCAGTTTCATGGCCAGCTGTTCCGAGTTCACAAAGAATTCAGGCAGTAAGCCAGAGCCAAGCCCAGATGCTGCTATTGGGAACTTTCCAAAGCTTTACATCTGGATCCTGCTTCTGCCAAATGCCCCATCTGCCTGCAAGGTGATAAATTCTACCTCTCAGAGGACAAGAAGCAAAAGAACACAGCAGGGAAAGAGAACACCAACGGCATCAAATCAATACAAGGGATAGTTAACATTTGGTAGGAATTTAATAAAGTATTTCCTCAATATTCTCCTGCTCCACATTCCTACATCAGCTTTCCACAGAAGGCTTAAAGTACTGCTTTTCCATGGCTTTCAGCTACTGGAACACTTCATATCCAGGAGACCTAAAGCAACAAGGCATATGCCAAATCTGCAAGGGCAATACAAATGGTTTGTGGGGGGTTTGTTCCTCCCCAAGATACCAAGAGATGGCTCAGATAAGTCTGAAGAGTGCATGGATTTAAAACAGTCCAAGCATAGAAGCATCAATATTAGTCTGCCCAGAGGCAGGACTGTCCTTGAGAAGGGTTGTAGTTCTTAAAAAGACTGATCAGGAGACATAATTAGTACTGCGAGAGTTAAAAACATATCTATTTATGTTAATGAACAGCAGGGACGAAGAGAAAACTGCACAGGAACAAAATATGCATCTACATATTTTTGCAACTGAGGACAGTATCAGAGCAGACAAAAAAAGAAGAATTCAGTCCAAGAGTTGTAACAAAGGATGTTCTGTATCCAGAATTGTAAGGCACAGAGAGACAAAAAAAAAAAAAAAAAAAGCGCCAAACAAAACACTGGGGAAACAGTTTTATGCACTTTAGGGTTTCTATTACACCCCTTTTCGGTACTTTCTGTTTCAAAACCAGCAGTAGCTCAAATCCCTCTGAATATCACAGAACTGTGAGCTCTTCTCTTACACTGAACTGCAGAAAGCTCATCTTGGGGTGGGACCCTCAGTGAAAAGAACTTCTCTGAAAAAAACCCCATAGCATTATATAGCTCAAAGCCTTTGTAACATCACTATTCTTAACAGCACTGTACACCACCCAGGAAAACTGCAATTATTTTTCAATAGGGCTAAGCATTTGAGGAATGCTTACATTGCAGCCAATTAAAACATAATTAAGGGCCAAACTAGAAAACTACAGAGCTGTCGCACAGGCAAAGATCCTAAGCTCAGTGAATAGGCAAAGAAAAGAAGACTATTCAGACAGGCTGTGTGGCAAATGGTCCAAGAAGACTTTTAAAGGGGGTGCCATGCTCAGCAAAACTTTTGTGAGCACAGCAATGAAAAGCTGTTGGGACTGAAGCTAGAAATATGAGGTACTGGAAATAAAAAGTCCAGGAATGCTTTTTAGACCATACTGTATAACACTAGTATATAAAGATTAATAAATATAGCAGTGATGGCACAATTCATAAACAGGAAACGAGCTCAGTGCTACACCTAAGTTCAGTGATTAGAAATAGATGGGTTCAATTTGGAAAGAGAGAGAAGTGAATTGTGTTGCAATCTGGTTTTGTATGGGACCCAATTAATAAATAGGGCACAACAGCACTGTGGAGGAAGCAACTGAGCTTGCTTCCTGCCTACACATTCATAGTCGGCCAAAGCCTTTATCAATCCTGGAAAAACAACACAAAAACACTTACACATTTTAAAGACAAAAAGGTAATTTGCAAGCCAATGACTTACACATAATGATATTTTAACATTAAATATCCCAGAGAGCTGCTTAGAAGCCTATCAGGTTGGTAATTCTTTGTACAAGATACCATGTAAACAGAATAAATATCAGCCCCCACTTCAAAGGCCTTACAAAATAGAAAGTACATGATGCAGTGGATTTGACATTTCAAGAAGATAAAAACCTAATGGCAAACATGCTAAAGAATCCACAGGGAAAGCAGTCCAGAGAACAAAGACAAACAAAAATTGGAAACCAAACAACAAGGGTCTGGCAGTGAGAAGCCATGCAAGCAATAAGAGGTTGACAATAAGCAACCCAAAGAAACCTCCTCAGAAGGTCTTGCAAAAAAGAGGTAGAAGAGGTTCTAAAGACAAGAGCTCGAACATACAAGAAGATACAGGCATGCATACACATACATGTGTGTATATTGACATATATAAACTGACACAAGGGATGAGACTTTCCTGAAGACCAAAGCAGAGGTGTGAGCTCACAGAGGCTCTGGCTGAGGACAGAAAAGAGAAACAAGAATAGAACTGGACTTTCAGCACAAAATTGTGGCTTTTACTGTTGCTTTTTACTGTTTAGTACAGCTAGATTCCCTCAAGCCCTTTTGGTTTGGGGTGCAATGTAGGAGATTTTGAGTCCTTTCAGGTCTAGAGTGACCTACACTATTTTCCAGTGTTGAAAGCCAAAGATTTATGTACATTAGTGAAAAATCAGAATCTTTTATGAGAAGGCAAGAACACAGCATGTTGCCAGAAAAGTAACTGGCAGGACTGGAACACATTTCTGCAAAGGACTGGTCACATTTTGATTTAACAGAAGAGCAATGCTGCATTTCTGTCTATCAGCCAGTGTAAGATTAATGCCTTCTGATGTGAGACTACTGCACACCAGAGAGAACTGACTGACAGAAGCATTAACTAATGTTTGTAACATGATGGTTTTACAATCACTGCCCTCACATCTTTTTAACTAAGGGGTCCTATAAAGCAGGATGCAATACCACATGTCACTTTAAGAAATCTCTAAAAGTTACATTCAAAATCTAGCTGTTTGTGCATACAGATATACATATCTGTGCATGTGCACATATATGTCCACTCCATGAAATTTCTTTTAAAATTAGCACTTATAATTACTGGTACAGAATTGAACAAGCTGAGAAGAATTGTCCCTCTTTAAAAGAAAAAAAGCCTCTTTTAAAGAAAAAAAAATTAGGGGTTTTCTAAATTCAGGGAAAATATTTTTGGCCCTAAAGGTACTCTATTTTATTTATGTCATTTTCTAACACGGCACATTAAGTTGGCACAAAAACCCTACCTCATTGCCAACCAAGTAGTCCAAGTGGATTTACTGCAAACTTAAATATGGCTTACAAGGGGGAAGCCCAAATTCCAGCTTTGACTTGTTCTTTACCTCAAAACTGATATTGAGCAATTTTAAGGTTAGAGATATAGAAAAACAAAAGTCCTTGTAGACTGAGGCTCCATTCGAAGCAAAAGCAAAACGAAGAACGAAAATTAGTATTCTGAGGCCTGTGGTGAACTCTACTGAGCTGGAGACTTCTCATTTTTCCATTGCTGGTTGGCGAAATTTAAGGCATGTCCCCAGCTTCATTAAAATCAAAACTATTTCTACTTTTCCTCATCACTAATGCAGATTAATTCATTAAGAACTAAGCAAAGACCATCAATCTAGCTTCCAGGTAATCAATAATAAAGTCCTATAGGTTCAGACTGACCCATCTCTATTTTCACTGGGAAACAATTAGAAGGTTGAGTGTAATTAGAGTATACTGGACGAATTCCAATAGAGATGTAATGAATGGAATTAAACTGATTTCATTAACATCTGCATGTGGAAAGACAAGTAGAACAGGCTTGGTGAGAAACCTACAAGAAATGTGAAATGTGATCCCAATCGGAATCTTCTCTTCAAGCTGCTCTCTGGAAAAAGACAACCCTGCTCTAACATCAACTAAGTCTCTATGTCCCAGCTAGAAGATTTTTTTTTTTAGTTAATTTCTCATTCCCACCCAGTTGCCCTCTTCTTTTGCTTGCACATGAATAATAAAGCAGAGTTTAAAAAAATAAAAATAAAGAAGGATCATTTGACAGCAATGCATTCATTCTTCTTTAACTCAAAACCCTGACAACTCCAGCAGCTACCTCGTGTCTCCAGGTTCCAGCAGACTACCGGAAGGATTGATAACCAGCCTGAAAATTATTTCTATGTCTGTGAACACATTAAATACAGCCTGTTACTCTTCTGTGCTAAGGAATCTCTGTATCATCATCCTAGCTCTCCTTAAGACTTTTCTGCTGTTGCTTTTCTGTTTCACTTAGGGTGGGGAGAAAAAAATTAACAGATCTCTGTTAATCTTTTCTTGACAGGCACAGTTTAGAAGTGGCAATAGAGCGAGTAATGAGTTTGACCTTGTGGGAGTGTTGGGGGCCTCGTGCTACCCTGCTCTCGTGCTCTTTTTCTTTCTTTGGGACCCTGCAAGCAATGGACAGAGGCTTATGAGGAGATGAAAAGATTCGTTTCCAGTTGCTATTGAAATTAACTGATCAGACTGCCATCTGCAGGGTCCTGCTCTTCCTTTTTTTGTATTCTCCCTGCTGTGGGAATGAAACTGCAAAGAGAACAAAAGTGCCACTCAATTCAACTAAAAGGAGTTCTGTGAAATGGCAAGCTGTTAATGTACATACTGAAGATCATCTCCCTTTGTGCTTGTCAACCAGTTTGCCCATCATTTAAGCTAACATTATCTCTTTGCTTTATCTTAAAAGTCCATGAATTGCCATGACAAGTCTGGAAAAAAAATCTTAAATGCTTCTTCAGATAACTGATGACATATTAAGCTTAGGTTAATAAAGGCTAAGTACCAATTCCTGTCTGTTTCAGCAAAGTAGGGATACTTCGGAAAAGAGCTCTGCAGATTTCACACAAAATCCACCTACAAAAGAAGAGCCAAGGAAGTCTGCAGAAGTTTGCATCAGGGATACTCTCATTGGTGAGCAATGCCTGTGGTGCTACAGCAGTAGAAGATAAACCTAAGGACAACATTCCTAAATAACTCATTTTGATAGGTAGGATCAAAACCCAAATGATGCATCCACTCCAGAACAAAGTTATACGCGAGGGACAGACTAGTTTTCCAATATGAAAAAGAGGCAGACAAATGTAACAAGTGAAGACTGTCAGTGTTCTGTATAAGGGTCATCATCTTGACATGAAACTCCTAAAAGAATAGAGTCCTGACCTTGTGTTAGGATATGCAGGCAAAACTCAGCACATCATCAGCCTTCATAGCTAACTGTTTGCATTGGAAGACTTTTGGTTAAGTCAGTAGCGACTCAAGGATATTCTTACAATGGAGAAATAGTTTCAGGGTGGAATAAGTGTGATTTTCCACAGAAAAGGGCAGGGGGCAGGAAGGAACAAGAACTAAAACGAGCTAAATCTCCATGGGAAAAAATTATTGCTACCACTTTTTTAATTTTTTCTTTAAATCTCAAGATCACCATTAGAAATTAATGCTTGCCATGTAATGGTGCAATACAGCATAAATTTGGTGAGGACTACGGTCAGATCAATATTCCTTTAGATTGTAAAAAGGTGTCATGACCTAAAAAGCTCTAAAGTACCTGCTGTCAATAAAGCAAAGTACATTTGGAAACTCTTCGGTTACATTATCTAGTACCTGATGCAAAAATGTTTATAAGAGCACTCTACAACATTTGAGAATTTCTGCTATCTTTGTGTTAAATTTGGCAATTGAGCTACAATACTTGAACACGTGCATGCACATTGTTTGTGCAAGCAGCTTTCAAGCTGACGGAATTTTAGGACACTGAAAATTCTTTGTGTTTCCTTTTCATAGGCACATACACTGAATTGCCTGGAAACCAGATGCTTTGAGAATGCTGGGACTCCTTTGTAGCTAAGGCAGAAATTTTCTACTAAGAGTTTCTAGCGTTTTAGAGAACACCTTACTTTAAATTATCTCTTCTTTCTTTCATCGAGATCATTAATTGCATGTGTATTTGCAGTGCTATCTGCGACAGGTGTCACATATCTTTGCCCAACTCATTTGATTAATTGCCTCCAAAGCCTGCCTCTGGCTAGGGGGCACGCCAGCTCTTACTACAATCCCTGCCAGTCACCGGCAATTTATTTGTCACATGTAAATACACAGCCCTAGCTAAGAACAGTAAGGGTTCATGTTACCATGCCCATCTCATTCAATTAATTGCTTCAGTGGCAAGCCCCTGGCCAGGACAAATTTGGGTAACTGTACTGTTAAATCACCCATACAAACATTTTCCACATATATACTAAATCCATTTACTGGATTTACCACTCGCCCATTTTCTGTCACCATATACCCCAGTCCTTGCCACTCATTTGAAGGTTAAATATCACATGCACAATCTCGGCTCCAGCTGTTGATCTTGACTCTGTCTGCCCTTTGCTCCATGTTCTGGAGTTACAATACACTAGGTGAGATGTTTTTTCTTCCAGATCCAAATCTGTTTTATTAAGTAGAAAGTGTCAGCATTAAGAAGGCAGATGGTGTGAAATTCACATAACGTCACATTTGTATTTTGTGGAATTTACCTATATCCCTTGTTGTTTCACAATGCCCAGAGAGCTGCAGTTTATACCAGGTAAGCAATGACCAGGAACTTACACACCCTGAGGAGGATACAACAGTCAGAATGGGGAGTTCAGAATTCCCAGCTCAATAAACAGCACATGCCAACAAAAGTATTAGATCAGGGTACACACATCCATGGACTTTGATGGAGAAGATTCACATTCTAACTGCAGTTGTGACCAATGCCTATGCAATGTGAATCAGGCACAGGCATGAGGAAAGGGAGGAAATGCACTGCAGGTTCCCAAATACAGAAAATACCAGATGAGATCCCTTCAGCAGAGCCCAAACTTCACAAAATCAGTGGGGGATATGCAGCTATCATTACCTACATCAGGATTCCATCTAAGTCTGGCACTCATAGCTGATTTTACAAAGCCAGAATTACAACTGGTACACATCACTTTTAATTTCTTCGTAATAATGATTAATCACTAAACTCTCTCTCCATCAAAAGTTACCCAGTAATGAAAAAGCATCATGAAAACAGGATTATAAATGTTTCTGATAAACAATTCAGCCTGGCTTCTAGTGATTTTGTCGTAGTTTAACCCCAGCCAGCAGCCAAACACCATGTGGCCACTCATTCACTCCCCCAATATAAGGATTGGGAGAGAATTTGAAGGGTAAAACCCAGAAAACTCATGGGTTGAGATAAAGACCCATAATTTAAGTTTAATAGGGAGAGCAAAAAACCATGGACACAAGCAGAGCAAAACAAGGAATTCATTCACTGTTGCCCATGGGCAGGCATGTGTTCATCCATCTCTAGGAGAGCAAGGCCTCATCGTGTGTAACAGTGACTTGGAAAGCTAAGTAACAAACGCCATCACTCCAAAAGTCCCCGTCTTCCTCCTTCTTCCCTCCACTCTATATACTGAGCAGGATATCATGTGGTCTGGAATATCCCTTTGGTCCGCTGGGGTCACCTGTCCTGGCTGTATCTCCTCCTAACCTCCCATACACCCTAACTTCCTTGCCAGCATGGCAGTATGGAAAGCAGAAAAGGCCTTGGCTCTTTGTAAGCCCTGCTCAGCAGTAACAAAAGCACCTCTGTTATCATCATCACTGTGTTCAGCACAAATCCAAAACAGCCCCACAGCTCCTGGAAAGAAAATTAACCCTAGCCCAGCCAACACCAGCACAATATTATTTGACTTCAATCTCTGCAATAAAAGTGAGTCAAAACCATCTGAAGTATGAGTGCAAGTAATTTATGGGGCAGAATGTAACAATTCAGAAAAGAAGCAATACTGGAAAAATTGTGCTGGTCTGGCATGGGTGAGTTAGATCTGACAAACAGTCACCTGCTGCCTATGAACCCTTCATATGTGACAGTCACACTCTGCATCTGATCAGTCATGAAAGCACAAATTCTACCCTCACACTGAATCAGAAAAAAGTTACATGACAAGCAGGTTTAAAAAATTACACAAAAGGCCACCTCTACCCTGGCCATTCTTCATTTAAGAGTCACCAACACAGCCATGTGTTCACAGGAGATTTATACACCAGTTAAGCAACTGCTGTTCATTCTGGATGCAGGACCATGCTCAGACTAACTACTGCAGTATAGCTGTATGCATTGGGAATGATACTATGATTTCTCTGGATATTGTCCACATTTATGAAGCCTTATTTATTGATCTAGCAAAGCCTTCTGATACAGATGACCGCACATTTTTGTTACAGCAATTTAAGCGTGACACAGATTTTACTGTAGCTTGGTTTAAGCAGCAATATAATTGGTCACTGGGTATTATGGGGAAGCTGGCATTGCAACAACTCTGCTGTGTCTGTGCAACAAAGAAAGGACATTCCATTCCGCCAGATTGTTGGCCTAGCACCTTCTCCAGATCTGGCATATTCACTCACCACAACCTGCATGAGTCCACTGAAAAGTCTGTGAAAAACACTCACTCGTCTTCTTCAATGGAACCTGTCCACATCTGGCAGCCTGGGCAGGTGAAGGGACAACCATTTTAAATACTCTCTCTGCTTCTCTGAGGAGCAACCTCAGAACTCAGAAATCCCCAGCATCATCTTCCAGGCTTTCCTCAAATTCTGCAATTTAGTATCACTTTCTTTAACCTTCATCCTAGTAGATGTCCAATTCTTAGGCTTGCAGAAGGTTGTTTAAAATACAAGCTGCAGTAAGTGATTTCACTTCAGCTGACACCAGTTTATGTTAAAATGTGTGTTGTTTTCAAAAAAAGTACAAATGCAAAGAGAAATAGTTAATTCTGTGAAAATAAGTGCTTTCTACTTTATTTACTGTGCTTCTCATCTAACTCCCACAGCACAGAAATACACAGGAGAGTCTCAACTACAGGAAATCTGCGTGTTGTGATATGAGTTTGTAGGTAACAGGGAAGTTCCGGTCTCAGAAGCCTGGCAGGATGCAGGCAGAGGAGAGAAGCCATGGCAGGACCACTACAACTCCAACATCCAGGGAAGCAATAAAGTCACCATTGCTGGCATCATAAAACACCACAGGTCTAACTAAAGAACAGGGTTTGAACCCACTACTCAGTCTGGAAATTGAAGGGAAGAGAAAAAGCACTTTAGGCAAAAGGCACAGCAAGGAACAGCAGCCTTTTATTTTCCTCAGTACTCAGCTCAAGTTTTGAAAAGTTATTGCAATCAGCTCTTCCATTTCAGGGGCTGATCATCTCCCAGAGCTAATGAAGAATTTATTTTCCTCCCAGCTGAGCAGATGTACTTGAGTTCTTTAGATTTCTCCACCTCCAGCCCTAAAGCTTCTGAGCACCCATGTGTTCCTGGGTGCTGCAGGTGCAGGGGGGGTCATATCCCTACTTCTCTGCCTGTGACACACATCTGCTTTTTCCAAAGGCTAAATACTTCAGTCTAACTTAAAGCACTGGGTTGACAGTGCAGGCATCTGTGAGAGGTAATGATCTCTCTTATACAAAATTTACTTAATATTTAAGGTGATACAGTGTCCTCATGTCACCTTTAACCCTATGATGACAGTATCTTAATAAGTACGCATTGACAAACTTGATGTTCAGCAGGAAATAACATGTCATCTCTAAACTGAGCAATTAACTCACTTTTCCTTACAGAATATACAATAAATTGAGCTTTGAATGCCATATAGCACTTAAGATTATGGCTCAGAATGCCTTCCTCAAAATTCCTTAGCAGAAGCAATGAATTGTCCAAAGAGCCACTCATTGGAGGGAGGAAGGAAGAAAACATTCCTCCACAAAGCCAGGAATATAGAGAGATGGTCTCTCTTATCCCAGTGGATCCTGGAATCCACAGCATAGTCCTTGATAGAACTTCAGACATGTATGCAATACTTAAGTGTTACAATATGAACACATATGGCCAGGAGTTCTCACAACCTTACATGTGTTGCTTGCCCCATGGAAATAGCTGCTTAAATGACCTCATACCTTGAAAGAAATTGTTGCATTTCCACACTATAGTATGTTTTCTTTCTATTCCAGTTCATCTCAGATGATATTTCTGTACCTTATGTGAAACAGCAAAGCTGATCTCCCTTTCACATTCTGATTAAAGGTACTGGAATGCATTCCCTGTACACTTACACACAAAATGGCTTAGGTCCCATTCCAAATTATATGCACTTACCAAAATGGGATCCAAAAATGGATAGAACTTGAGATCACACATTTATATTAATTTTAATGTTCTCAAGATTAGTCAGAATTTTTTAAGCAAATCATTCATTTACTTGAATCCCTGTTTCACATTAGAGAGGATGGTTGTACTGAGATTTTAAATCAATTTTGGAGTCCTTTTCTACTGAGGATTAAGCTTGATGATTAAAGGGACTTCATGTTAATTTCAATAAAATTTTGCTTGCCCTTTCATTTACTATTTTATCAATTCAGTAAGAGAATTTTGCAGTCTCAGAGCTCATCTCTTGAGGTGTAACATGACAGTTTCTTGGTAGGCTGTTCTTTCTCCCTTTTCCACTGACTATGATAGAGGACTTTAACAATGGGCTCTCTCCCCTTTGACACTGACCTGCTGGAAAACTCCTAATGTTCTCCTCACACCCCACTGTTCTCACTAAATGTATTTTGACAAAAGATCAAAAAGGTGAATGACCAGCACATCCCTGTGGCTGCTCTGGGTTACTCCCATAGGTTGTAAAGAGAACAAATACAAATCACAGTCTGTGTGCAAAAAGCCAAGGATAACTCACAGGCAGTACTGCTGGTGCCTTCCCTTCCAATTATTAAAATCCCAGAAACTGCTAAACAACATGAGAAAAACAAACCAACAGAAAACTTCAGTCCCATCTACAGTCTGTGTAAGGGAAGCCCCGAAAGCCCCAGGCTAAAAATCACACAAGAAAGGGAAGGAAAAGGCTCCAGGTTAATCAAATCCATTTTCTATCCCAAGGCAGGAACATGCCTAGGTGTTCCTCTGAAGTATTTGCCTGTTCAACAACTCTGCCCTGCTCTGTCCATGTCTGCACAGATGAAAAAGACCCACGCTGGCATCATCAGGAGTTCCCCTGGGAAGGAACAGTCTTCTAGCACACACATCCCCAACACTCCTTCCCAGGGCTCAGATGGGACCTCTGTTCCATATGCTTGTGAAATGAATCTAAACAAAACCAAAACAAGTGGTAATTGCTTTTGACAGAATAGATAATTTTTATCTACATTGTGGTAATAGTAATTTTCCTCTGATTTTCTTGGCAATTTGCTAAAGATTAAATTTTTCTAATTGTAAAAGAAATATTCACAACAACAAAAATTTTCATTTTATTTTCCCCATTAAAAAAAAAAGAATCATTTCAATAAAACCTGCTGGATTTTCAAATTCCAAAGTCTTTGTCTCCATAAGTTCCATTTTCACAAAGTACACCTACCAAGTCCATAAAATATTGTCCAATTCCAAACCTGATATCAGCTCTGCAGACAAAGTACTCAAGGTCAAGCCAGATGTCAAACAGCTCAGCAAAAGGTGAGGCCAGAAAACACACTCTCAGCTTCCCGATCACCTCCTTAGCACCTTGTTCCTGTGCCATCCTATCCCTCTCAGCTCTGTACTTGTATTAAGAAAAGCTACATAACTGACATCACCTACATCCTGTCCACGGCTATTTTTAACACTTCAGATCTGTTGCAAGTCTCTCCCTCATCCTTTTTTAAAGTAAACCTATCAAAGAAGTAAGTCCTTCTCTCTGCAGAACATGGATATTTTTTCCTCTCTGGAGACAGGATAAATTTAAGACCCAACACCTAATGACTGAGCAGACAGAAGAAGGAAATGTTCGGCAGCAAAGGGGAAGAATTTCAACTTTTTACTCTGAGAAGTGTGGCATTTCCTTCTTCCATAAGTGTTCCCAAGAAAAGTGTGCCTAAAAAAGAGATCTGAAATAATTTTTAAGGGGTTTTATTCTCCCACTGAGACCTGTGCATTTGGACTCATGGCAGCACTACTGAAAGATTACAGTGGATTCCAGTCATTCATTCTTCACCACACACATTTCAAATTTATCAAACAAGAGTGGTTTGCTCCTCCTGCTTCCAATGGAAATTACCAAGCAACAGCAACATCTCAAATGCTTTTGCTCATAGGATGAGGACAGATTTTGCCATTGTAAATGGTCTCTTTAGGTCTGCTACCTCAGATCATGGATGTCTTAACAAATGTTTGTGCCAACCTTTCTCCCAGAGTGTGGTTTTATTGGTATCTCAGAAACAAGACCACATGGGCCTTTGGCTTGTTATTCCTCAGGCTTTCCCAAGACCTTCTCAACACTCATTTCTCCTGTCAAGGGAGCAGTTCCCTCCAAGGTACTGGCACAAGTTGCCCAGAGAAGCTGTGGCTATCCCATCCCTGGCAGTGTTCAAGGCCAGGTTGGATGTAGTTTTGAGCAAGACTGTCTAGTGGAAGATGTGCCTGCCCACGGCAGGGGCTTGGAACTAAAAGATCTTTAAGGCATCTCTCAACTCAAACCATTCTGTGATTCCTCATCCTCACTCAAGCAAACAGGCAGAAGCTCCCAAGCATGAACAACCTCAATGTACCCTTAGAAAATTCTTCTCCTTACAATTAAATCTGGAGTATACTGTGCTAATCTGCTACTCAGTCCTACTCTCCAATTCTCAGACTGAAAAAGGGGACAGAAACTCTGTTGCCCTATTCTTTAGATAAGCAGTGATTCTTGTATTGCTTTCAGCAGTTCGATTAACACAGTTACTGCTCAGTACAGACTCCAGAGCTCCTTTTGGGAGATATTTAGGCAAAAGGCTTGATTGAGGAAGTTACTAGAATCAGTCTGGGTTTAAAAAAGTAGATTAACATGCCAATGTCACTATTAAATGGACAGAAGCTTATGGCTTCCTTGTAGCTGTGAATGCAGAGCTGCTAGAGACCATATTTATTATAACAAATACACAGAAATCCTATGTGTTCATCTAGGGTTTTGAGCTGAGCCCAAGCTGAAGCCAACAGTATCTATTTCATGGTACACGGTTCTCTTCAGATGCATCTGAAGCTTTTATCAGATATTTCAGCACACAGGTATTGAGCACAGGTGACAAAATACAAGAGTGCTTCCATCTCCGTCTGCACTCCTTGATGGAAGAAAGCAAGTTCTCTGTTCTGTGCCACTGCTGCCATCCAGAGCCAGTACGAATGGCTGTTTTTGGGAAGTCTGACTCCAGCAGTAGCATATCTGCCAGAATTTCATGCTGCAGCATTGCTAGATTTTATTTGCTGCATTTGCAATGCCACCCTTTTTTCCCTTTAAACAAATTGACTGTTAGAGCACATCACAGAGTGAAAACAGCTCTGAGAATGCTGGCAGTTTGAATGTTCCACTGGAGTATGGGAAATTTGTATCTTTTGATGAAACAAAGTCAGTGGCTTTACTTTGCTGTCGCATTTTGTTAAGCATGTGTCCAGTTTCATTTATATGGCTGTTAACATCCCTTTTTCCTTGCTTAGAAACACTGAAGCCAATAACACAGAGCTCAGACTGAAAATGGAAACACAAGAATGCATTTCTCTATATTTATACACTCAGAGCCCTAATGTCAGAGCTAGCCAGGAGCAGCAAGAAGAAAAATACCCATGCATCTTACCTACGACTGCCAGGTGAATTATCATATTTTTGAATTTGATGCCCAAAATATGCATGTTTAGTCTCCTAATTAACCAAAGCTGTATTTGCCATGTGCTGAGAGATTTTTTTGTTGTTGTTGTTCTTCAGACTGATGTGGAGATGTTGAAAGGGAGAGGCATGCATCCTGCATTTTACTGCTAGATGCTTTTACATGAGTCCTGTCCACTACATTATATTCTCTTTTACTTTCCCAAACAAGACAGCTTCACAGCAAGCTCTTTGGCATAACATTTCCTGCCAGCTAATGCCAGAAGTACACAGTATGTTACAGTTTTACATGTTGGATTTAGTTCCCAAAGATGTCAGAGCTATATTTGTGACCAGAGTGGACACTGGTTGTGGCATTTGCAAAGCTGTGCATGTAACAGAGGATTGTCATCAAACAAACCAGCCCCTTCAGGCTAACACAGCACCAGGTAAAAAAAGGTTAAGGCAAGGGCACTTATAGGACTGAAACACAACAGAAAGGTCTTTCCATAAATGATATGATGCATAAAACAGCCTGATAACATGCAAGGGGGGCTGGACTGCATACACCAGCCTAAAAGAGGTGGTATCTTTGAGGTTACTCAAACTCACCATCACTTGGGATGTTGTTTGGGAGCAGGAGCTCATTTCAGCTACACAGACTCTCAACAGCACTGTCCTGCATCAGCATCCCATTAAAATGACCTGGAACATTTAAAGACATATTAATTATTAATAAGGTAGAATTCAGCCTCTAATGGCTTCAAAAAAGTTAAGTGGTTTTAGGCAGCATGAGGGCTGTTCTATCGAAGTGCTGAAGGCAGTGAAGGCATTCACTCACTTCCACAAAATGACTGCCTGTCTCAGTCAGTTTAGACTCATTTGAGTATTCTCAGTAGAATCAAATATTTCTAAATTTAGAAATTCAGCAGGGAATGTCTCTTTGTCTGAAACTCGAGAACATTGGCATCTTCTAGACAAGTTACTACTAGCACTGCAATTCAAATTTTATTTCTTTTTACATCTCAGTACTAATAATAGTGAAAAATGCATCAGGCCAATTTAACAACAGACAAAGTAATTTTTGGTATCATTTCCAAGGGCTTTGCTTTATGATACACTTAATGAAACCAATCTCATGCTCCAAAGATGAATATTTAATTTGATTTTTAAACCATGTTGTACCCTGTGTTCTACATAAGAAACAGGCAGGATATGTGCCTTTGCCTTAATCAAAACCAACTCCATTTCATTAAGACTCACATTCCCTTTGAGAAGAAAGGTGATAGGCTGGGATTCAGCAGGTGGCACTGTTACACACAATTTAACACTTTTTTACAGGATAGGCATACTTTTTGATACAGAGATTGATTATGCCTTTGTTAGGTTTTCCAGTGAAGTTTCTTTCTGGGGAGCAGGAAGAAAAGGACAGCTCTTCCAAAGTGTAGGAGGCTCTCTCTCCACTTTAATCTCTCGCACAGGAGTCAGCAGTTGAAGCAGAAGTCAAGGTGTATATTGGAACCTCTGTTTGACATGATGCATTTAACTTTCTGTTAAATCATTTCTGTTTCAGGAACCAGCTGAACATTTAAATAAATCTCACATCACTTTGAAGAGAGCCATCTTCCATATTACTCTACTTTCAACAGGCAGTCAACTCACAAAAATTCCTGAGGGGCAAAACCTTTACCTTGAGAATGTTCACAATATTTAGTGGCAGTTATTTAAAAAAAAAAATAAATTAAAAATTGAGTATCTAATACATTTTCTTAAGCTGAATGTAACTTTATTGTGCTGAAATTGCTCCTCCCCTCTATGTGAGCACCAGCAGGTCTACTGGGATTAACAGGGGAAGAAACCTGGGTATAATGCTTCAACACCACTCTCTTCTCCTGCCCTTGTACTTTTCCTGGGTTAACTGCAGCCCAGGTCCTTGGCTTGGTGCTCTGTATCATAACTATTCCCACCACTAGAAGCCCCCAGATGAGGGACACTGACTTGTAGTTCCACACCAAGGAAGAGTTAAACATTATAAGAAGCCTTCTATCAGCTGGGAAAACAAATTTTCTACTGTTTTGGCATATCCATCACTCTCTAGTCTACTCCTTAAGATCACCAAGCACCTCCCAGCAATGTGCACTGCAGCTATGAATTTGTCTTTACAGCAGAAAGCTTTTCTCTAGGCTCCAGCCTTTTTCTAGGTCTCCCTCACTCACCCACTTCCACTGTCACCCACAACAGAATTAGGGAGGTCTGCTCCCTCTCCACTTCCCACAACACAGCAGCTCTGACTGTCCATCAACTCTTCACAGTAAGTTTTAAAATGTGAATCCAGTTTCAAAGACTTGATTCTCCATCACCTTTGCTAGTATTGTCAGGAATGAGATTTTCAATCACTGGCTTTTTGGTGCACAGCCAATGATGGTAGCCAACACTTTTGAATAAGATCTAGGGTTTAGTGTTGTTTCATCCAGGGTTTTTTCTTTTTTCTATCTACTTGCATGGAATTCACCAAACATGAAACAAAGTACTTTTCTCTTGGTGATTTTTAGAGGGATTTTTGTGGGGGGTTGTTTGTTGTTGTTTTTTTAAATCATATCATTTAAACTGATTTGTGCCAACATCAGAAGCTTTGAACTTCTGTCTAGGACATTGAGCTGAGCAAATAACAGATATTGCTGCCTAAGCTTTTGGGGAAAAGCAAGGATGTGGAAGCATCAGGAAGGAATTATGAGAGAGGAGTTTTGTCTCTTTTGAGGCAAATCTATACTGAGATTACAACAGCTTTTAAGACAGATGTTTGAGCCAGTAAACCACAGGTGGGAAGAGTCAGATGGCATCTTCTTATGAAGGCTAAAGGAACTCTGGAGAGAAGATCCGTAAGAGGCACCTGGTATCCATTACAAATTCTGGAGCAATCAGTCTTACTGGCAGATGACATGTGGGGAAAAAAATGGGGAAGTTGTCAAAAAAAGAGGAAATTATCAGATCATTCTATTTTACTTGGGAGCATGCTTATTTCTTTGCCAAGAGGGTGATCAAACACTGGGATAGGTTTCCAAGAAAGATGGTTGATGCCCCAAGCCTGTCAGCGGCTTTTGGAGCATTTGGACAATGGCCTTAGGAAACATGCTTTAACTTTTGGTCAGACACGTTATCAACCTTGAGTGGGAATGATTTAAATATAATTTGTTCCTGGATACTAGACAAGGAGACTGTACTTCCAAAGGCATGCTGCTGCTTTGAATCAGCATTTGCCTTTGAACTCATGTTCATTTGTAAAGTTAAGGCTTTGGCACCAAGAAGAGCATCAGTGCTATACAAAAGCTGCCTATTTGGGAATGAATTTTTCAGTGACCTTCACAGGACATGGCCGATTTCCATGCCTGCAAGTTATTCTGATAGGAAACTAATATATGCAATTTGAAGACAATAAGGAAGCTAAAGAAACCAGCAGAGAAAAAAACTCAGAGACCAGTCTCACATGGGCTCAAAGAGACTTTTAGTATGGCAGGACATGCTGGGCTATTCTCTCTGTAAAACAATACCATCTGCCTTCCCCCTTTAAAAATTAAAATTCAAATGGAAGCATAATTCTGACTGCTTCAGCCTTTATCAAACTCAACTGTTCAGCACAGCATTAAATACTATGAAATAAGGACTCTTGGAGGACTGTGCATACTGCATGAAAGCATTCATTAAGTCTAAGTTATGGTTACTTCTGCTGTCAAGTCAACAATGCACAATCAGTGGTGGCTAAAATTTTAGGCTGGTATGTTAGACTAACAAATAGCTTTTGAGTCATATAAATTCTGTTTCCTGCTAATGAGGACAAATTATATGTCACCACAGAATTAATTTCTTTCTTCACACTAAACAAAATAACAGGAAGAAACTTCTTGCAGATACAACTTCGTAAAAACTTGAGATTTTTGCCAGAAACAGCACTTCTGCTTTCAGCATAAGAGCGTACAAAGATGAGGCAAAGGCAAAAACATTTGGATTCAGACTTTTAAGTCAAAGAACAAAAATAAATTGAAAATTACACCTACACATGATTCTGTAAGTGCCCTACATTGTCAAAAAGATTTGCATTCACATGAAAATGAAGCATCTCTGAAGTTCAGGCTGTACTGAATCCAAACACAAACTTTATGACCAGAACCTACACTAGTTAGGCATCCTACAGTATCACAGATCACCAACCTGAGCTACTAGATTTTACTGAACCCTCTTCCTAATGTTCATAGGCTGATCCTTGCTGACTTGCCAAATGCCAACTCAGAGTCATTCAAATTAGCACTACAAAACAATGTCCCCATCTCATTTCTCTCTGACTGCATCACCACCATTTCCTATAAACCACTTGGCATAAAGCACAAAACTTTGTCATAGATTTATTGACTGATTTGGGTTGAAAGATATTTTAGAGATAATTTATCTAGAAAACATTAGGTATATGGTATTTAGAGTAGGATTTGGGAATAACACCAGTAGCCACACCACCATGGCTCACATTAAGAGCATATAACCCCTCATGGAGAACAAAGCTTATGCATAAGGGTCAGAACAGGAACCACAGAAGCACTCTACAGTTACAGTACTTCCTCAGAATCCCTAAAACAAAACATTACATGTTTTGCAGTCCAGACCATGCAGCTGAATCAAGATAAAATGGCCCATAGCTCTGTAGAGCTCTATTCATCCAGTGGGCAAAGGGCCCCAGAAAGCAAGGACTGTATAGGCACTGCAAGGTGCATAAGTTCAACTTGTGTCAAAGAAAAGGACTGGTTTTCTAAGTAAATGATGGTAAAGCTTGTTATAGATGGTTTGGAAGAAAATACAATTAAGAAGCTAAATATATCTTAACCTTGTGTTGCACTGGAATGAAGGGAAAAACTTGCACAAAGCAGCCCCCCACCAATAGCTTCAAATTTCATCCCAAGGCAAAAAGAGCCTGGCTCCTCCACAATCCCAAAACACCTGAAGGCATTCAGTTGATATCTGCTTCTCAGCCCAGGTGCTCCTGAGAAGTGCAATTCAGGTAGTTAAGTGACAAAGCCTGGGGATCTGAGAGAGTTACAGACTGTGAGTTCACAGAATTGTGTATTTGTATGCAAGAGAAATCATTAATCTCTTGATCACAGAAAACTAAATCAAGTGCTTTCAGGTGAAAAGACCAGATTTTTGAGATATTGCAAGAGGTTGAATTTCTTCTACAAAGCCAAATTAACAGCATCTCAGGTAGGGGAGTTGGGATAGAGTTATCTTAGGAAAAGATTCTGTAAACTTTGATGTGCTCATTGTTATATTTGATAGGAAGTTCTAAAGGCTTAAATATTTTTATTAAGTCTGATAGTATTTTTAACTAAAAGAGATCTTTTTAACCACTTCTTCCATTTCTCCAGGAGTAAGCCTGCCAGTCACAATTGATTCCTGCTTTCCCAGTACCTCACAAGGATGTCATCCTTTTCATTTTAAACCAAATCCTTTCTAGCATTTCAGAAGACAGAAATAAAATCTTCTACTCACAGTTTTAGCTATAATAGTTCTGAATAATTTATATGCAGGAAGAGAAGGAGAAGAGATGTAGAGCATATGACTGATCATATTAGCGTAGAACAGCCAGATAACCTGTTTTCCAGAGGAAAGGCAGTTTAGTTGCATCTTTGTAAATTATACACTGAAAACTGAATGAGAAGTCACTTCCAAAATGTAAATATTTCTAATTAAATCACTGCATATAAGAATCGCTTCCCCTATTTTATTGCATACTTTTTTTTTCTTGAAAAAGCAGATAATTATTTGACTGTTTATCAAAATTCTGATTCGATTAGGAGAAGGTGCACTGAAGTATAGGCCTGAGAAGCAGGAATTCAGTTCTCATCTATCCAGTTAACTGTTCTTGCAGAGGCAGTGATGGATGGAGCATCATGCTGAAAGGCAGAAGGCAAGTTCTGTTCCCAGTTCTGCCAAGTGATCCCAGACAAGACACTTGTCCTGTTAGAAGATTGTGGTCTTCAGAATATAGCAATAGACTTCTATGACTTCTTTTTTTAAAAGTCTACAAGACAAAAATTTGCAAGTTTAGTGAGACCAAAAAATAAAAGAAACTTTGGTGTTTGTTCTAACATGAAACAATTAGTGAATTGCCAAAATAATTAGATATAATTACACACTCCAGTTAACAAAACACACACAAACTCTCACAAACAAAACCCACAACTCTCAGTCCAATTGGTCTACCTCCATGTGCATTTGTAGGCTGGCATCCACATTAGAAGTCTTCCACTAAAGACCTTACTAGGAGGTGAGTAGGTCCCCAGGTTTGGGAATAGTCCTTTGCTCTTCCAGTACAGCCATACTGATTTAACGAAATGGAACATTTAGAGTTTAACAGGCTCAGCAGATGATGCAAATGTCACCCTTTGTCTCTCCACAGTATTTCCTGATTGTATCATTAGCAGAACAGCTCCCACCAGGAAAGTGGGTGTGAGTGAGAAAGACTTCATGTACTGTACATATACAGAAAAGTACACAGGAAAAGGCTGATGTGAAAAAAATTAGTCAAATTACTAAAACGAGACAAGGAGAATACAAGCAGAACCACTCCATAGGTTGCTGTGTGTCCCTCTGCTCCCTAAAAGGATCAATCATGATGCTCATTGCCATATACATGGTGGGAACCTATTTACATACTTAAAAATCCCTTTCTGCCATTGGGTCAGACTGCTGAGAGACAAAATAGCACAAGAGCCACTTCACCAATTTGTGGAAAGGTTAAAGTGTTGTCTTTTAAATTTAGACCAAAGTGAGTGCTCTCCCTTTTCTGTCTCTCTATTCTGAAGCTTCTTGCTGAGAAGTGACAGTTTCCTCACCCTCATCCCAGGCCCCACTAAAAAAGTGGATTCTGGCAGGAAAAAAAAGAGGTGTTCTGCTCCTATTTGGACAAGGCTGCTCTGTGTTAGTAACCCAGTACAGCAAATCAAGGAGGTTGTATGAGAGTCACAGCTTAGGCAGTCCTTCCTGAGCCCACTGACAATGGAAAACAGTGCAACATTCTGCCTTCTCTTGTAATAGAGAAAAACAAGTTAAACTTCATAAGTCACCAGGAAAAGTGCATCTAAAATTGATAGTCAACTTTTCAGAGACATTTTACATCCAAGGAGGTATTTTCTAATCATCTGTGATGCTTCTTATTTTCCAGACATTCTAGACACTGTCATGAGGAAGCAGGTAATTGATTGAGGCCTGAAGATTTAATGTATTCACTGAACCTTGGTATACTAACAGCTCATATTCATCTCAATAAGAATTGAATCAGCAGGTCACACCATGCCACCAGGATAATTATAGACAAAAGGTATGAGATTTTTAAAATCCACTATTTTTTGGGTAGCTTTAGTATATATCAAGCATGAATGACAAGGAAGGTCCAAAGGTTAAAGCAAATGCTTAGCACAAGAAACAGACAACAGAATACTGTGATATTCAGAACCAAACCTGCTATGTTTAGGGAAGTAAAACACAGTTATTTTCACTTGAAAGATTGTTTTTTCAAAGGTTTTTTTTTTTCCCCCATATAACATTTGGCCTTATTCACATCTGAACTTAAAGGCACTTCATTACAATTTATAGTGAAACTCAGAGAGCAAATACGCATTTAAAAGTATTTATAAAAGCAATCACTTCTACAGTCCACAATTTCCACACTTCAATTTGGATCTTATTTCTTCGCATTTTGTTATTTACGCAGTGATTTCTGCTCATCCAAGGGTGCACTGCTCAGATGTAATATCTCGCTTTCAGCAAGGCCCTGCTTTTTACCCAATTTTTCACAGCTAAATTCACTGGAATAGAAGAAGGTCAATAAGCAACTTTCTCAAGAGTTTTAATATATAAACCAATTATTTTATGCATTTTTTTTAACTTGACAATGTGAAGGGTTGATAAATTGAGAGTTAGGTAGACACACTGGAAACAGATGTTTGAGGCAAACTCTTCTGGCTCCCTGGTCTGTGGGTCCTGGCCATTGGCCAGATGATAAGACTCTTGCTCATCCATACCAAGAACACTTCATTTAGAAAGCACTTACAGCCACCAACTGCATCTCGAGGCTAATGACCCCCACAGACCTGTGCCTGTGTCAGAGTTAGGTAGCTACATGATTTTGCTGAATTGTGACCAGCACCAACTTTGCAGCAGCTCTTGTGGAGCTGCAGGTAAATGCTGACATTTTCATTGTGTATGTTGTGAACATACAGGTGGGAGAGATGATGCTAGCAGAGCATTGGGAGCCAGACAGAGACTTCTAATATTTCCAGGTATTCTTATGTATTTTGGAAAAAAAGTTTATCCCTGAAGCAATGTTTAACATCTTAGACTTTAATGTAGGCGGGCAAAATAGTGTTTAGCAATGGGCCAAATGACCAGAGGTAAATCCTACAAGAATGTGAATGCTACCAGCAAACAAGCTGGTAATTCCTCTTAGAATGACTAAGGAATGTGTTACTGGTGTGTTGATGTGGGAAGGTAGGTGTAGTAAGTGGGACAGTATAAGAGGGATTCAGAGATAGACTCAAGGGCAGAAGTCACTTGTAACTGCCTCAGATTAGATGACAGCAATGGCTTTTTCCATCTGAGAACTATGCACATTCCCATGCCAGTGGAAAAAGGGCTGTATAAGATGGGATCTATGGTGCTCTGATTGCCAGAAAAAATAAGTAAAGCTATTATAAATAATATCTCATAAATAACTATGATATATATAAAAATAGAGCAGCAGGGTTTATAACTGGACAGTTGGAAGTCTTTTGAGTGACTCAAAGAAATTATTGCATTTAATTAAAAAATACATTTAATGCTGATAAATTATTTGATGGGGAAATTTCAGGCCATTGTGCTGCAACTTGCTGTTTGAAAGATTGAGGATGCAAATATAGTTAACTTGGTATCAATAGCCTGGCATGGTTAATCACTGCCAAAGTAACTGAAGTGAAATTACCATCATACCACTTAGGACTCACAGTTAGACATTACAAGTCCTGTATATTAGAAAGACAAAACAGGAAGACAGTACCTATTGTGAGAAGCTTACAGACGGGTTTGTCATATGAGACAACAGAAGAATGGACACAAACAAGCAGGAGAAAACACACACTATGCACACACAATGCATAAAGCTCATAGCAGAATACCCTGGAGAGACCCCCCACGTTTGTTGCTAAGTTCACACCAGAAAATAGCAACATGTAAATGAGGTCCTACTGCTTGAGCACCTGCATTAGTCTACACTTGTGCAGGCTGAATTCTGTTTTGGTCAGCAGAAGCCATGGCTCCAGCCGAAGGTAACAGCTCCCATTCCCAGCAGGAAAAGAGGACCTCACTCATAAGGTGAAATCAACTGAACTGCTGCCAGCAGTTAAAACTAAGCCCACCTTCCTTTGATACAAATGCTGCAATTGCTAGCACGTGTCCTTGGCTGCCACCAGTAAATGAGTTAAATCATTATGATTTGTTGCCATAATTTCTTTTTCTGAGACATTTTAAACCATTTTCATCCTAAAGGCTGTCTAGTCCCTCCTTATACTGTAATTTTGGGACATCTGCTCTACAACTGTCATGTGGTGGAGCACTACAGTGTGTGTTGGTGATTAAAGATAAACAAACTCCATGGTATGGTTCAAAAGTTCAGCTCCAATTTGAAGGCTTTGGAATAGAAAGTGATAAAAGAGAAGAGAAAAGGGAGGCAGAAAATAAAGGATAAAAAATGCAGTTGAGAAGAGGAAGTAGAAAGTTGTAAATAAGCACAGAAGCAATTTAATTACCACTTACAGCACACTTGTCAAATGCTACATTTCCCTGCTTTAACACCTGATCTACAGAGAAAAGCTGTTTGCTGCTCCTTCAGAGGCAGTTTGGTTTTGCTTTATTGATTCAGCAGATACCATTGGATCCTCTGCTCTTGACTTCTGCCAAGTGTAGCCCAGAGAATTTCACCAGTCGATTCCTGCATGGAGCTCAATAACATCTTGTTGAACTGGGGCACAGCTTTTAGGAAGACATCTGTTCCTGACTGGATACATAGGTGAGTTGTTTCAATTATTAATTTCCCTTGCTTTAAAAAAAATTGACTTTATTTCCCATTTGAATTTGCCAATTTTTGTTATAACAGTCACAGGTTTGTACCCCGATGACAGCTCATCTATCAGTTCAGTATTAGACAATTCATATGTGCCAACAATCCTGTCTTTGGAAGGACTTTCCTTTAGAGGGAGCAAGAAAAACAACCTTTAGTAAAAACTCCTCAGCAAGAAAAACAGCCTTTAATAAAATCTCCTCTGTAACTAAAAAGTGAATTGGAAACTACAGGGAAAACCAATAGGGGGATCAATCAGTAACGGCTCTAAAAGCTAGAGTGACAATCTTGAATGTTTCAGCCCAAAAGCTCGCTGCTGATGCAAAACTAGAACAGTCTCTCGATGATTTTTTTAATGATTCAATGGTTCTGCATTGGACTCTGCAAATCATCTCTAAAATGGAAGGAATGAGGTGCCCAAAATTTGTCTATCATCCAGACAGAGACACTGCAGCAAAAAGTTACCCTAGTTACGTCTTAATGATGGCAAAAGGAAGTTTTAGAGTTGAGCACTGTTGCTACTTTTAACCCCTCTCCAATATCTGTTGCTATTCACAAATACTCAAATACCACTATATCACCAGCAGCTGCCCAAAGCAGAGATGTGCCAGGAGCAGAGAAGGGTCTACTGCCTGGTAGCACCAATGAATGAAACTCAGCTGGCTGAGGAAAACAGCTGTTTAATCTTGGTGTAGGGTTAACCCACCAAAGGGAAAAGGGCTTGGCCAAGGAACATGTTATTTCTAAGGCTGGCTTTGCAGAACATGCAGTTTTGACTGAAATGCATGGTCTTCAGGGACACAGATGACTGTTTCATGTATATGCACCTTCTGTCAAATTCCAGAGAGGGAAGAGGACAGAGAACTAGTCAGAAAATAACTAAAATTACAATTTTTATAGGTAGTATTAAGTATTCAGGGGCACAATAATACTGGCCAGATGGAGATTTGCATACAATCTTGCCTATATCCTCTAGTATCTCTCCATCTAGATTTTCCCAGTTCTCTGTTAGCAGGTGTGCTACGTACGTTCCTAAAACCCAAGCTGAAATCTATGCATCCACCTACTTACTCACTTGCAAGTTCCACATTATTTTTCTCCTCCTATTACTATATATAGACACACTCATATGCAAACACAGCGATATACAGTACGCAGGTTTGTATGTGCTAGTTTAATTATAGTCAACACAGCACTTACACTTCCCCTCAAAAGAATTATTTCTTGCATTATGTATTTTAAACACATTCCTTTATCTTCTCCCCATCTGGGTTATTTCAAGTCCACTTTTTCTGGCTACCATCATTTTATGTTATAAAGGTGGACATGCGTGAGGCAAACCAAGGGGCTGGAATTGTATCACCACCTGACCCAATGTCTACCAACATTTCCCACATATTCCCCAGTTCTGACATTCTCAATCCGAGAGATGTAAATGTGCACATGAAATGGAACAACACTCTGACCTTGCATGGAGAGCAGACATAGAAGAAGTTATTTTCAGCCAAAATAGTTTGCTTTTTGCTCTGTGTATCAGGCATGAAATTAAAAATCATCAGAGCCATGTCTCAAGAACTAAGTTCAAGTTTTCTTGTACGCATCTACGATTTTTTCTATGAGAGACTAGCAGGTAGATCACTGAGCACTGGAAGGGTTTGAATCAATATATGCTTCTGACTGACAGGTGGTCAGCCACTGTGAAGGAAACTTCCCTGTCTGCCAGTCCAGGAGCCACTCTGGCAGCCACATTCACACCACCTGAGCTGGGACTGAGGCCCCTTCAGAGCTACACACCCCACACTCACATAGTCAGACAAGTTTTCCTTTCCTGCTCGAGCCAAGGTTTCCTATAGCAGAGCCTCAGATATCTCTCTTATTTTAAAATAATTTCATCATGGCACAACAACAAAGTAACACCTCGAGTTCAAGCTGGGTGCCTCCAAGGAGTGACCCCAAACAATGGAAGTTGTCGGTTTTATACTCTTACAGTCTAAGCACACAGAAGCCTGGGTCATTGGCTTCTGTCATGTCTCTGAGTGTGCAGTCACAGTTCCCAGCCTCTTGCCTGAGGCTTCTGTCAGAAGCTCAACCTGCAGCTGCACACCGAGCTACCTGCAAGGAATAAACACCACACAGTACAAAACTACTCCACAAAGTGCCTCCTGTATGCTGTACCGAAGTAGCTAAGCAGCCATCCAGGTTAGTGTGGAAAAAGAAAATGCGAAAGTCTAATGTCAAAAAATGTGAATGAGCCTATTACTGCTCTCTCTTCTATAGCAACCCTCTCCAGGAGGTATGGTAGATCATACAGGACGTGTGCTGTATGGCTGTTGACTGTCCCTGTCAGTGGGGATAGTCCCTTTTGGTGGGACACCAAAGCAGGATGAATGGCCATCATACAGCAATTCAGCTTTTGCTCAGAGCACTCATTGTGTAGCACTCACAAAAGTAATTGCATTACTATGAATTCATTGTCATTAATAATCACAAAAATTATTATTATGAAAAAAGAACTAGAACAGCCTGTCCTGTTGCAATGTCTCCTGATTACAGCTACCACAAGGCAGGTAAAGTTCTCTAGAAAGCCACCCCAATTAATAAACTGGAGAAAATGCAGCAAGACTTTTTGTCTCTGCATTGTAACCTCAGATCTTGTGACTAGAGAAAGACATAAGATTTTCTTAGATGCTTGAGAGTGCCAGCAGCTGCCTGCTGGAACAAGCACTGTGGCAGGAATAACTTTATGCCCTTTTTTCAAAGCCTTCAGCCAGAACCATTTGCCTCCCCACAGCAGCTAAGAATGTCATCTTGTGATACTGTCCTTTAGTTCCAGCTCTGCACCCCTTATTTCAGCCCCATCCACCCTTATTTCTTTGGCTGGCACTTTATTAAGAATTAAACCTACTCACACTTTTCTGATGTTAACTGTAATTTCAGTTTCTGCAGAACAGGTGTCATGAGGAATTAGTACCATTGCATTTAGCAATTCAATTAATGAAAGTATATTAAAATTACAGTAGTAATGAGTAAAAAACTGTTTAAACCGTTAGCAGTGTCAGAACTCCCAAATTTCAGTAAAAATATGCAACTCTAATGAATTAATGTTAACTCTGGGGCCTGAGAACAAAATTTGAACTCCTTGCCATCCAATCACATCTCTGCTCTTGGCCTAACCAGTTATTAATAATTTCTCTGCTGCTGATGAGGGCTATTTTGCAATTTTATTTCATCAATTTCTAGTAGAGCAAAGAGGACATGTAGTTTGGTTCAATTTTTCACCTCTAAAGACATGCGTAAATTATCTGTGGACGGAGAATTTGAGTTTCTGACATTTAAATAAATCATTTTCTCCTGTAAAAATGATAATAAACAAAAGTCAAACTCTTATTGATCTTCACCTCACATCCCCCACACTGAATCATAGAATTGGCATCCAGAACCTGAATGTGTAATAGATATTTTTTAGCATTATGATTGTAGAGCTAAGCCTGAATTTTGACAGCAAAAAAGCATATGTCACTGCTGCCTGTCAGCATATGTGGACAGCTCAAATAAAGCTCTAGAGGTGTCAGCTGCTCTCCTCCTCTCCCTGACAGCCAGGTAGACCCCACAGCTCTGCAGCTGTACCATGTGTCAATTAGCCAACATGCAAAATGCAAAAGTTTTGTTATGAGAATTGTCCTGCCCCAGCAAGATGTGATATGACTTCCTGCCAGACCCACTTGTACTCATTTCAGCTTTCCATCTTTCAAAGAGAAAGACTTGGAACAAGTTGAGGATCAGTTGGGAGGCAAGGGAGCAGGCAGGAAGACTGCTGATAAAGCAATCCGCAAATGATCACATGTAAGACAAGGGAGATTCTCTGCTGAATTGCTCAAAGAGCAGAATTTTAGGACAAAAATCATTAAGTTCTTCTGCAAACTATTACAGGCAACTCAATCTGCAAAAATAATGACTGACAGAAACAATACTTTACACATTTTATGTCATCTATTATTTTCAAATATGGGACTGTGGGAACCACCTGGTAAAAAGCGACATAGAAGCTAAATGTGCCCCTGTCCCGCCCTCTGCATAGGCCCTGTCCCAGTTCCAAAGTGTGCCTACAATCCCCATAAACCCCAGCTCCTCAGCTCACCCCCACTTACCCCGCTATTGGTCCCCCTGGCCTGGGCCCACCTTGGTATGCTGCCTTCCCAGACCACCCCACATACTTAACCCTTATCACCTCCCAGTGGTTTTTGTCGTTGCCTCCTCGGTCTTTGCCCTAGGAGCCTTTGCCTTGGGATCCTGTATGCATGCTAGGCTGGAATAAAACACCTCTGAAAACTCTGCAAAGACCCTTCCTCACTCCTTTCCACCAACGCCGATGGCTTCCAGAGGGTTGTGGTCCAGAGAACCCACTCGGGACCGTGACATGGGACTATAAATGTGCATGCTTTGGTGACTTCACAAAAAGAGTGAGAATGACATACCCTGCTAAGAGGACAATTTAAGGGAGTAAAACATTCTGGAATTACTAATATCTAATGTAAGATTGAATGTTGAATAAAGTGATTGAATTTTGCCACAGACCTTCATTGAACATCGCAGTCGCACATGAATGGATTACAGGATCTGATTGATTTATGTATTCATTTTGAGACTTTTAAAAATATAGATTAAAAACACATTGAATAAAAATATAAAATTACATCCCATTACAATGCTGTAGTAGTGGTGAATGAAAGTGGAAAGTGGAAATTGGTGGAAAGTGTGTTTTTGAATATTTCTCCACACCCTCACACTCTTTGGACTACATGAGGCAAAAATATCTATCTTCTACATTTAGAAATTATTAGAAAAAAACACAGCCAGGATTTATAAAAATTATTCCCATTAAAGCTCAGCATTTTCAGAGTACAGAAAATGTCTGACATATAGTCAGCAATATTCCGTGCAGTAGGAAATTTCCCATTGATAGTTATGGAAGCAAGACTGGATCTTGAATTATAGAGAACATTTGCATTCTTCATTTTAGTAGCTGCTCAAAGTTCTGTTTGACTAAATGCCCACAAACAGGCACAAGAATGTGGTGACCAAAGAGCCGACACCAAGGAGGACTGGCACAGACATAGGCAATTGCCATTCCTATCATACACAGCCAGCAAAGCTGCCAGTTATGTCTGGCTCCCTCCTATTCCCCTCAAAAGCTATAAAATCTTTTTAAATACTCAAGAAGGGAAAACAGCCCTGGTAAGCCAAGCCAGGCAAATAAATGATCTCTGGAACAAGATTTTTAGCTACATAAAACACCTTCCATGAGTCAAAGTCAAGATGTGTTGAGGGAAGGCTCCCCCAGAGGGACAGTGCTTTGAGCAGGGAGGAAAGAAAAGCCCACAGAGAACTGCATGGGCACTGTGTGCAACAGCATTCCTGAGCTGAGGCCTCTGGATTAATGCATGTGTAATTTATCAGTCTAAAACATGAACAAAGCTTTGCCCACCATCAGAGGCATTGTCTTTTCACAGGGCTTATGTTCTGTAAATACTGCAGACCCTCAGTGAGATTTCCAGGACACTACTTTCCTCAAAACTGTTCATTACTTCACCTAGGTATCACCCAGAAATTCTTTTTATTAAGCAGTTTTATAATGACAGTGCCATGACCTGACTCCAATGAAATTAATTCTACAGCCCTTTTTAACTTAATCCAACAAAAACCTACTCATCTCAACATAGATTCATGAATCATTTTAATATATACATTTATACTAGTACAATTAGTGTTATTAATATAAATTAAATGAGAACTCTAACATTATTTTACACAGAGTAGTGATAGAATTATTAATGCCAGTGAGTATTAGAACAGTATTTAATATTAAATATGCTGTAGATCATAAGTGTTTTTAAAGTATATGATCAGAGAAAATTTGTTGACATAAAAAAAAAAGTAACTTCTTTTTGTTTCATTTCATATACGTGATTCTTTATTTACACAAGCTAAACACATATGTAGAGAATGGTTGACACAACATCCCATTGTTAAATCTCTCCAGTGAAAATGAAAATTCTTAACACCAGACGTTATGGATACTGACTACCTAGTCAGAGAGGAATTTTCAAGCATCAGACTACAGCCAGTGCCTGTGAGAAAGCATAAAACTTCCCATGCATTGAGCAAGAAGCTGTGAGAGATCTCAGTAGAATAATGCTAAACAATTTTGCACTCGGTGTTTTTGTTAGTAAGATGTTTAAAAATGAGTGTGGTTTGTAATTAGCCAGTGGTGTTGGAGGGTGTCAATCCAATAACCAATCATGTAGCATCTGTGCACAACTGTCTATAAAAAGTGCGTGTGTCTAATAAGAGAGAGCCTTTTACCTTCTAACCCTTTAGAGTCTTGTGTCACTCCTCAAGCATCCCTAATTACAACAGCAACAAGACATAAGTTTCATGTCCTTAACCTACTTCTGTACCTGCATGTCTTCACTCAGCCGCTGCCTTTTCTGATGGAGACTAGTGTATGTTTTTCTTACTGTGACAGAGACCTCCAGCAGATCGCTCTGTCTCTGTGTCATTAGAAACAGGAAAGTATGAGAAAGTACATGTTGTGTCCTGTATTTAATACCTACTCAATTAACAGATCATCGAATTCTTTTTCAGCTATACCCCTCTTCCCTGGAGAAGCTTTACTCAACTTTTCCAGGGTCTCCACACCACAAGCCTACAAAAGACAAACTATTTTTATCTGGATTTTTTCCTTATATCTAAGAGACAACCATGCCTTCTTCACCTGCCCTCCAATTACCATTCTTCACGTAGAACCTTCCTTCTCCAGAACACCAGCTGAGAGCCACCTCCTACTTTAATACCAACAAGAGCAGTAAATCACCAGCAATAAGAAAAGATGGAGCTTCTTTATAGAAGAGGATATTACAGAATAATATCCTCAACATCTTTACATTTCAACAAGTACAAGTGCAAATAATTTTCCAACAAGTGGAAAATAATAATTTATTCTAAGCAAAAATTCAAATGTATCCAAGTATAAATTCATTAACTTTATGCAGCTTGAGAAGTTCAGAGCATTCTGCCTGTCAAAAAAAGCCTGAAACTAGGTACTACATTTTATTAAAAATCCATTTTCACTTCATGCTAATTCTCAAAAAAATGATGCATTTATTTTAAATTGTATACAGATAAACTATCACACTTGAAGATTTACTGCATTTTCTGTATACGATAAATGCTGAAGCCTTCTTTTAAACTCAAGTGCAGACCCTAAGTATAAAATCACCACTAGAGCTTCTGGAAATCCATCTGGACAGCTTTTCTGGTGTGGAAAGACACATACTATTACATTAAGATCAGCAGGGCCAAGAAAGTTGTTGTGTATTTGAAACAGCTTTCAGCCCAAAGTGCAGCATCTTTGTAAGAGGTGTGCGTAGAATAGACCTTTATCTTGAAGCTTTTGCTGAGGGAAATGAAGTTTAAGGAGAATGATTTCTTTAAACTAAAAAGCAAGTGCAAATATCTAATAAGTGATATACCAGATGTGCGTGAACAGAATGAAGGTTGCCTTGTCAAGTACTGTAGAAAATGATATCTATGTTTGTATTAGGGACAGATACCTCAGGAAAAAAAAAAAAGGAGCATTTGATTTCATGACTAGAAAACATTCATCTGACAGATTAATTATTTTTGAAGCAACAGCAGCAATGAACTGATTAATACATGGAGCTCTCCATCTCCATGCTCGTATAACCATCACATTAAGTAATATTCCATTTCCCTGAAAAGATTGTGACTTACTGAAAGGTTTTTATGCACTTATAAATGTGTCAACAAGCGACAAGGAGGTAATAGTTTCCAGGAGGTATTACTGCAATGTATATTTGATAATGAAATTTGCTGGGCAAATTAGCCAAAGAAAAAGTAAAAAGGTATAATGGGCTTCGTCTACCATTCAAAGAAGCACTTTGCTGGCTGTAGCAAAGATATGATGGATGCTTTCTGCAATGGAGTATCAGAACCAGCCAGGACAGAGATGAATTTACCTGTTCACAAGGGAGATATTTTTACAAATAAATTTGGCCATGAGCACAAAGTCTTTTCTTTGACAAACCAATCCTCATTACCATAGTCAACAGCTTACAAAAAAAAAAAATCAGTCTTTTGTCTACATCATTGCAACTTGCCCACTTCAGGAATCCTTTACTGGATATCCACCGAGGATCACTTAAATCATAAGGTATCACTGCTGTTTTGATCCCTAAATAGATTGTTCAAACTAGAAAGTGATAGACAGCAAACCAACAGGTCCGTTCTGAACATTTGGACACTTTCAACTTGAAATTAATATTTTTAAATTTGCAATTAAGGTGGAGATTTAGAGAGTTTTGGAAGCTGTTCAGAGAGCACACATTGGGAATATTATGCCCCAAAAAATTAATACAAAACAAACTCAAAGCTTCTACTCTACCAAAATAACTTAAAATCACTTTTATTAATAGTTGATTAGACATACCAGCTAAACAGGGCAATGAGCACTACTTATTACACTGGAGAGAAGAGCTGCCTAAAAGCAGAAATCAAAATCTCAAGGATTTAAAGATGTAGAGCACTGGGGAAGCCATTTGACCACTACTCAGTCCTACACTCAGATTATATGATGAGTGGCTCACAAGGAAGGATTCAAGCATCAAGAAATGTGTTATGGACTATCATGGGATGCTATTTAATATGTATATCACTTTTGTCACTTCAGCTCATTGTCTAAGAAAAGGAAAAACCTAGTGGGATGTAGTAAAATGGCAATGGTATATTATGTAAATGCATTCTTCTCATAAAGATTCTCGTCAAACAAGATGGATTACAGTTCATCTTCAACTTGAGACAAATGATAAAATATCAGAATATTTTACAGTTCTGCAATTATTATCACCTGGAAGAACCCAATCTAAAGGGATGATGTGAAGCAGTGGAGAGCTCTGGGACAGGACTTCCTTAAGTAAATACATCCCATATTTCTGTAGAGAAAAAATTCACATTGCAGAGTTCTATATTAATATAGAATCATGAAAAAAAAATTGCAAAACTATACTGGTATGTTAATGGACTAGGTCCTCAAAATAGAAATCAGATTTATATTTCTTCTTATGATATGCAACAAGTCCTTTCATATTCTTTCAGAAGTGAAAAGAATTAATGTTCATTTCTGGAAGTGTGAGAAATTATGCTTTATCTGTAAATATAATATCTTTATAGATCCTAGTGTGAAATTAATACATCAGCACCACATTAAATGTATAATTCATGTGCTGATACCCAGTCAGATGTAGCAACCATGAAAACTGAGGCATCTGCAAATCATCAGCATACATCTGCAAAACAAGTGATGGTGAAAATCCTCTAAAGGTGGACTATGTGGGGCTTTTTTTAAGTATCAAATTTTCACTGAATCTAACTGTTACCTCTAAGATTTAAAAATGGAAATAATACTTAGAAGATAAGATTGTTTGTTTGCGTGTTTGTTTAAAATCATTATCATGTCTAAATAGGACGCAAATTAGTTGTTTTGGACTCTAGAAGACAAACAATTAGGTACAATGAATGTAATTATGGCACGAGTTCTAGGGGCATATATGGAAACAATGATGTAGCTTGTAAGTGTTGCTGAGAGTGGGATTTGGGAAATATAGTGAGCAAATCAGGAGTTAGTGACACAGTTCATAGGCAGACCCATAGGCAACAAACTCCCGTTTACTTGGAGTCCTTCTCTGTTGTGGACCAGAGTGTGAAGGATCCTTCCCAGCACATTCAGAAGGTCACAGATCTCTGATAAGTCACCATGAGCAGAGTGCAGGGGACACCATGGAACATATAACACGTACCACAGAAGTGAATAAAAATAGTGTGTAAAGTTGGGGATTAGCTCGTCAGTAATTTAAACAATGAAAAGGTAGATATCCCATATATAAATTTATATACCAAGAAACAAAAAAATATGCCAAAGAACCCAGAATCTGTACAACATATTTACTGAGAGAAAGAACTGAGTGGATTTGAGACAGTGTGCATAAGAGGTACTCAGTGTCTGCTGCAGTGGATATCACAGCCACGGAGTGAAATGAGGGAACAAAAATTCCATGCATCTGCCTTGGCTGGAGTGCCCAGACTACAGGGATCACAGCAGGAAAAGCAGGAAAAGCCAGTGCAAAATGCCTCATTTCTGTAGCTCTTTACAGGGATCTCTTTCACATTTCAGCTTAGTGCCAATGTCCCCAAATAACCAAAATAAGGCCTGAAAGACAACTGACTTTGTTGCCTGAACCTCAGAGTATATCCCCAAAGCATTCCTACTCATCCTTAGGGGAAAATGCTGACAGGATTTGCAGGACCTTGCACAGAAGCCACAGGGGACAGAGGCCTCATTCTCCTCTCAATCACCCAAGGCTATACAAAAAATTCCTCTCCCCCACTGAGCCTGATCCCGTTTTGCTCACCAGCTGCCATTCACTGTTCTAATGGCTTCAAGCAGCCCTAAAGCCCATTAGCCACTCACTGGCAAGAAACAGGACATTTCCAAAGCACCCCAAATGTGCTGCAGCCCCAAGCTGTCAGCACAGCCTATACAGACACTGGCAGAGAAATGAGGGGAGGCAATCTTTCACTAGGAATTGCAGCAGAAGCTGGATGGCTTCAGGGTAGTTGTGGCATAAAAGATGGCCTTTAAGTCACCTTCATATGGAGCCACAAATCAGGGTCTGGTTCTTTGCACAGGATTGAAGCATGAAAAGAATCTTTCAAAAGGATACAAGAGCAAAGAAGCATTTTGTACTGGCCAGTCCTGTTCTCCCTGCTGTGATCTCCACACATTGGCACACTGGCCTTGACAGATGCAAAGCATTTTTTGTTCCTTCACTCTCATTTTGCAGTGGTGGCACAACTACAAGAAGCACTGTGAATCCATTAATCAATTACTCTCAAATATCCAACTCCTCCTCAGACCAAACAGATGTCCCACAAACGTGTCACATGTCTCAGGGTGCCTTTGTGAAAAAAAGTTGTTTAGTATGTTTTACTTACATCAAATAAAAAATTAGCAGAAGAAGCTACATGTAAGGTTTGAGGAATAAGCAGAATTTGGTATCACAGAATCATAGAAAGGTTTGGGTTGAAAGGGACCTTAAAAATCATCTTGTTCCAACTCCCCTGCCATGGGGGCAGGGACACCTTCCATCAGATCAGGTGGCTCAGGTCTCCATCCAACCTGGTCTTGAACACTTCCAGGGATGAGGCATCCACAATTTCTCTGAGGAACCTGTTCCAGTGTCTCACCACCTTCTGAGTAAGGAAGTTCTTCCTAACATCTTATCTCCCCTCTTTTATTTTAATTTTTCTTTGCCCCTACACTTCTTATGGGAAAACTGTTCCAGAATTTTACTTCATCAACAACTAAAAATGTCCTTCTAGTTTCCAAATTTAATTGTATTTATGATTGCTTTATATTTGTCCTTTTGCCAACACTGCTCTTTATCTTCAACACTTCTTTTGCTTTCTCAGTCTTTCCCATACACAAGCTTGCAAATTATTAGTCTCCAAATGCATGACCTTGCAGCACACATCAGTGAACTTCATTTGATTTTCACTACTCCAGGCCTTAAGTTCATCCACTTCTTCCTAGATGACAGGTTGCTCCTATTCAGAGTTCTTTCATCTGCATATTTCACACATACACATCTCCTTTTCGGGAAAATTATATGAACAAAAATACAAAAAGAATTAGTGAGAAGATCAGTCCTTAAAAATTGTACCGTAAGCTAGTCCTTCAATTAAAATTTTACAGTGTCTCCTGTAGTTCTCAGACCCTCACATGATTCTTTACTTGCTTTGCAACTTTCTTTCTGATCAGCATTATCCCTAATTTCCCTAGGAGATGCCAGATCATGTACACAACTACAGTCCAGCAAGAGGAGTCCAATTGCATTTTCTTACATAGAAAATGAATTATCAATAAGGTCCCTATAGATTTATCCTCAATGTATTCCATCAAATCAGTGCTGAGCAGTGGCCAAAAGGACGAGTTGCTGAAAGATTGTTTGCAAAAGTGCCAGGTGCTGTATATTTTATCCAGCCCAGTTCACCTTCATTGCTCATAACCCAAACCTCTGTTAGTGGCTAATGTGACACCAGTGCCAATGTTTGCCCCTGCCAGGCTGAACCAAATTCCATCATCACTTGGACCTGAGTACCCCTATTTATCTCAGCAGCTATCCAGGGGTGCAGAACCTCCCCGTCTTCCCTGTCTTTAGATTAATGTTGTATCACAGTGCCACATAGTCTATAGTAGCCTGTGGTAGAAAGTTGCACCTCTAGCAGTAAGCTCCAAAAAGAACAGAAAGTTCGGACAGGGAAAGGGCAAGGCAAAAATGTGATCTTTTTTCCCACATTCATGACATTGATGAAAAACTGAGCCAATAAACACAGTTTTACATCATCATGATGGCACTGGTGTGCAGGAGTCCTGAATTATACCAGTTTGATTTGCATCCCAAACTTCTACAGAAGCTTGGGGTAACACAACAGAAATTGAAGAGACTGAAAAACTTTCTATTTTAGCAATTCCCTAAAGCCTATCAGTCTACAGTTTCTTTGCATCTGGCTTTATTCATAAGACCTAATGATGAAAGCATCCAAACTGTATTAGCAGAGTTCTATGATAGCTCAGATCATCAGTGCACACAAAAGCATTGTGTGCTTTCACCTTACCAATACATCCTGGTAAGAAGTAAAAAAATGTACCACTCCACAAACTATTCTCTGTGAAGGTGGCTGCTGCTCCACAGGCAACCCCCACTGTTGCCATGGCCCAGCTTGAGGGCAAGCTGGGAAGCAGTCAAGGATCCAGGTAAGTTCCCTTCTTTGTCTGGAATTTGTTCATGTGTTTTGCCCCGCAAACGGATGAGAAGGCCTTTCTCCTGAGGCAATGAGTTGCTGTAGCAACTCCGNGTAAGTTCCCTTCTTTGTCTGGAATTTGTTCATGTGTTTTGCCCCACCACCGGATGAGACAGCCTTTCCCCTGAGGCAGTGAGTTGCTATAGCAACTCCCTGTCTGCTTGGCCTGTCAGTCCTCCACTCTCTCTCCTCCCCTTGTTTCCCCTATATGTACCCTGGACTAGAAAGTTCTCCCTTCCTAACTACCCCATTGGTCCTCTTTCCTTAGTCCCGCCTTCCCTACTTCCCTATTGGTTTATGTACCCTAATCCTGCCTATTCTCCTCCCCTTTGCCCTTTTCCCATTGGTCCCTTCCCAAAGTTAAAACCTCTGGATGCTGATGCTATTGGGGAGCTTTTGTCTCTGAATCCTTTGGAGAGTAAGTCTTGGAATCTCATGCAAGAGCTCCTCTCCCGCCTCTTTACTTCCACCCGACGCTACCATCAGTGTCTGTGTGCCTGTGAGCAGATAACTTGACCGCACTCTGGTGCCTACGGTGAGGGCACTCTCTGGAAGGATGCAGCGCTGGCCTGCTGGCCACCACCGAAGCGTGGCATCACCCCAGAACTTGGTTCATTGATTTAAAATGAAAGTCAGAGTAATTCCAAGTTTTATCCTTTAAGAGGAATCAGTTAAAGTCATACAGAATTCATGCTTTAGAAGGGAGCATTGTATTTATGTCCCATGGCCTACTACAAAATCTTTGCAAGCAAGTATGTAAATGTATAAAAGGAATATCACAATCATTTTGGTAGATTTAAATTTGTTCATGCTCCCCTCATGACAGAAGAATTTGTCAGCTTCCTCTCAGAAATAATACAGAAACATTTGTTTTAACTTGTTCAAAACAAACCTACTAAGAAATTATCTAAGACATGGCTCCCCTCCTTTTCAGTCTGCTTACAACAGAAAATAAAATCTGGCTGTATCTGAAAGAGGAACACAGCTTTAACTTCTACCAGTATTGGAGGTTTTGACAACCAGCTACTCAGGCATAACACAGTAAATACTGATTTGCATTTCAGATCTAAGATATGAACAAAAGACTGAAGACCGTCAACTTTCAGAATACACTTCAAAATACACTGTATTACACAGAAATGTAAGACATTAGGTCAAGTACTCCCAATCTTCCTCTCAAAATTGGTGACCTTTTTTAGTCTTACTTCATATGGGATATTCTAAGACATTAAGCTCCTGAAAGGTTTATGGGAATCAACAGCAGGGTGCAGAACAGATGTTACTGATGCTGCCATTAGTGAAAGGTGGGAAGAAATTAAGTCACTACTCATTTCCTTTGGCAGCAGCCAGGCTGACATGAAATCCCTGACTGTTCACTCAGCACAGCTACTGTTGGACACACCACAGCACAGACATTCTTTTCTGGCTGCTGAGAAGAAAAAGCACAGAAAGGAGTTTGGACATCTGGGAACTCTGCACTGCAGGAAGAGTTTTAGGAAAGCAGAAACTGGTCAAGATACAAGATAAATGACCATGGATGTAGAAATGTGAAAATACTGCAGAAGAAAAAGGAAAAAAAAGTGGGGTCGTTGTTTTAAGGGAGTCACGAGAGACAGAGAAAGTTGGGGTTGTTAGACAGGAGGAACTCAGGGCACAACTCTGCATGATATCTGTCTTTGGGAAGGCTTCTTTTCAGAGAACAATTTTGTAAGAGCCGCAGTGAAGAATGTTGCATGGAATCCAGTGACTCAGTCCAAAGAAATTAATTGAAAACTGCAGATGTTCTTTATTTCTCAAAATTTGCATTTGTATTTGTAGGTTTATTTGTATTCCAAATGTGTAAAGAATTTTATTTGAAAGTGCTTGTATTTCTGGAAAAACAACATTAATTTATAAAGATTAGTTTAAAAGATAACACAACAGAGGCATTTATATACAGCGCATACTGTGGAAACCTCAAACCCTAACAATGTGAACAATAATTGAATAAAAAAACAGTATCGAAATACTAAACAAATATCTGACAAGTTGGATGAGCAACATCAAACTACATATTGACTTCTTTTTTTATCTTGTCAGTAAAAATAAAATCAAAAGTGGAGAGAAAGGAAAATAAGCCCCACAGTTATCAGAACAAATAAAGGCTCTGTTTATCTTGTCTTAGCACAGAAGAACACAGGAAATGTTGGAATAGAAGAGTCCATTTTGACCCATTGCAACCAATATTTTTCTGTCTTGGAGTGACATATTCTCCTCTGAATTTGTCTCAAACCAGGGCATTTTTTTCCTAATATTTTATGGTGCTTGAAAGGAAATACTCTGTGGCATTCTCGTTCATTGTACAAACTATGTGATAGAGAGATGAAGAAATTCCTCTGTGAGTCCAGCCAGCCATCCATTTTAACACTGGATCATGAGGCTGCTTGTGAAATTCCAATTTGTATTCTTGCTTCTTGGGCAAGTTACTAAAACTTTTTAGGTACTATAAACTATTTGCCTTAAGAATGTCCCACTAATAGTAAATTACAGTGCTTAAAATTTTTTTGTATATGCACACCACAATCAATGGGATAAAGACCATCAGTACATTTCAGAGGCAAAACTCTCTGCAGCACTGGACTGGTGAGGAAATGGTTTCATTTCAGACTGAGAACACTCTTCTCCAATTTACAAAAGATAATGTGCTGACTGCATAATACAGAAAATGTACAATGATTTCTTAAGAAATCATTGGCACCTTAATTGTGTTACAAAAATCAATAGTTTATCATTTAATGGATTTACTGGACAGAGAGAAGAGTGGTTATGCTATTTAGAGTTCCCACCAGTCATCCAGAGGCTGTTTTTCTTTAATCCTATTCAAAAATTCTCTGAATCAAAGAAGCATGACCAAACCACAAAAGGCATTAGACAAAATGTCCTTCTACGCTGCAAACCTGAAATGAAACAACCAATAGATTGCTATTGTTAGGGGTGTTTAAAGACTGTAACCCTTGTAAGCCCAATAGCAGGTACAAAGAGAATGTTTTCACTCTAACATAACTCGCCAAACTTAAGTACAGGTTGTTTCAAGACCATGGCAGATTTTCACTTTTCCTGTATGCTTTCCTTGTTGTTGCCTAGCTTTAATGAGCTGTGTTGAATGAACGAAGTGCATTAGCACATACACTGCATAAAGCTGATGGATTTTTCTTTTCAGAAATTTGCCACCTTTCTTGAGATGATACCACATTTATTTTATCTGTAAATAGATACCAGTTGCCTCAAAATAAACCAAACAAAGCAAAAAAGAGGAACAAATTAATAATCTCTTTAGCCCTGTGCTGGTTGTCTTTCTACATCCATGAATGCTGGTTAACTAGCTAGGCATCCTCATTAAATACATCTTCATGATTTTAAGGGTTTGAATGCCTGCTCTGAACTGAAATTTCTCCAACTGGTCACATGGGTGAATTCTTATAAAACCTGACAAGACATAAGCAGCCAATTTTCCAGTTTCAAGTATTACTGTCTGTGGACTCAGTGCTTTCTGGAGGGGTGCAATACATTTATTTTGTAAGACTATTATTTTTTTCATGCTTTGTCAACAGAATTAGTCTGGTGATGGAGAGCTGTTTTTGCTCTCAACTCACCACTGTCCAGTGCAGTGTAAAGATTAGACAGATGCAGAAGGAGTGTCTCCACAACTTCTCCTTCCCTCCTGCAGCTGTGTCTATCCCCTTGACAGTCCCTTTGATGATGACCCTCCTGAGGTCCCCACACATGTTTGACCATCAGGACTACATGTCAGTGAGACGAAAGTAGTTGAAAGTGTAATCTTGGAAGTATACACCACAGAAACTGCCCCAAATGTGTTTTGTCATAACTATCCACAACCCTCAAATAAAGATTCATACAGAATATCTATAGATTAAATATTTGTGGGGCTTTGGAAAATAGGTTGTGAACTGATTCGCAATTATAACATATTTACCCGAGAACAGTCTTCTGCAAATTGCTGTTTTCTGAATCAAAGGTGTTCCTCCATCCTTCTAAAAGCAAATCCTTAAGCTGATGGAGATATTATATGCATCTCTCACAGAATTTGTTTTGTTGTAGAAGATCAAACAGACAGTTATGCTAATTAATGAATTTCACTTTTTAATTTATTTGAACAATATTTCTATCAAAAGACCAAGGTACAAATAAAAATGAGAAAAAATTCAGAGCTCATGTACATGGCTGAAGAAGGAGGAAGCATTCTGCTGGAAGTTGATAAGAGATCCACAAATAGTAGCAGATACAATGGTGACCATGCAGTTAAATTACTCTGCATGACGTAATCTTGGCAAACAAACTCCTAGGAAGGTCATGGCTGAGCAGGAATGCTCAGAAGAAATGCAGAGAGGCCTGGCACTGGGTCAAGTATGCCTTGGCTCCATGTTAACCATGTTAGCTGTTACCAAGTGAAGGCTAAGTTGGCAGCAGCTCACATCATCATGTCTCCCTTCCCTGCACATCAAGAATGGCAAGAAGGAACTACAGAAAATTTCATAGGATGCCTGGGTGTCTTCTTTTTTAGCTTAACTAGCATTTATAATATATATAGATCTCAAGACATAACATAGCATTTTACAAAATACAGTATGAACTAGAAAGACAAGAGATCTCCAGACTACATGAACTGAGTCTTAAAAAGCACAAACCAAACCAATTCAGAACAATGCTGTACAGAACAGACTGGCAAGTGGTCATTAGAGCTGAAATGGAGCTTTACACAGAGGGAAGGGAGACTGCTCCAAGTGTGAACAATGGTATGTAATAAAGCAAAGTCAGGAAAGGATGAAGGAAATTACAGAACTATTCCTATGGATATAAACCCAAGCTATGTCAGTGGGGGTCCTTTAAAAATGGCTGGGTTTAATATCACACATTGAATATCTAGTGCACATTGAATACTAGATTTCTTTATTAATTTTATTTCTTTATTTATATTATTTATTTATTTATTTGTACTAAATATTTATTTATTTATTTATCTTTTAATTTAAGACAGGAGGCCTAACCACATCTTATACTAAGGTTATTTATGAGAAGAAGGAATGTTCATGTGTTCCATTTTCATAGTCAAAGACACAACAGAAATCTCTTCACTGAAATATGTTCTAACATATAAGGGGTGAAGATAAAGGTATGTGAGTTATCAGAGTTTTTCCCAAATTATTACCCAAGCACTTCCTGAACACTCATCAGCCCTTCCAGGGCTTTAGTAGATGTACACTGCAAAGAGGCCTCAAATATTTAGCCAAAGAAGAGTGTGTAACCCAGCAGCTCAGGTACCAACAGCAGCTGACCTACAGGTGCAATCTCCAAGAATTGGTTCTGTCAGCATTAGTTTTATAGTGTTTCCCACGTCAACATAAATCCAAAACAGACTATGGAAGTATGATGTGCTTAGGCTATGGATGGACCAAATTTAATGACAACGAGATTCCTGGCTAGTCTTACATCATCTGCAATTTTTGAGTCACAAGATACAAAGTTTTTTCTGTAAAACTGTAGAAAATGGAAAAAAAAATTCCCCTCACTGTATGTCTGAAACCAGTTTCCTTTGGCAGCTGGCAAAGCCTACTTGGGCAGCCCAGTTTTGCCCCCAGCAGGGAGGTAGCTCCTTACGCCTTACAAATGGCTGCTTCATACACCATTTCAACTTTAGGTTCTTCATCCTGAATCTCAGTTTTTAACTGGAATTTCTAAATTACTCAGGCCTTACTATAACTCCTGTCACAAAGGATGCAGAGTTTTTTAGATACAGTATTATGTGTAACTAATTTCAAAACTACTTCAGGTTAGACCGCCTGTAATGAACTATGTAGTTTCTCTTGGCTACAGAACTCCACAATAATTTTTTAACCTTTCTTTTGCTATCATCATCTCTCTTCTGTCCTTGTTCTAGTAACTGTTTCTATTTAATAACCTGTAGCTCTGATTTAGTGTTACTGTTTTCCTTATCTTCAATACCCAAGAACTCTAATCAGTGTAATCCAGCGTATGATAAAACTACACTGGACTTCTTTGAAAATCCTGAGGTAAAATGAGAAAGCTAAATACATCCTAAAACTGATTTAACTCATCCCCTTCCATGACAAAATCAGGATGGTACCTTTCAGGAGGATAAGCAAGGAAGATGAGCAGAGCGATGGTGGGCTGAGCACAGGTGGTCCCATCGGTGGCTCAGCCCTTCCAGTTCATCTATTTCACTATGCTGTGATGGGTTACAAGCTTCTTAATAATTGCTCTTCGTAGAAACACTAAGACACACTTTGAGGAAGAAAATGGTATTCCAGTACTTTTCTGTGAAAAGGCTGTAAAGTTTCGTGAAGAAATGCTGTGATCAAAAAAGCAGTCACTTCAAGGGAAGATATCCTTTGACTAATGCCTCATTATAAAACCCCGGATCAAATTGGTTCCCCATAACCTTGTTTGCAGAGGTTTTTGAAGCCATCGGGAGGTGTTTGGTTGTACTTGCCAGTGACGTTAAAATAATGGGGCCGTCATTCTTGCTTTCTTTTCATAGAGAAAAATGCCAGACCTCAGAGGCCAGTGTAATTCCTTAAGAACCAAGGACTTTGATATGGCTGCTATAGCTCAATCTTCATCCCTTTCACAAAAAAACCAACAGGAAAAAAAAAAACAAAAAAAACAAAAAAACAAAAAAAACCCACTTCATTTTAGAGAATGAAGAATTGAAGGGTAAAGGGCAAATATATTTCATGAGTTGACACGTCAACGACATTTGCACTTGAGGTACCTGCACGGGCCCAGGGTGACAACGGCGTCCTTTCACACACGCACCCTCTGAGGGGGCCAGCAGAGGCTCCACGACAGCCTCAGCCAGGCGTGAGTGACCTGTGGCGGGGACCGCGGGCAGCGCAGCCACCGCCGGACAGCAGCAGCACTCCCCGCACGCCTGAGGGAGCGCTGCCGGTGCCCCCGAGCCGGTATCGGCCCTCCGGGGCCGCCCCGCCCTGCCGCGCCCGCGCCGCCATCTTCAACGTCCCCGCCGCCCTCACACAGGTGAGACCCAGCGGGGACCGACCTCCCCGGCCTCGGCGTCCCCGATCCCGGTCCCGACTGCGACCCTGGCCCCGGCCCCTGCCCCGACCCCCATCCTGATCCCAACCCCAGCTCCGAGCGAGGGGCGGGGGGACCCCGGCCGTGCCACTGTAGCTGCGCAGGGAAGGGGGGCCGCGGGTGGTCGTGAATCTTGTGTCAAATCGTTTTGCGGTCCTATTTTTATAAAGCAAAAGTCTCGATTTTAAGTTATTTTTCCCCTTGATTCTGCACGTTGTGCATAAAAGCTGTGCCACTTCGCGCGTTGGAGCGCCAGTAGTTTTGCAATAGCTTATTAATGGTCTTCTTGCCCATTTATTATGCTAACTTGTATATTGAGAAAATATATAGCGGTGTTACAAACTCAGCTTTAAATATTTAATATGTGGAATTCATTTGTCTGGGAGATACTAAAAACCTTTCATCAGTGATGAACTGCTTTCCCTGGCATGTCCCAGCCGCCATAAATCAGCTCTGGCTTTGGGCCCATGATGGTGAGTTATATGTATGAACAGTTTTGGGTCTAAGCCTGTGTGCCCTGCCAAAAATAGTGTATTCGTGTCATTTTGGAATGCAGATTAGTAAGTGCAAATTCACTTTATCTTGCTTCACGAATTTGACTTTGGAATAAAAAATCTTAAATAAACACAGCTTTTCCAACACTGGGGTATTGATCAGAAACATGTATTTATATGCTTATGTAAATATTACCTTTTAAGACAAGGGACTAACAAACACTATGAAGGGTTTTAGGTTTGTGTGAGTCTGACCATCCCTGTCTCTCCTGGATTTAGAACCGTGCTTAGTACTAATTAGATTAAGAAGATATGAAAGTCTGTTTGCCTTTGCTGTTCATGAAATACTCTTTTTGCTTGTTACTTTCAAAGGATCAATTGTTGGAATCCTGGGGCTACATAAACACCAATATTGTTGAAATATACGTAAGAAGCTGTCATAGAATGAAGATACTTTTGCAGATTCCTAAGGGGTTTGTGTGAATGAGAGGAATAAGGGGCACTTTGGACACTGGTACTTTATTGTTGATGTAAGAAACATGGTGAAACTAATGATCAAAGTCACTGCACAAGCCAAGGCATCACAAGGTAAATTCTGATAGGAATCTATTGAGAGGTAAATATCTTTCATTGTTGCTTAACTTTATAAATTACATTCGTGATTATTTGTCATTGACTGATACTTTAAGCCTGTGTGTCCAGTTGGACTGACATACTAAAGTACATGGTTCAGGGCAATAAAAAAATAAGTTTGATAAGTGACTGAAAAATTAAAAAGCTACTAGTTTATGGCATTCTACAAAGATGTCATAAAATTCCTGTTTATTTATAACTGTGCAAAAAATTGAGGACTTGCATTTCGAATTGCTGTTAATTTTTTAAAAATAGTCCCACTGGATTTTAAGTACTCTTGATGTTTAGAATTTCTGGAGGGACTGGGAAAAGTGAAAAGGGGAGAAATACTGCAACTGTAAATTTTCCAGACCATTCTCTGTTTTAAAAATAGGTTACTATTATTAAAGATTAATTGTTGTATAGTGAAAGCACTGAACATTACCTCAGTAATTACATGACAAATACGTCATTCACTTAATGTCTTTAGCAGCTACAGATCTTAAAAGCCAAGGTAATTTCTAGTCTTCATTTGTAATGAAATTTGATAAACTATAATTAAGCAGTATATGGGCAAAGATGTATTGCAATGTCACTTGCAGTATTTTTCCTGCCTTTTGGAAAACAGACTGATATTTGGCTGATTTCACAGAGGTGTTTACAATGTTTGTAGCTAAATTACTTGTCCAAACACAAATGCTTATAAACTTTGGGTCTAGTTTACCTTCCACTGAAGTTAAGAAGGAACCACCTGCTTATGAATTTGGTACCTACAAGAGTCATCAGTTTTCTGAGTCTGCATAAAATATGTTCTCGAAATTAGCAGATCACCTACCTTGTCCATTTGTATATCAGTTTCAGACACACTTGCATTGATGAGAAATTTTAAGCCAGAATACTGGTAGTAGTCCCTGAAAGAGATGAGTTACTTTTTTCAGTCTCAGAACTTAAAAGCTTTTTATACAGTGACTTTGAGATCAGAACTCCTCAGGTTTATTCAGTCTTAATATTTTTCCCTGAGATGTAATAAAGCATAACAGAACTGCAGAATATATGAGGGCTATGCTAGGTGCATGATGCTTGGCAAATCTGAAACTGATCTTTGAAGCAAAAGTTAGTGAAAATGCTTTGACCCAAGGAAAAAGCAGTGTATTCCTCTTCATCTCCTTCATTTTAAATTAATAATAAATAAAAACTGGGCAGTGGTGAAATCCTCAGTCCTAGAATGTCAAGTGCCTGAGAGTGTGAGTTACAGGGACACACTCATCGTAAATATGTCCTGCAGGAAGACTTGGCTCCTGTCTCTCATTCACTGCACATTCTTCTCATTTTGCTCTGGCAGGGGGAATCAAAACAGTAGGTCACTGAGATTAGTTTCATGGTGCCACTACTTCTCACTAAGGCGTGAATTGTACAATTTTGAGTAGTTCTGGCTTGTGTAAAGGCTGTAGATAATAACAAAGATAGGGCCGCAGACAGAAAAGTGAACAGTGATTTCAGAAATAAGTAATCTTTATGTTAAGTGAATATTTAGAGAGAAGGAAAAGTCTAGTACCCTTGCTTTAGAAGTGCATTCTTTAAAAGGTATTTCTTAAATGTCTAGTTCATCATTAAGTAGCTCAATATAACTATTAATGTAGTAATTTTTTTTTAAATGACACCAACAAGTGAAAAATTTGAGTAGAAAATGGTCTAAAACATAGAATAATGCAACTAGTGTTTTAGAAGTGCAGTGACAATATTAGTTAAATTTGATCAAAATACTGATTACAAGTTTTGATAGGCCTGTTACAAATGCTGTGGTTTTTAAATTTCTTTTTCCTTACAATCAAAAAGTTTAAAATGAGCTAATATTTCTGGCCACAGGGTGGGATAAGTTTATAATATCTGATTGTTTTTCATTTTTATTTTATTTACAGACAACTTTAAGATTTAATTGTTGGTGATGAGAATAATTGTGAATAAATATCAATAGATTTGATCACTTTTCATAAATTAATGAGTATTTCTTCAAATAGAATGCTGCTCCAATCCTTTAAAGGGATTCATTCTTCATGAAGTCTTCCATATTGTCCCTGAATTTCTAGTTCATTTTTAGTCATATATATTTTCATAATTTTTTTAAACTTTGTTACTTTTAGGTTGTGAGAGCTGAACAGTTCATTATGAGAGTCTGTATTTATAATCATCTGGTCAGCATATTGTTAAGAAACTGGTTACAGTCTGAAAAAATATCCAGTAATTAAAAATAATTCAATTCTTAAGTTGTTCATACCCAAGCTGAACATGAACAGAACAAAGTATATCAAATAAAATTGAGGCAGAGTCTTAGGAAAGGATTTTTCTGTGAGTTGAGGTGCACTTTCAGTTCTCAGTGAAGGTGCTTATTGTCTCTTGTGGCTCATTCTCCTGTCTTTGGAGCATGACAACTTCCTTTTATGTTCAGGGTCTCTTCACTTTCTGTTGATGCCAGGTGAGTCTACAGACACTCAGCATGATCAAAGAGGAATGTAGGAGGCTTCCAGTATCAGTCCCTTCCCTTTCCACTGTTCTGGTTCTATAACTGCAAACATCTCTTAATTCACAGAGTCTTGAGCAGCCCTTAAATAACTGAAGTGCTTGGCTTGAGTCTTACAGTAATCATCCTCAAAGAAGAGTGGTGAATGTGAAAGAAGGTAACTTGTCTCAGAAGTCTCTGCCAAATATCTCTAGATGGAGAGATTTCTATTGCAGCTGTTCCATGTTTCTACTTTTCTGTATTGAATGTTGAGCTCCTCTTTAATGGATTCTAATGTTTTCTGGTGGGCACTCGATAACAAAGAATAATTTTTTTTAAAAATGTGTCAAGAATGATTTTTAAGCCTTTTTAAAGAATGAGAAAGTCTTCATTGATTAAAAATAGGAACTGACATAAATTTACTAGTTTTACATGGAATATAAGAAAAGGCAGCCTGAGTACTTGATGCACAGAGAGTATTTTCCAAGACAGTGTCAATATTATTTGTGGTGTTAATTCTTTTGCAGTAGCACTCTGATGCAGTTGATGTACATTTCTACTCAGAACAGTACTTTATAATAGTATTCACATATTTAAAAATATGGCTAGAGTGTCCTTACAGGATTTTTTTCATGTCAAATTCTGTATAAAGTTGTTTGTTTTTCAGCATAGTGTGCAAGTGTCTTTACTAATTGAGAAGCTAAAATTATTTTCTGCCTCTGAAAGCTGGAAAAATGTTCAAAAACCACTATCAGGTAAAACAGAAATAATTTTATTTTTTACCCATTTTCATTTCATCTCTGAGAGAGCTCAATTAGAGGCAAATGTCCAGCTACAGGAGTATTTTGGAGTGTTTAATTATTAAGTATTTTTGTCGAAGTGTTACAAAGTAGTGCATAGCTGCTGATGCTGTCAGGTCTAGCATGGGCACTAACATGGATTTGCCAGTGGCTTTTGTTCTTTACCCTTGTGGGCCAGGGAAGGCACATCTGCTTCCATTCAGTCATGGAAGGAGTCCCAGCTCCTAAGGTGTAGTCAGAAAAGGGGGGATTAGATTATTGGCTTGATCCAGCACAAGCTTGTGATAACAGCACTCACATCATTTGGAATTTCATTATAGCTTTTAGTCTTTCCTGGCCTTTCTCTCCACCACACTTTGCCTCCCTTTCTCTGCACTAGTCCCATTCTGAGAGAACCCACCCCAACTACATTTTCCCTCCTGGTCCCAGATGTGCTACTTCTGTACCCAAAATTGTTATAACTGATGTTGTTCCCTAGGCTGTCTCAGCTTTTCATGGAATTTCTGATGTAACTGCCACTGGCTTTGCAGGATTGTGCTCCCCAAATATGCCCCATTCTCCCCTCCAGTTGATAGTGGAATTTGGCAGTTTCTTGCCTAACTTCCCTGGGGTCCCCCATGAGACCCAACCATCCTCCACAGCACCAGCTTCTTGCATCAGTGTTTGACATTTTCTCATGTCATGTCTGATACTTTTCCAGGTCCTGTTCAGTTTAATCTCAAATCAGGGCCAACTCAAGGGCTGTGCTATTAACAAAATGTATTTGTAAAGATGGAAGAAAAAGCTACTTGTTTAAGATTTGCTGCAAGCACATACAGTTTGGCATGCAGCTTTAACTTCTTAAGAGCTTAATCCTGTAGTCCTTAAATAAATCAGGTAACTTGGAAATTGATAGTGCATATTAAAAAAATTCATCCATTATAAGTCTAAAAAATACTTCAAGTGCAGTTTATGGAGTGCCATTTTGAATTTCCTTAAAACTTAGCTCAGTCACAGGCATCAGCCATGTGGCTGGAGCTGCCAGGTGTGTGTGGGCAGAGGAAAATACCTAATTCATATAAAGTGCAGAGTTGTCGTTCTCTGAAAAACTAATCTGAGGAGCATTTCTTTTGCTTTCCTCTCTTGCTCATTCTGACTTGCAGGCAATTGCTTGGGCAGCTGAGCATAAAGAGGATCAGGGAGTGCAGGCAACTAGAAATGAGAAGGGAATGGCAGAGTTGTAATGATTGATTAGGTCAACCATGCTGCTGAAAAATGCTTAGCAAACTGTAGGCTGAATGCATCAGATGTCACAAAAAATGCGACATCAAATGGGAAAAATACAGAAACATGTAATTCCCTAAGCAGAGGTAATAAAGCCAAGCTCCCCAAGAGCCTGTGTTTAGATTCCTTGATGTCTAATAGAGCACCTGCTCTGTGTCAGGAGTTTTCACCTGACAGGGACATCCATAATAATCTTTTTCCAGTAATAATTCTCTGTTGCCTCATGAAGGCTATAGCCCTTACCTTTTCGTAGTGATAACTGACTGGAACAGATCTACTACTAGGAAAAGTTAGTAAAAAAGAGCCCAGAAAAGTTAGTAAATTCTTGTTTGGTCAAATCAGGCTGGAATTTGGTAACTGGTAGAAAAGTTACTGTGAAATAGCCATTCACCTATGTAGACAAATGGTGTAAACTTCATTTCCATTGGAAATAAGACAAAACATGCAATCTGCAACACCTTTTATTTTTCAGCAGCATGTTTTAAAACTCACTTCATTTGGCAAATTGTATAAATGAATTTTAGCTAAATATAAATTAGTAATCTCCTGCATGGTTTTAGAATATTTACAATAATTTTGCTTTTTACAGAATGACATTATAAATAAAATATTTTAAAATACTCCGTAGTATTCCTTCAATTTTATCTTCTGATCTTCTAGTAAAGCTAAGTATTGACTACACGAATTGATGTGTTATAGCAGTCTAGAAGCTGTTATTGATATTCTGCTGTCTGACTGATCAGTAATACTGACTGTGGTAACAGCATGATACAGAGAGGGATTCTTAGGTTCTTATCTTGACCATTGATAATTTAGTGCTGAGCATTTGGCTGGATGATGTATCCTTAAATCATTTTATCATAGGGTGGCGGGTTTGTTGAAATATTCAGTGCTCAAGGCAAGAACCCAGGAGAAAAATGGAAGATTTTTGGCAACCCATCAGCTATATCAAAAGTAAGTTTTTTAAGAAATATATAAAAGCTAGAGTATAAACTAGAAATATGTGAACGAAGCTTAAAATTAGAAAGTAATGAGGGCTTTGACCTGACAGTGGAGTTGTCACTTGCAGTTCTGTCATTATGACAGACTAAATGACTACTTAAATTAGTTCTATATGCCTGCTTGCGGACTGAGTTGGTCACAGTGTAATTTTAAAGTTTAAATATTTAGAAAGTAATTTTGGTACTCTGGTAACCAATGAATTGAGCTTTGCTCACTGAATCCCGAGTCCTGTTTGTCAGCATTATTTGTTCATAAAACACGCAAGTAAAGGACATATTTGTATGGATTATATTTTTGCCATAAAATTTGAACTACTCATACTTGCTGTGTCATCTGCATTTTCTGATTTAAAAAAAAAAAATAGCTTTGCATGTTAGTAGCATTGTTGGTTGTCAAGAGGAGAATTTTATCAGGATGCTTATGTTTGTTGTTCCTTTTTGTAGGAATATGACAAAGAACTAAAAGGCTTTGTTTTTGTACTTGAAGGAAACAGTCTAACCAACAAAATGAAGCTACCGAAGGAAACTAGACAAACTTGTGAGTATCAAAGAATTAAATGTCTGTGATGTTGTTATGATTATTACATCAGTCTTACATTGGAATGTAAAATTGCATTATTCTCCCTTAGTTCAGGCATAATTCAGAATAGGAAAAATGTTTTTTTCATTAACTTTTTAGCAGGTTAGTTACAAATAAGTAAAAATTATAGAAATGCCATGTTAGAGTAAGTGCTGTAGGGAAGATCTTACATGTCCTGGTGCTGCAAAGTTCACTTCTGTACCTGATCCTGGTGCAGACCAATGTCTGATAAATAACTTCTGACTCCATTCAGCACTTACTAAAGTCAGTAATTCAACTGGTATTGATGAATGTGAAACAGGTTTCTGTCCTCTTTCTCATTTTAATTTTTAAAGAATTTTTACTTTTTAAAGAATTTTTACTTTTGTATCAAATAAGCACTAGCAGTACAAGAAAGTTATATCCAAATTTCCCCTGTGTTTGTGTAATCAGTGTTTAAAGGTGGTCTGAAGTATTTTCCCAGGATGTCTATTGCACCACAGTAAACCAGAATCCAAGCAGTGTGCAATACAGCAATCATCATATGCCTTAAACTCTGTGACAGTGTTGTACCATCTAAGGCTTGTAGGAGTGAATTGAGCTGGTTTAGAATTAACTAAATCGATTGCTTTTGAAGAAAAATTGAGATGATGATTTTAAAAAAATAGAATGGGAATCTTCTAGTACACTTCTGATGCAGGATATACAGTAAGACACAAGTTGTTTCCAATAAACAAAAAAAAAGAAGAATAAATTCTTTGGGCTGGTCATGCACTAAGGTCTTGAAGTCTAGTCTGATTTTCATAAAAGGAATTGGCTGTTATCTTCATTAAAATAAATATTAATGCATAGTATATTTTTGAGAAATCTAATTTATTTTCAATCATACAATAAACTACTATAACAGATAACAGTAAACAAAAGAAAAAAATTGCTAACTGTTGCTAAACATTAAAATGAGGATTAAGAATTAATTTAGTGGGTAATCACTGCTAAAAATAGTTTGGTTTTTAATTTACTTTAGCTGGTGCTGCAATACTGCAGTCAGGTTTCCATCTGTTACCATTCTGTTTCCTTCTGTCTCCTCTTGAGATGTGTGTACCTCAAGTATTTAATTTATCAAGTGTGTGGTCTCCCAGTTGCATTGTAACTTTGTATACTCTTCCAAAATAAAAGATACCATATATGCAAATCTGATTTAAAGTTTTCAGGTGTCATTTGGCCCTCAAAAGAAGAAAGTTCTGATTTGTTATTCTTTAGAAGAGGAGCCAGTGTTGCTGTTCAGTCTTGTTAAGCCAATAAAAGGCAGCCTGTATCCTCCCTGATGGAATGTCTAAGAAAACAACATATGGTTCAATTCAGACAGCTTTGTACTGTTTTCCCTAGATAGGGAGCTACCTGAATTTTTTTGTTTATTCCCTCAGTCAAGCTTGTTTTCTGTTTTTCTACAATTCAGAAGCCTTCACTGAGTAGTGTTGTCATGAGCTGAATTGCATTCTCACCCAAGAGTTTTTTGAAGTTGTTTAACAAAGTGTACATTGTCACCAACATGAGTGCAAGTTTAACATGACTATGAGATGATAGGAAAGTATTACTTCATTTTATAATAATTAAGGCATATTTACTGTCTTCATGCTCTTGGAACACAAAAATTGTAAGCTAAAAAAAGGTTCCTTATGCTTTCATGAGAATTCCACCAAAGCCACAGATGGGACTTATAAAACAATGCTTTTATTGTAGCTTGAATTGGATTTCTTCAGGTTTTTCTCGTGTTCATATGTTGTGTGAACCTTGGGAAATAGTGTTGAAGGAGCATAGCATATGGTACAAAATTGGAATGGTGGATAGTGAAATGTCCATATGCATGCACACAGCACTTTTTTTTTTTTTTTCCTGTTTCTAGTGGGACTGATTCAGCAATTTCTGATGCTTCAGATTTTTGTGCCATTGGGAAAAGACTTCTCCACTGAGTTACTGTAAGATGCATAAAATTTCCTTGAATACTTAAAGTGAATTTTTGATTGCAGTCATTAATTGTGGTGGCATGTTTTGCATTAAAGCATGGTGACTTGTCAAGTCAATAAAAAGTAATTAAGCTAATGAGATCATTATTTCTTAGATGTTTTAAATAGTGACATTCCTTTGGAGACAGAACAAACTCTAAAAAATCCTGAATGAAAATGGTGAAAAATCTGAAGAAATGGGACATAAATTTACCAAACATATGAAAATATTGACACATGAGGACTGCCTGAAAATTCATAAGAGACTTATGCATAAGTCATAAGAGAGGGCCCTTTGGTCCAGAGCAAAAAGAAATACATATTCTAACAACTGAGGGAGAAAAACACAACCAAATGGTTTGGTAGCTAAAAAGCTAGAACAACAAATGGAGTACTTGATTGGTATAATTATTTCCACACTATGAAGAAAGAGAGATACAGCAGAAACAGATTAGGTGTGAAATTATTTAATAGTTTTAAACTTGGGCAGTTGTCAGGCTTTGGACATTTCTCCCCTAGTGACAGCATCTGTTTAGATAAAAACAGCACAACTTACTCAGCTTTGTAGCCCATAGAATATCTGAGACTTGGATTAACAAAAGAAATATTAGGCCATTAGAAGCCCTGTAAGAAGAGATGGGTTGAATGATATGCAATGAAATTGTGTAAAGTGAAAGAAGAATTTTATTTTTGTTTGGCTTTCTGTAAGTTTGCATTTAAAGGGACGAAGGGACAAAACAAACAGGATATGTCATGGAGCAAACAGAGACCAAATAGCAAGTACCAGACCAGCACCAAGATTTGCTTCTCATGGACATCCTGTAGGCAGGGGCAAAGACTTTTAATGACAGATGCAGGAATTTAGATTTTTCTACAGTATCATGTTGAGTTTGATTCTTTGGGGTATTTACCACCTTCTTAACAAGAACCTCTTTTCCACTTCTACTAATTTTATTTTTCTCATTACTTGCTTTTTTTTGATAAAAAAAATTTCTATCACCTCTCCCACCCTTATTTGCCTTTTCTCTTTCCAGCTTATATTTAGACTTTATATTTTCTTCATCTTTTCTCTCTACTTCCTGTTCCCATCTTTACTATGTCCCTCTAATAAAAGCAAATATATGTTCTTGTAATATTCTCAGGTACTTGTGTACACTTAAATACATGTACTTTGTATTTTCCTATATATATATTTTTATGTAACGTATACTGTATTGCTATATAATGTGTATAATATAAACTGTATTAACTATATGTTCTTTCTGTAGCTCCAATGACTTTGAATGAAGGTGTTTGTATCTTAAAAGTACAATATCAGTTGTACCCCACTTAGGGCAACTGTATGAAAAAGTTAATAAAAGTTCTTTAAAAATAGTTTTAATACCAAGTTTTGTATTTTAAATCAGCTATAGCTTACTTGTACCCTTAAAGTCCTTCAAGACTTGCAGAATAGACAGTGCATTATTTTATCATAGCAGACTTAAAATAATCCAGTAAATAGTAAAGATAAGTCCTTCTTGCTTTATGTGACTGCCATTCAGTTCCCTTCATTTCAGATGTTTTGAAAGAAATCTCTTGCTTGTTTGCAGACAGAATGTTGTGTTGTTAAACTTCCTGAAGTTTAGTGTTTAAAGGTGGTTTCTTACACAACCTGACTCCTTAGTGCTGAATCTTTGAGCAGCTTCAAGTGAAAATTGATAGGATACCAAGCTATGAAGTTTATGTAAAAACACTGACAAGTTTTGTAATAGCTGGGCATGAAGCTTTATGTTACATTTCTTGCTCTCCCATTCTGCAGAGAGATGGAAATAGAAATTTAGTTTGAGTCTCATACTCTTTTGCATTCTGTTCAGTGACTGATCTGGTCAGCAAACAAGAATTTCTTCAAGGCCATCCATCACTGCTGGCATCAGCTGAGCTAAACTTTCTAACTTGCTGCTCTCAACCAGTCATGAGAGGTTCCTGCCATAAATACAGAAATGTGTGAACTACTGTCTGTATGAGCTGGTTTGTCTTTTCTTTGGAGGAAATTTAAGTAGAATTTTAGATAACTTTTTTATGTGGCATGATTAGATGAATACCACCACATTAACAGTCAATGTATTGATCTGCATAAAGATGTGTAAAATAGACTGTGGATGAAAAATTTGATGAAGCATAATAAAATCACAAGTAAGGTAGAGAGCTTGTAATTTATGCAGCTCCTTTGGCGCAAATAATAGCAAAGCTATTAGTAATGCTGAATATAGCTGTCTGCTGCAAATGCAGTTGTTAAATCTTCAGTGTTATGGATTTTGCTATCTTTCTGAAAAAGCGAAGGTAACTCAATGTTTGAAAAAATATTTCCATGTAAAAGAAAACAGCATCTGGCTTGTGTTGTCATTTTTGCTTTAATTCCCAAATATGGACATGCGGGTGTTAATGCTTCTGCTTGGCATTTTGACAAGCACTCAAACATTTATTCTTAAAGAACTGTGATGCCAGTCATGGTCCTACTTTGTTTCTGATACGATTTTTCTCAGTGTTGGGTATCACATGAAATTAGCACATTTTGTAATGGAAAGTTTTACAGCAAATTAGTAGGGCTGTTGATGTGAGGAAACAGACCTTGAAATTGTACCATAGCATCAAAACAAGAGTAGACTGGTCTGGTGTAAAAACAAGGATGAGATGCTCACTTCCTGGTTTTATACTGAAATATTTTGTGGTGTTGTATGAGTCCCTGTGGATTGCTCAGCCTTTTTTTTCCCAGTTCAGGCATGATACTTACTCATCCATTGTTGCAGCTCTGAAGTCATGCTGCCTCTCTCAGTGATGGCCAATTCATGGTGCTTCAAACTTGTTTAAATCTTCGCATGTAAACAGCTGTAAATCACATGTGGTATAGTGTTGTAATTTACGGCCAGATTTGTCTTCTTGCAGCATGAGATTGACTTTAGATCAGAAGGCAAATATCTTCTTTATTTTATGCATGTATATATATATTTCATGCAAAGCAAACAAGCAGATATGCTCTCTCTGACCTGCTGCTCCTCAGCAGCTCAGGAGGAGAGCTAGAGAGAAACTGCACAAGGTATAGCTACGATTGCAGATGACACTAAGTTAGGGGGAGTGTCGATCAGCTGGAAGGCAGGAGGGCTCTGCAGAGGGACCTGGACAGACTGGAGAGTTGGGCTGGCTCCAACGGGATGAGGTTCAACAAGGCCAAGTGCCGAGTCCTGCACTTTGGCCACAACAACCCCCTGCATCGCTACAGGCTGGGGACAGAGTGGCTGGAGAGCAGCCAGGTAGAAAAAGACCTCAGTGTTTGGATCAACAGTCAGCTGAACATGAGCCAGCAGTGTGCCCACGTGGCCAAGGAGGCCAATGGCATCCTGGCCTGCATCAGGAACAGTGTGGGTAGCAGGAGCAGGGAAGTGATTCTTCCCCTGTACTCAGCACTGGTGAGGCCTCACCTGGAGTACTGTGTCCAGTTCTGGGCCCTGCAGTTC